>JAPMOR010088780.1:906167-926807 GCA_026543865.1 Argiope aurantia | reverse complement strand
TTCATTAAATAGTTATAGTTTTTTAATAGCGTTTGCAATCATTTTGAATTTCCCATTTTTTTCCAATTTGCAGTTCAGAAATTAAAAATAAATTAAATTAAATTATTAAGTAAAGTATTTCATACAGAACAGGGTGGATTTTTTTCTTCGTCTTTTTTTTCCTATGCAAAAGTTTCTCTACTGAAATTTATCCATGAAGAAAGTATATTGCAATTAGTTAAAAATTCCCACTTCGGAACTTTGAAAGTGGCAACACTTTGCTTATGGAATACCATTCTACAGTCTGAGTAAAAACTTTAAGGCCAGTAAAAATTTTTAAGAAAATGTAAAATGAAATGAAAGGGATTCAAATAATATTAATTATTAAAGTTCATTGATAAGAAATAAATGCCATAAACATAATTTGTAAATACATAATTATGAGAAACATGTGGTTATTTACAAAGTTAGTATTTCTGCCTGAGTAAAAACTTTAAGACCACCAGTCGATTTTTAAAAATAAATATAATATAATCGTGTAATTACCATTGCAACTACTAGCTTGTGACAACGCTGCAACTTTCATATTTGCCATACGTTTCTTCGAAGTATTGGTGATCTTTGTGAAGATGGCGAAGGGTAAGAAGTTAACTGATCGTGAAAGAGGACAGATCGAAGATTTGTCTTCAACAGGAATGAGTAGTCGTGCTATTGCGATCAAGAAAGGAAGATCAAAGACTGTAGTCAACAATTTTTTAAAATTGAAAGACAGTTATGGTAAAAAGAATACTGGGGGAAGACCTAAAGCTTTGTCCTCGCGTGATGAAAGAAGAGTTTGCCAACTTGCATCTACTGGAAGGTACTCAACCAGGAAACTGACTCCGCCGACAGGTTTAAAAGTTTGTCAAAAAACGATTTATAACACAATTAGAAGGTCTGGAAGGTTCACTTATACAGCAAAATTGACTAAGCCTCAGTTACTGAAGAGACACAAAATAGAGCGTTTGAACTTCGGCCTGAAAGTCATGACCTGGGACAACCAATGGATAGAAATTATTTTTTCTGAGGAAAAAAAATGGAATTTGGATGGATCAGATGGCTGGAATTTCTACTGGCATGATATAAGAAATGAAAAAGAAATATTCTCCAAGAGCCAATTAGGTGAAGAGTCTGTCATGACTTGGGGCTGTTTTGCTTACAATGGTGTGGGCTCAATTGCATTCGTTTCAGGTAGAATGAATTCACAAGGATACCAAAATATCCCAACAAATCATCTTTTGCCAAATGCTGAATGCCTTGCTGGAGAAAATTGGAAATATCAGCAAGACAATGCATCGATCCATTCGAGTAACAGCACAAAAAATTGGTTCCAATTCAACAATGTTGAAACTATGAAATGGCCAGCTAGATCACCTGACCTGAACCCAATCGAGAACCTTTGGGGTGACTTAACAAGAAGAGTTTATGCGAATGGGAGACATTTTACATCAACAACAAAGCTGAAATCTACTATCAAAAATGAATGGTATAAAACCGACCCCATTCTTTGTCAAAAATTCGTTTCATCCATGAAAACAAGAATATTTGAAGTAATTCGAAGAAATGGCTCCTACACAACCTTCTAAGAATTTGTAATTTTTTTCTTATATGTTATTTTCTATGTTGGCTTTAAAGTTTTTACTCAGGCACAAATATTCATCTGTGTGTTCTGTAATATTTTCTAATAATAAAATATTTGCAAATTAATTTTTCTACCTTTTTTACTTTTATTTAAGCTCAATAATTATCAATCAAATGGTATTTTAATTCCTCAGTTTATATGTTTCCATTTTCTCAATTTTTTACTAGCCTTAATGTTTTTACTCAGGCTGTATATTATCATGCGAAGTCTTATGTTGAAGAGTCGGAGAGCTAAAATATTTCAATGTCAGGAAACTGTATTAGAATATTTTTTTCGTATTTATACATTATGAAACAAAAATAAATAAAATTCATGCAAGAACATTATGACATATTTCTTCTGGCAAAAGTTTCACTATTGAAAATTGTTTTTTAAAGGAAAAGATCGTAATCTGCAAAAGAAATTTGTATTTTAGCATTTAACTTTTAAACAAGAAACAATATTTCGAAAGTCTGCTTCAACTGAGCTTATAGACGAAAAGTTTAAAACGGCACAATCAAACTGGTTGTAATTTGTCATATTTCCCTGAACTAAAATAAAAACTAACTAACTGTTTCGAGGTCAAATGCAGTAATAGAAGGTAAGCTGTGGAGATAAGATCAAATGCTGAGACAAGAGATTCATTCAACATGTTTTAAGAACATATTCTGATATTTACCCTATACAGATGTTTGCTTTTAGTTTAGTTTAGTTATATTAATGTCCCGTTTTAAAGCAGCACTAAGGCTATTTTGGAACGGACCTAGTAATTTTGAACCGAGGTCAGATGACAGTCAGTGAGGTAAAAATGAAAAAGCTCGGAAAATACTTATCTCCATGAAAATATTTAATAACAATTGTTTCTTCTATAGTAGAAGATATAGTAATAAAGATAATGGTTTCATATTGTTTTGAGAAATCAATATAACTTTTTATTTTAATTTTTTAGAAATATGTTGTGGAATATATTGATGGAGCACTCTAAAAAATTGAGTAAAATATCTCAATAAATAGTTGACTATTTTTTCGAAGAAGATACATCAATCAGCGCCCGAAGTCCCCGAACGTGGCTGATTGTCCTAAAATATTCAAAGCTTCATAACTCGGTCACATTTGATTGCAGAAGAATGAAACATTTTTTTTTTATTTAAAGATGGTAAAAATAAAGATGGTAAAAATATTTTGCGGAATATGATGCTTAGAACCAAAGGACTACATAAAATTTCGTATTTTTTCAGAGGTACATTTATTGATTGTAAAAGTAAAATATTATAATTTATGCCATTTAATTCCCTTTGAAAGTAAAACTAAAATTTGAATTTTATAATAAACCAATTAGATTTTTATTGAATATCCATTTGAATCCCCATAAATTATTTAAAAAAATTGTATATATAAGACTTTAATTCTGGACGATTCTATTTTCTATACTTTAAAATATTTTTATAAAACGTGTTTGGTTTAAACAAAAATATTTTTGTGTTAATAGAAATTTAATAACTTCCTCTTCAAATTAAAGTTCACATTTTAGTTCAGCTATCAGAAAATGCATATTAAAATTAAAAGAACGGGATGGGGCTTCTTAAATAATACAATTTTTATATTTGTTACAATTTGAACCGTAAAAATATTTTGTTGAAGGAGTCATTAAGATCAAGTTATTCAAATTCTGAATTGATAATTGAAACTAGTGGCAATTATAAGAAAACATTCTTTTGTTACTTTTCAATAATCTCAGCATGGCTCTTAGAGACAGCACATTTATTAGACATTGAAAACGAAAAGAAAAGAACACAGATATTGGCAGTTACGCACAAAGCTTCATATTCGCGGGAGGAATGGTGCCGGAACGAAGCGCCAGAAGCGTAGTCACACAGATATTACTACGCGAGAAAAATAGTCCGCTCGCTTCATCCCAACACACCCTTCCTGCAAGTGACATTTTTCGAGCATTTATAATAGTACACATAAAAATTAAATACACACAACAATACAAAAAATTATATTTATATACAAAAATTAAGAAAGTAACGATATATTTTTCACAGGATATTTTAGCTTTTCTTCACTTACAGCTTTTGTAAGAAAATCTGCAATTAAACATTCTGTTTGAACATATTCTAACTTAATTACATTATCTTCCAACAAATCTTTCACAAAATGAAAACGTAAATTCATATGTCTTGCTTTATTTGAAGACCTGGTGCACTTAATCCACTGAATTGCTGCTTGACTATCTGAGTTTAAGGTTACAGCATTATTTATAAATTGTTTACAGTTTAACTCAGTTAATAAGTTAATGAGCAGAATTAATAGTTACGGCAGAAGTAGCATCTCGAATTAATTGCTATAAAATACGGTCGTTTATTATATCGCCGCATTGAAGAAAGACAGTCGAATCTCCATGGCCGCATGGTCATGGCACTGGTCTCATAATCAAGAGACCGTGGGTTCGAATCCCACTAGAGACAATGCGATTAATAGTATATGTAAATACTTGATTTTATGTTTTCCTTTATTTCATGTTCCAGAAGATACTGGACATTTCTTTAGTTTACCAGACAAGTGTTCTGGACTTTTCTTACTGTCTCCAGAAGAGTATTCTGGAACTTTCCCTGCTAGTATAAAAGCAGAAAATTTGTCAGTCACTGAGTTCAGTTAATAAATTGGTTTATCTCTACTTGTGTGTGTCATTGAGTTCTATACTATAGTATCTACGTGACAATACCATGGTCTTATAAACTCTTCTGGTTCAATAGCCAATAACCATTTGTGAATAGCATAGTTGCTATAATTTTAAGATAGCATTCAGATTTAGAGTGATATTTGAAAACCTGTGGCTTTTTAATTATGCTGGTTGTCATTGTTAACAGATGCAGTTTGGTTCACTTATATATTATCCACCAATTCTGACGCCATTTAAAAATTATTTTGGGCGGAATATATGTTTGATATCCTACTACATAATGAATTTCACACATCACTCGATATAAATGTTTAAATATTCATAAATTATACCAATTGCAAAACATCTGATCTTTTGTAAGATAATTATAAAGTTCTAGAGTCACATATCTGGCAGACCATTGATGGAATCGCATCGAAATTAAAGTTTCTGGCAACAAAACTGCCATGCTTATGCTTAATTGGTATTAAAGAAATGCATAATATTTAGATACAAAATAAATAATATTTCGGTTTTAAAGATATGCATAAGAATTAAACAGTTGCTACTTTCGAACCTCAAGTTGTGGGATAGAATTAACTCTTTGCACTCGGACGGTGCCTCTTACTCACCTTTCAAGGCGGCGCATCATTTTAAGTTTTATTTATTTATTTTTCAATTATGATTGTTTAAAATGTCTACAGAATGGCAAAAAGATGTATATTCATTTTTCAAAGAAATACGACTTAAAACAATTATGTATATTTATTTTTCAGAGCAATGAACGAATCTTTGTATTAGGTGAATAATTATGTATCTAATTACTTTTCCGAGTGTAAAAGGTTAAAGGTCTATGGACACTTTCTTGAAATCACTATTCTTCTGTTAGTAGAGTTATTTGCATTCCTAGAACATCATCTTTTGCAAATATACATATCATTCGTTATGCAATACAAACATCATGATTCTTTCTCTGGAAAAAAATCCAATTAAAAATATTTTTTGAAGCATGTATTTGAAAATCATTGAATTTACGAACAAAAGAGATGATAATGGGTCATCTGTTCGAGAATTCTTAATTTTTATTATAGACATAGAAGGTGTCATAAGTTCCGAGAGAATTGAAGAGTATTTTATGTTAGGTTTATAAACATTTGCCGAAACTCATCTCCACATATTCTCAGAATACGACACATTCCAAAAATATTCTTCCATAATTCTTAATACAATTTACCTTTTCTCTGAAAAGAACACAATAACCTTATTAGAAGTGTCTATTTTGGTGCCTTTAAGAAAGGAAATTGGAAAATAATTTGATCTTCGAAACAAGGATATTATTATTTTCTGAAATCAGCTTGAGAAAATATAACCGGATAACCGTAACTGACATTTTAAAATTGTGTACTTAATTAGTTGGTAATATTGTATTGGCGGAACTGTTGGAGCAAGTTTTATTGAGTACGACTGACTGAAAATGCTCTCCGAAGATTTGATATTTCCTTAAAGCTGGAATTCAGGTAAACTGAAAATTAAATATTTCATTTAATTTTATATTAAGAACAAAATGATATTTATTATATAATATCAAAATTATCTCTTTTTTAAAATGTTTTTTATCATCAACGAAGTAACAATTTAGAAACACAACCAATATAAAAAATGTATACTTTTACAAACTTCCTAAGTTACGAATGAAAAGTATATTATTAAAAATTGTTTTTACAACTAATAGAAGAAGGATACAAAAAAATTTAATTTCTATTATTCAATGTTTGATCCACAATTCAATTTAAAGTTACATTTTTAGATTATCGTTTACGTTTTCCTAAGGCAATATCTTTTAAGTTAACTTTGAAATATTTAGAATGAGTGAAGAATTGTATATTTTATTAGGTGTAAATTAAATGATATTATTCTCAAGTTGTTGATTTTCAATGTATACGTATAGCTGAGAAGGTACTTTGAATTATTAGGCTGAAATAATCGGAACTTTGTATTTTAATGCTTTTAATTCATCATAAATTAGCTGTACCCCTGAGGGGCTCACCTACTGTAGGTGTGTACGGGTGTCCCAATCCCGAGGTACCCAGGGATCTTTACTCCCTTCATGCTTACTCTCCTCTACGCCTTCTGCTTTTTGCTTGGTCCTTCCATCCCTCGACGGCAAGTGAGGGAGCTCTCCATGAGAAGATGTCGCCGCTCTGTTTGCTTCTTGCTTCTCGTGGACAGCCAAAACCCCCACGTGTTGGCCGTGAGTGGCAACCCATTAGACGGGTGGTACACTGTTGTCCCCAATGCATCAATTCGGCTGGTAACCTAACAATTTGGTTAGTTTGCTAGGGATCAAGCGAAAGGGCCATTATCTGGGGCTTGGCGTTAAGGGTGGTCAACGTTCCTGGAGGTGGTTCTGAGCGTATAGGTCGTGACTAGCACCATGGTAAGTGCCGAGGCTGGAGTTCTCAGAGCCGGTAACTGCCATCCCTTGTAGGGCTCGGTGGTGGGCGGTGCCGTCGGGACCCGAATCTCATGACCTTTTGTGCATGGGTAAAAAAAACAAAGCTCCCTTCAGTGGGCAACAAAATGTTTCTACCTTTCCAACAGTACCTAATTTTCCAATCTTTTTCATTATCAAAAGATCATCTGCTACTAATGATACATTTCATTCTGTCTCTCAGTTTCTTGTTGAAAGAGGTATAACTGGCAATGTTGGTGAAGTTAAAAGTACTAAAAAACTTTCATCTGGCGATTTGCTGGTCGAAGTACACTCTCGTAAACAGTCTGTACAAATTATGAAATTAAAATCATTGGAAAATATACCAGTTGTTGTTTCTCCACATTCTTCACTGAACTCCTCCAAAGGTGTCATTTCCTGTGGGGAGCTATTCAATGTACCGATAGATGGAATAACTAAAGAGTTGCAAGGACAAGGAGTTAGCCATGTATGGCGTATATCTGTACGGAGAGATGGCCAGCTCCTAAATACCAAACATCTGGTTCTTACCTTTAGTTTCAACAAATTACCTGAGTACATTAAGGCAGGGTACATGCGCCTGTTGGTTCGACCATATATACCGAATCCGCTTCGTTGTTTTATGTGCTAACGGTTCGAACATTCAAGAACTTCTTGCCGAGGGACACTAAATTGCGGCCGCTGTGCAGAAGTAGGTTACGATAGTTCGGAATGCACATCTAGGGAGAAATGCTTTAATTGTCACATACTTCCTTTTCTCGAAACTGTCCAGCATGGCAGCTAGAAAAAGAAATAATTGGTATAAAAATTAAAAAACAAATTTCCTACTCCGAAGCTCGTAAACTTGTAAAATCTCAAACTCCTGTATCTGGTACTAGCTACTCTTCTATGATCAAAAAACCATCTGCAACTGATATTATTCAAAACAAAAGAAACAATATACTTACTGATAATACTCCCGAATCCGCTATTGTAAAGACATTGCCAGTAGCTCTAAATAATAGTAATGTTAATCAGCCAACTGGTCATGAACATGAAACGTTTCATGTCCCATCTAATGAAATGTCACAGGACCTGAATAAATTTAAAACTGTCACTTATAAGAAAAAATATAAAAAAGATCACAAGCACAGTTCTGAAAATATATCATATTCTAAATTCTGGAAGACTTCACCTCGACAAGTCTCCCAATCTATGCCAGTCTCAAATTTGAGCTCTTCCATTAATTCTAAATCAGCCAATAAAATGGATGAAGCCAAGTCTGAGCTTGAATTAATGACCACAAATAAGTCCAATCATAACACCGACAGCGAAATAGAATCGGATAATGCAATAGAATACAACCCTCATGAAACAATTGATGAAACACCACTTGCTGCGGAACCTTCTACCGATTCCATCACGGATGATAAAACTGTTTTTAAACAAAGTCCCCACGAATGTCAAGTTAAATGGATTAATCTTAAAATTTTTTACAGTGAACCTTCAAGTACCCCTATACATAGCAAATACTTCAAAAAACACCGAATCAAAAGATTGCAATGATTTTTTTTCTTTTCACTTCGTTTTGTAATTTATTGTACCTATTTTAATGTTATAAGGAGATGCATTTTCACCTTTTAAATTTCATCGATATTTTAATCTTTTAACATTTTTGGAAAAATTTTCTTTACGGGATGTAATTCGCATTTCTATAAATGCTGATACTATTCATTATTGGATGTCTTTCTTTTTATCACGAGAAATTATAAATTTAAACTGACTGAATTGTACGTGACATTTTTAATACCATTTGTTTGGCGCAGTATAGCCATATCCGGCTCTTGCGCCATTAAATCTCAAAATACCATACCATACCATAAATTAGCTGTAGTTCCGTTTTAGTAGATGCTTTTTATATTTATTGCGAAATACATTTTTTCATACAATACATAATTTCTGGTCGTATTATTTATCTTCATAATTTCCGTTTTGAAATTATTAATGAATGACTTAGAGAAAATTGGATTCAAATTTTTGTGTTTAAATTCTTAATATATAATTTATTTTATTCTCATAAATGGGAAAAAAATTCAATGAACTCAAAACAGTCAGAAGTTTAATTCGTTAAATTATCACAACCATTAAGGACATTTCTATTAAATCAGTTGCCATTTAATATGTATAGAAAATAAAATTGACGCTACCTCCTATTTCTATTTATAAAAAAACAAACGATTATTATTTACTTATTATTTTGAAATGAAACCTATAATTATTACATTTGGATTTAGAAATTACATCTGGAATTATTGGAAATATCATAAAAGTAGTTATGAAAAATTAACAAGCTATGATAAAATATCTTGCATATTTTGAATTTCAGCCTTCATATAAACGCATTTTATTTCAACATTAACAAGAAGTAACGATTGATAGGTAATTGGATCCATAATTGTAGATATACCCTGATTAATGAAAAATTTATTTATAATTAATTCAAGCAAGTTATTAGGAAGGTACCTTTAATGTAGACAAACACGAATGGACACTTTCTCTTAAAATTATGACAATATATTTAATCGTAATCATATTTATTAAATAAAGCTAAAGCTAAATGTAATGTACAATAGAGATATAGAGAGCTATTTAAAATAATTTCATCAACGATGGATGATCTTTGAGTATTTATAAGAAAAATACATTTGGAATTGAAAGAAAAATGCTCCTACCAAATGTAACACTAAAACATTTATTTCAGAAATTACAGGTCGGAATGTTCTGTACGACAAATATAAATTATCATTATAATTATACATTTAACATTATACGTTACAATAGGAAAAACCATAAATTACTGTTATTATTTGAATAATTATTCGTGATGCGTAAGATTCATTTGGCAATTGAATAGCACTTAATTGGTAAGGCACAGTATCATATTGTAAAAATTCACATTCAATTGCTGATAATGCAATCAAAACGTGTTACATATGTCACCTAATGCTCCCTTTTCTTAAGGTTAATATGGAAATATTTGTGGATTGCAGAGGAAAATTTCTCTGTAACATTGGAATGTTGAAAAAAATAAATTTTTTCCACTTTCTAATATGTGGTATCTAATAGTGATAATGAAATTACTCGCTGATATTTAGAAACAATTTCATAATTAAACGTCTGTCTCCGACTTCTCTAAGTAAAATATGCATTACACATGAAATGGTATGAAAAGAATTCTCTTTTTTGTGAAGTTTAAGTTTGAATTTGTATATTAAATAAACAGAAGACTTATAAAGATTTATAATCATTTTTGCAATATGTTATGATAGGTGTTTGATTTGAATAAAAATCTGAATACATATTCCTTTGATTTTAGAAATAACATAATAAATCATTTACCATAATACATTTCTTAGAAAATAAATGTTCTACAAATTAAACAAAATAATTAAAACCAGTGGACATTGCCTTACAATATTTGCAGTAAATGTCTTACCCTTCTTTTGAAGCTTGGATCTCTCATAAAACCTCGAATGCCTTGCATGCTTGATAAAATAATTAATTAGTTACAGCATTAGTTACGAAATATTAATTTTTGAGGGGAATCTAACTTTTTTAACATCTATACTGCGAATACGATTAAGTTGGGGCTGATTTTTTCCTTTAAAATTTGACACGAAACAACAGATATAGTCACAAGATCATATACCGAATATCATTGACTTATTTTTGTAGTTGCTTTTGTGAGTTTTGCGTTAATATTTCTTTGATTTGAACCGATAGAAGAGACGGAGAGATGGTCAATTCTTCGACAGATTTGATTAAACATTTGATAAGAAACCTGCATTTTATATGTTAGCTTGTATACCAAATACAATTTATACAGATCTTTTCGTGTTTAAGTTATCAAGCTGACTTACATTTATACAGAAAGATGGGTATGACACCTTTGAAAATATTTCATTGAAAATTTAACAGGGGCCTAAAAATTTGGTCGAAATTCCATGTATCGAATGATATTAGTCTACACTTAATATACGAGTTCTAGAGAATTAAAAAAGATAGGATTAAAAAAAATCCTTTTAGATTCATAGAGGCCTAAAATGGGAGATTCGTGAGAATTTTGAGTTCAAATTTTTTTAACTGTTTGAAGATTTTTTCCCATAATTCTTATACGAGAAAGTAACAATGCCCAAAAATCTTCCGTAATTGTATTTAGTTTATAAAACAAAATAAGACAACAAAAAATACGCAAAATGGAAAAAAATATTTGAAAAATGCTTTAATCAATATGAAAATAACGGAGAAAAACTAGAACATGCCCGAAATTTAATTAATTAAATTTAATTTGCATTTGAAAATTATATTTTAGTTTTAAACTGAAAATTGGTCTTAACTGATTCTAATATCAGCAAAATATGATCAGATAAATATGATATTTTAGACTGTGAGACTTTTGGATAAATTTCGTAAGATCTGACACTTGTTTTGAGATTAAATGCTCAAGGATATGTTCCAGAAATTGTTTCTTTCATAAGCAATTCGAATTAGTCAATATTAATTTATAATTAATAATTTTATAATTATTATTCATTAATAATTTTACAATGCACTGAATTCCCCCTTTTCTTCACAGACGAAAAAAAAATAATATTAAAAAAAGATATGGATGACCAACCTCTAGATCTCAGTAAAAAATGCTTATCTTCTGCAGAAGAATTGCAAATTTTTTCCTCAGAACAACAGCAAGAGTCTGCAAAAGAAAATGGAAATCTGTCTTCAGTTAAAATTGTCAGATCTCAAGCAGATTCATTTTTAAAACATGAAGAAAATACTATGAGATCATTCGAGGATGTACGTATGAGATCTACCCATCCACATCAAAGGAACAAAGGAAAGGGAATTCTTAAACTTCAAGATTTGATTGCAAGAAATCCTTGTAACAAGACAAAAGCTAATGAAAATCATCCGAACGAATTTGGAGGAAAGAGAAAAAAAAAAAACCATTTGACTCTTTCTCTAATAGATTGATAAAAATGTCTTCAAAGACGTCTGTTGATCAGGACTGCAAATGGAGAGATGTCAGAGACAGGTCATCTCCGGAAGGATTAGTGAGCACAGCTGGAAATAATAATCATGATTATGATTCTGTAGGATATCTAGATGATTCAGACATTTCCAAGGAAAATTCAACTATCATTTGTGAATACTGTAATAAAGTTTTGTACAAATCCAGCTATAATAAGCAGAACCACAGGACTCAGACGGACGCTACAGATTTCTGACTCTTCAGTGATTATTTATATGCTTATACATGTCATACAGATGTTCTCAATGTAACTTATCAATTTTTTCAGTTAGTAATCTCATTTCCCTGTAAGTTCAACCCATAGTGACCATTTGTTTAAGTATTCTTGTCTCCTCCATCCAGTTATTACTTCACCATAAAATTACAGTCGCGTAGGATTTGACACCGATGGGATTCTCTCTGGAGAACCTCGAATGGTCTGTCGTCTCTTTCTTTCTGCCAACAATTTCTTTCTTTCTTTCTTCTTCCTTCCATCTTGTGCTCATCCAACTGGTTAGATAACTTAATGTTATAGGCACCGGGGGCACAGGATGACGTTATGTTATGTTATAATAAGCACATTCGGACCCATACTGGCGAAAAGCCTTACAAATGTGATTATTGTGATAAAAGCTTCACACAGAGTAATGATCGTAAAGTTCATATGAGAATACACACGGGAGAAAAGCCTTACCGGTGTCAGTTCTGTAATAAGACATTTAAATGCTCAAGCAATCTTTCAGCTCATACTAGAACACACACCGGAGAAAAGCCTTTCATATACCCAACTTGTGGTAAGGCTTACAAACGGAATTTTAGTATGAAAACACATGAAAAGATGCACAAAGAAAAAAGGAAAGAAAAATAAATGTTTGAATTGATTTATATTCTTTATCTGAAATTTGTTTAATTTATATTTTAGGGATATTTTATCTTTGATGATGTGTTTTTATTTAACAGACGAATAACTGAAATAAAAAGCTGATAAGAATGAAAATATTCTGTATTTGACTATTAATAGAATTTAACGACAAAAAAAAAGAATTTTTATTCTGTTACTAACAGCGGTTATCTGCATATCTGTATAGATGAAGTACTATTTAAACTGTGTTTATTGGATTTCTTCTATTTCTTCTCCCTGTATTTTTTGAAATAAACTGGATGCACAATTTAAATTTCGCCTTGTCTTTATTAATAATTTACTTCTTAATTTGAAAGTAAATTTATGTATTAAAAATTATATAATATGAGACATATGAAATTAAGTTTCTTTTTAAAATGCAATTTAAGTGAAATGTAAATTTGTCTTTCAAATTTTTTTGTTATATGTGAGTAAAATGAGATATAAAATTGTTGGAAATTATGAAAATTTAGAGTCACAGATATACAATTTTAAATGAGCAAAGGAATGAAATATTTTTATGAAATATTCAGTGTGCCTCTAGATTGTTAGAAAAGAATTTCATATACTGAGTTGAATTCCAAATTTAAAATTTAAAATAATTATTTAATGCGATAAAATTCACTGTGTGCACAAGAAATTTGAATGCAACTTTTTCAATTCGTTTATACCTTTATTTTATATTATTTTAGTTAATTAATTTCATATATACATATATTGGCTGTTAGCAACTCGGAGTTTCATTTCTTGAAAAAAATATAAACATGATGTAACAAATTTCTAAACCCTGTATTAAAAATAATTTATCTTCTTCAGAAAAATTCTATGTATTACATAAAATTACATATTGTCATCATAGAAGTCCAAAAATGACTCCGTATTTAGAAAAAATGAAAATTATTTTCAAATTAAATCTTGGAATATATCGAAATCATCCACTTTAAATCATAGAAGGAAAAATGTGAACAAACGAGAGTGGAATCCTGAAATTTTCTTGTTCAATGTCAAAAAATGTACATGTGTACACACATCATTGGCGAATAACAGTTACGGAAGAACTCATTAGCATGTGATATTTCACGATTAATCACTGGTATATGATTCAGACGTAATTGCAAAGAAAAGAAAGAACACGAATTTGTTTTGGGCTCTTTTTTTTCCACTGAAATGAACCTTGTGGTGGCCCATGTTCACAGACGGTCGAACTTATGAGGAATTTGTTTCGAATTTTGAAAGAGATCTAAGCTTTAGATATCAAATGTTTGTAGCAAATATTATTTAATTCTCTTCGATTTGTAGCTTTGTTAATTCATTATGACAGTCGGATGGACAAAATTGTATCCAAATAGAATTATCTAAAAACTTCTAAATCTACAAATTTTGGTGTGAAGACCATACATCAAATTTCATCTATCCAATTCAAGTCATTCTTGTGCAACCATTTTCACAGATAGAAAATCAAGAAAAATGCCAAAAAAAGTGTTTTTCGGATTTAAGAAATTCTGAAACATCGGAGATTTGTTGAAATTTCGAGTTTTGAATACTTTGACTTTTAAAATATTTTCTCTTTCTTTACTTCATATATCTATACTTATAATAAAGCTCAATGTGTGTGTGTGTGTGTGTGTGTTGGCGCTCTACAGGCCAGACCATTCAACCTACAGCTGCCACATTTGGCACGTGTATACCTTGGAGGCCGGGAATGTGCACCTGGGGGTTATTTTTTAGAATTTTTAACTAGAATTTTATTTATTTAAAAATTAAGCGAAATTTTGACGTGTTTCTGCTATAACTTCCGAAAATATTACCGCACAAAAAAGATTTTTACATGAAGTTAAAGATAAAAAATTTATCTTTTAAATGATACCAATGTTTTTACCTTAAAATTAAATTTCTATTTTTAATGAATTTTTAAATAAATATTTTAATTATGTTTTTCAACAATTTTTTTTTTTCGTACAAGATAAAAATAAAATTCCAGCTACACTAGCGCGTTTCGCATTCATGGGAAAAATTAGCTTTCTTCAAAGTGTTGCCATCACATTGATTAAAGTTCCAATTAAAAATAAATTAAATCTTTTTGGAATTGAAATCTGCAAAAATATAATTTTCGGCATGTGTCTGTAAGAAATGAAACAAATATGAAATATTATTTTTTCTAAAAAATAAATTCAAGAAAAATTTTTTTATGATCTTTTACACTCTCTATACATTGTGTTTATTTAGTCCCGGACCCATTTTGATGTTTAATGACACATAAAATAATGAAGATATAAACAAATTTATGGCATTTATTAATGGAATAACTCATATATTTTCCTTTTCAAGTTTGAATATTTTTACTTTTGTAAATATCGTCTGCGCGTGAGGTTAATTTCAGATAATTTCATTTTCAGTCTAAATATCTGTACCTTTTTAAATATCGTCTGCTTATTAATTGCATTTTTCTCTCTTTTGTTTTTGGCAACTATTGAAATGTTATGTTTACTTTTCATGTGTTTGTTCTATGTAATACTTATAATAAAGCTCAATGTGTGTGTGTGTTGGCGCTCTACAGGCCAGGCCATTCAACCTACGGCTACCACATATGGCACGTGTATACCTTGGAGACCGGGAATGTGCACCTGGAGGTTATTTTTTCGAATTTTTAATTAGAATTTTATTTATTTAAAAATTAAGCAAAATGTTGGCGTGTTTCTGCTATAACTTCCAAAAATATTGCCGCACAAAAAAGATTTTTACATGAAGTTAAAGATTTAAAATTTATCTTTTAAATGATACCAATGTTTTAACCTTAAAATTAAATTTCTATTTTTAATGAATTTTTAAATAAATATTTTAAATATATTTTTTAACATTTTTTTTCCGTACAAAATGAAAATAAAATTTAAGCTGCACGAGCAAGTTTCGCATTCATGGGAAAAAATTAGCTTTTTTCAAAATGTTGCCATCACATTGATTAAAGCTCCAATTAAAAATAAATTAAATCTTTTTAGAAATGAAATCTGCAAAAATTTAATTGTCGGCACGTGTCTGTTGGAAATGAAACAAATATGAAATATTATTTTTTCTAAAAAATAAATTCAAGAAAAATTATTTTATGATCTTTTACACTCTGTATATTATTAATCCAATAAATCAGTTATATTTTAAGGCAAGTTTTGTTTAATATGAACAGGATATTCATTCAAATCAGGGCCACACAGCTGATTTGTAAACCTTTAGTAAGTCACAGATCTGCTAAAATGGTCTAAATGGAAAATGATTATATTTTATGTAACTTGATTTAATAAATGCTCTAAAAAATAACGAATTTTTGATTTTACATTAAGCTTCTGCTGTGGAAATTACGAATAAAAAAATATTCTTGAAACACTAATATTTTAAATAAAAAGAGTTAATTTCCAATCAACTAAATCAATCACTTAAACTGACAGATTTATGAAAATTTGAATATCAATATTCAATAAAAAAAGGATAATTTTAGATTTTCCATCGATCGTTTCAAAGAAAATACGCCAATCAGCGCGCAGGTTTCTCAAGATTAATTGGCCTAAGATTATGAAAATGTTGAGTTTTTCTAAATTTTTAACATTCAAAACGTCATAAATAAGTCTTAGTTGATCGTGGAAAATAGAAACATTCATTCATTTATTTAAAACTATCCGCCTTTGGCGACCAGCCGGTTCGCCAGTATTACCGCTCGCTACAATTTTCAATTAAATATTTTAAGTAACTGGTCTCTTAAAGGATTCTCAAACAAAACATTTTTAATCTTCAAATTTTGATAGTCATACCAAACTTATATTGTTTAGATCGTTTCGTTCAATTTACTATATATATTTTGCTAATTGGTTGCCATTTCCGGTAAAACTTCAACTTTAATTAAAAATGTAAATGACGAACTTGCAATTAATATTAAGATATTTTTAAATAAAACCAAGCGTTTTATTTTATTTATCATCTTTATTGTTATTTATTAATTATTATTGAATATGAGCATTGCAAACAGAATCGCTCGGTATATAAGTCTTATGTGAACTACAAAATATTTTTCATAATTTATGTAATATCTCAAACAATAATTCAACAAAAATTTCTTAGATTCAGCAGAAAATTCAGATTTTAGTTTTGCTTTCAAAAGGATTGAAATGAAATCAATAATAATATTTTGTTTCTGCTTATAAATATATTTCAAAAATTATGAAGTCTAAATTTAATGCAGTAAGGTATCATATTCTGATAAATATTCTGGACACACCAAATTTTAAATAAATGAATGAATGTTTCTATTTTGCACGATCAACTAAGACTTATTTATGAAGTTTTAAATGTTAAAAATTTAGAAAAACTCTCCATTTTCATAATCTTAGGCCAATTAATCTTGAGAAACCTGCGCGCTTATTGGCGTATTTTCTTTGAAACGATCGATGAAAAATCTAAAATTATCCTTTTTTTATTGAATAGTGATATTCAAATTTTCATAAATCGGTCAGTTTAAGTGATTTGAAATTAACTCTTAAAAGTCAGTGATTTAGTTGATTGGAAATTAACTCTATGACCATCATAAAATCTGTGCTTTCTCTTGTGGTGTATGCATTCTCCTTAATATCCGATCGAATAAAACATCACATACAAAAGTACTACATAGAGCAAACACATCAAAAGTAAACATAACATTTCAATAGTTGCCAAAAACAAAAGAGAGAAAAATGCAATTAATAAGCAGACGATATTTAGAAAAGTACAGATATTTAGACTGGAAAATGAAATTATCTGAAATTAAAAACACGCGCAGACGATATTTACAAAAGTAAAAATATTCAAACCTGAAAAGGAAAATATATGAGTTATTCTATCAATAAATGTCATAAGTTTGTTTACATCTTCATTATTTTATGAGTCATTAAATATCAAAATGGATCCGTGACTGAATAAACACCCTGTATAGAGAGTGTAAAAGATCATAAAATAATTTTTCTTGAATTTATTTTTTAGAAAAAAAAAATATTTCATAATTGTTTCATTTCCTACAGACGCTTGCCGAAAATTATATTTTTGCAGATTTCATTTCCAAAAAGATTTAATTTATTTTCAGTTAGAGCTTTAATCAATGTGATGGCAACACGTTGAAAAAAGCTATTTTTTTCTCATGAATGCGAAACGTGCTTAATCCTCATTTTTATTTTTGACGAAAAAAATTATTGAAAAACATAGTTAAAATATTTATTTAAAAATTCATTAAAAATAGAAATTTAATTTTAAGATTAAAACAGTAGTATCATTTAAAAGATAAATTTTTTATCTTTAACTTCATGTAAAAATCTTTTTTGTGCGGTAATAATTTCGGCAGTTATAGCAGAAACACGTCAAAATTTCGCTTAATTTTTAAATAAATAAAATTCTAGTTAAAAATTCGAAAAAATAACCCCCAGGTGCACATTCCCGGCCTCCAAGGTATACACGTGCCAAATTTGGTAGCTGTAGGTTGAATGGTCTGGTCTGTAGAGCGCCAACACACACACACACACACATTGAGCTTTATTATAAGTATAGATTTGGTGTGTCCAGAATATTTCTCAGAATATGATACCTTACTGCATTAAATTTAGACTTCATAATTTTTGAAATATATTTATAGGCCGGAACAAAATATTATTATTGATTTCATTTCAATCCTTTTGCAAGCAAAACTAAAAACTGAATTTTATGCTCAATTTGAGGAATTATTGCTTTAGATATTACATAAATTATGAAAAATATTTGTTAGTTAACATCAGACTTAAATACCGAGCGATTCTGTTTGCAATACTCATATTCAGTAATAATAATAATAAATAAATAACAATAAAGATGATAAATAAAATAAAACGTTTGGTTTTATTAAAAAATATCTTTATATTAATTGCAATTTCATGATTTCCACTTTAAATTAAAGTTGAAGTTTTACCGGAAATGACAACAAATTTGCAAAATATATATAGTAAATTTAACGAAACGATCTAAACAACAGTATAAGTTTGGTATGACTATCAAAATTGGAAGATTAAAAATGTTTTGTTTGAGAATCTATTAAGAGACCAGTTACTTAAAATATTTAATTGAAAATTGTAGCGAGCGGTAATATTGGCGAACCGTCTGGTCGCCAACGGCCGCTAGTTATTAAATAAAGAAGGTGGAATAAATGATATTCTTATCTTGCCTTATTTCCAGTTATAATTGGTGTTTAATAACTGATGAAAATATAAAATTGATAATTTATATTTTTATTTTTGTCTCTTCAGTTTTTTTTTTCAAAGTACCTTTTAAGCTTGTATACCAAGATATCGGGATTCCCTCCTTTTTTTCAAATTCATTTGTTCATGCAGGATTTTAACAGAATGTTTTATTTGTTAGATATTGAAAAGTTTTCTATTTAATTATAGATTTTAGATGCAGCTTGTAAGTTTTAACATTTCTGTTTATTGATATTTTTTAGAAATTTCGTAAATTTTTCGTTTCGATATAAAATTATGAATTTAATTGAATCATTCACTGACAAATTATTGTGGGTACAAACCAAAAACGCATGTACTGCGAAAATAAAATTGAATTGAAAATCCAGTTTTGGATTCCAATCATATTGCATACAAAGAAAGCAACTACTTTTCTACCTTAATTTTTCATCTGGTTAATACTTCTTATTTAGCTGAGCATCTATTTCAAATTTTATGGTTTTTAGTTTAGAAGCATATTTCATAACTAGCCGCCTTTGGCAACCAGCCGGTTCGCCAATCTTGATGTTTGTTTAAATTTTAATAATTCAATATTTTATGCAATTCCTACTTTAATAGATTCTTCATCAAAATATTTTAAAATTTTAAATTTTGATAGTCATAGAATTCACTCATAATATTATAAAGGCCTTCAGTCATAACGTAATATGTATCTCTCTGTTAGCTCCCTTAGAATTTATGCTTTAAATTAAAGTGGAAAGGATTAATCTGCAATTAATATAATAATATTTTTTACTGAAACAAAGCATTTTTTTATAATAATGATTACTGAAAACAAAGTCACTGAGCGTTTAAATTTTATGAGCACTAAAGAATGTCTTTCTTAATTTATGTAATATCTCAAGAATGTGTCAAAATTTTTTTCTCATTCATCATGAACAGATCGATTAATTAACAATGTTTAATTTTAAATGCATCAAACACTAAGAAAATAAAATGAATCGTTTAAAATAATCGGTCGAAAGCAGGTTAAAAAAAACTACTTAAAGAACGATGTACTTAAAACTATAAGCATATACAAAAATATATAACTAACATAAATACAATTTAATTACAAAAGCATACATCTAACCTAAAAATAATTTAAATCAAGTCTCCTTCCGTTGAAAATAGTTGTCAACAATCAGAACATAATGCGCATGCGTGAATTTTCAATGCGTTATGGTAACGCAAATGCGTGAATTTTTCTACACCAGTTGGGGTAACGCTACGCAGATTAGAAATTTTTAATTTCCTTTATTATGTTTTACTTTAATTCAAAAGTTCTTCAGAATGAATCCGAAAGATAGATTAATTAACAATGTTTAATTTTAAATGCATCAAACATTAAGAAAATAAATATAATAGTTTGAAATAATCGGCCGAAAAATCTTAAGCCTAGCCTCATTAGCGTGGTGGAAAAAACTGAAGCCTTACTCATTTGGCGGTGGGGAGAATAAATATTTTTTGGCGGGGAAATTAATTTTTAATTAATAATTGAAATTCTAATTAAAAATTCAGAAAAAGGGACCAAATGTGCACATTCCCAACCTCCAAGGTATACATGTATCGAATTTGGTAGCTGTAGGTCAACGGTCTGGCCTGTAGAGCGCCAACACACACACACACACACACACACACACACACACACACACACACACACA
>JAPMOR010088780.1:787440-906157 GCA_026543865.1 Argiope aurantia | reverse complement strand
ACACACACACACACACACACACACACACACACACACACACACACACAGACATACACATTGAGCTTTATATAAGTATATATAGGCAATATAAAGCTAAATTAGCTGAAATTTAAAAAAGGAACGCCGAAAATAAATAGAGGATAATAGAAAGAACATAAGAATCATTGTCGCACCACAATGTGTTTAGTGTCTTTTAGCAATCAAGTGCCAACATTCTGAGAATGTTTGTTGAAATGAAAATTGAAACAGATTTTTTTCTTAGTTAATCGCTATAACATCTTACAAATGAGCTATGTGCCTGTTTCTTGAATTCAGATCTTACGAAATATTTTTACACTAAACTTTTTCTGATATATATATTGAATATTTATTCGACAGAAAGATGCATTTCTGATATAGAAAATACATAATTCCGTCAGCTTCTGTTTTATATATAATATATAAATAGATGATATCCTTATGGAAACTTAATTTTCTTCATTATAGAGTAAGTGCAAACATCGGCGTTGCTCCAGAATAAGATCCCTTAACACTAATTACATATTTAGATTTTAGAAGTTAGAGAGCGTCGCTTCCCCTAATAGATACAAAGGCATTTGGTGATAGATAAATGCGAAGATAGAGAAATTAAAAAAAACCTTTTAAAGGGGCTGAAGCAGCGTAACTTCTAACACACGTGAAGCAGAACTATAAAGTTTGAATAAATTAAAAGTAAACGAAAATGAACAAGTAATTATAATAAAGATAGGCAAACTAAAACCGAAAATAAATAAAAAGAATAATTAGAATTGTTCATACACTTATATGTGTTACAAAAAGATTTGCATTCTAAAGTTGTGGGAGCAAATTTGATCGACGCTCGCGCCTATACTCCAGCATTCTCTGGATTTCGTTTATTAGTTTTTTTTAACCTATACCTGTAAAGGTAGATATGCCCATTTTTACGTTGCTTCTTAAGTGTACCAGATGTAGATAAAAGTCTATGCCGCTATTGATACTTTCACCACATCGGCAGTTACAAAATTTAACTGTCAAATGGCACAAATATTTGGGACATTTTGATTGTAAATTCTTGGCAATGAATTCATTAAATATGCATCTGGAAATTATAAATTCTTCAAATATTTAATTTGATTTTGTATATACATTAAATGTTATTACATTTTCAATTCATTGTTTTATATTAATTTCAATTGTTATGTCTAGATCCTGTTCATATAATAAAATTTACATTATAAATTATTATAGAATGTATTGAAGAAAAATTTTGACAAAAGTATTAATAATTCAGAATAAAATTAATTAAAGCATACAGACAAATTACAATTTTATGTCATATGTGATAATAAAAATAATCAGTTAAACATGGAATTTGACGATTGACAATAAAAATACTTATATTCCTTATCTCAGAAGTTTATTATATTATAAAGATATTTTTTTGATGTTACTAAGATCATTGAGTCTATATTTTAAGTAGTCAGAACTGAAATCCATAAAATGATATATACTCTCATATCTCTTAAAAAAAAACTCATAGAAAGAAATTAGCTAATTATATGTGTTTTAAAACTCTATATCTATTGCATCATAAATGCTTGCATTTTGATTCTAATGCAGGTAGTGAATATTCGTTACATGGAAATAAATGTGTCCAAGACAATAAAGTAAAATAAATATACTATTTTCACAAAGTAAATAAAACTTCTTCATTTTAATTTCTTGGTTGAGTAGCCTTTTAGCCGTTGAAGTTTCAGGGAACTACCCCGTTGCCCAGGGACCAACCCGTGGAGGCGTTTTACTCTCGTTCCGGCCCGCCAACCCTTCCTTCATCGCTGCATCAGATTTCTCTTTGACCGCATACAATAACTGACGACAGTTTTTGAAAGAGCATTTGACAATCGATGTAACGTTTTGAAACAGCATCTAGAAGCAGATGATGGTTATTGATACAGCATCTTGCAACTGAAGACAGTTTAATATATTATTGGGCAGCTGAAAACCGATTTGATGTTACATTGCATTCTACCAGTGTCGGTACTTATTTGGCAAATTCAGGGCCTTACAAAATTGGTAGACCGCACACGACTCCCCGACTGGGATTCCTATAGCAGCCAGACGTGCCGACAGATCCAAGGAGCAGCACATTTTGTAAATCGAGAAAGATTTTACAATTGGAGCATCAACTTTCGGATCGTTAATAGGCATCAGTTCAACAGGTAGCTCCAAAGCCTGTCAGATCTTAAAAATTGCATACGAGCGTACTACAGCAAATCGCGGAACAGCCGGATGAGATGGTGCATCCGCATCATGATCTAAATCTGTACCTAAATCCACATTCCCAAGAGATGGTGAATCGGGGAAAAGGAAACATTCTAGTATTTCCCAAATTGTCATTTGAACGAGAAATACAACAATGGCAACAGCGTCATTGAAATTCTCGAAGATCGCACTTAGTATTATTTATCATCAAAATAAAAGTCGCACAACGTTCAGTTGCAAAATAGTAAATGAATTTTATCAGATAACAACAGAGCAGGGATTCATTGTTTGTTCTGTTAGATTGTTTGCATTTGTTACTTTGTTGAGGATTTAAACAGTTATGCTGCTGTGTACAACAATTACAACTGGCTACTGTTGAAATAATTAGAATTTAATAACAATTGAAATATGGCGAATAATTATTACCTTCTTAACAATTGAATGCCAGTAACAATAATTTGGAAGTTGATTGAGGGCGAATAAGTAGAAGTTAATATCTGAATGATTTTATATATAGATATAAAAATGAATTAAAAGTGATTAGTAAATTGTATTTTCAAAGGCAGTTAAAATTTATCCATTTGATTTGAAAGTGCATGCCAGATATGAAAATAATATTTCCTTGTAAAGATGGAAATAATTGCACCTTTCTACAACATAAGGTTGAACAAAGAGGGATAAGGTTGGGAAAATTCGTGATGAATTTATTTATTTCATATTTTGTAAATTTTAATACAGCAATTTATAATTAGTCTTTTAAGGGGACAAGAGTATAATACAACTGAATAAAAATGCACATTATCCTGAAAATAAAAATTTTGTTATTTTGATTTGCATATGGAAAAGTAAGTATCTGTGGTATTTATTATATTTAAGTATGAATATAGTAGTGTGTTGAATTAACGTCATTCTTTCAAATAAAAAAAACCTCTGTAGTTCGTCAACGAATGTCAATGGTTTCAGACGTTACAGCATTATCAGTTTTTTTAAAATAAAGTCTTTCTGAAATATTCTCACAGAAATTCATAATGTATAAATCAATTGAATAGTTTAAAAATTGTTATGCACGTAATAGTGATCAATACCTTATCTTCAGAAACCAGTTATAAGTAAAAAAAAAACCTTGAAATAAATGAAGAAATGAGTTAAGTAGTTTACAAAAATATTATGTACGTAATACTGATTAGTATCTCATCTTCCAAAACCTGTCATAAATTTTTAAATACTTACTATTTTTTATTTTGGTTTTGAAGTAATAATTTTCATTCTTCTAAATAGTAGTAAGACTGTTCTAAGTTCTGAAGGTATACAGTAAGTTTATAACGTATTTTTTGTTAATTTCCAGAATATAAAAAAATCAATTTTTAAAATTTACATTTTTAACGAACATTTGATTTCCACGTTTTCAAAATATTGTTAGATTTGAGCAACGAACGCATGCTTGAATATAAAACGATTTAATAAATAAACAACAAACCAACCAATCAAACAAAATCTTATACGTGTTTAATTTAAATTGCTTTTTTTTAACTCTACATACAATATGTAAAAGTTATCAAAAAGCTGGTAATTTTTGATGAGCATAAACAAAAACTTAATTGGAAATGTTTGCTTAGAAGGCAGATTATTTCCTTTTAAAATTATTTTAAATACGGCAATTCTTCTAAGAAATACTATTAACAATTTAAAATTTTCTTAATTTTGTATTTATATTAATGGTAAAATATTTGATATATAATTTGTATAAGATTATGCATTAAATTTTCTTTACATATAAACTAGCTTTTATAAAAAAAATAATATAAGTGATATTTAAACAAAAGTTGTATGAATGCATAGCAGAAAAAAAAATTGCAAAATATTTTTACTATATATCTGTAATCATTATTGTAAATTTGTTTTCGTAATTCGAAAAATAATCGCATTAATTTGAAATAATTACATTCGCAGAAAAAAAGCAGGAACTGGGGGGGGGTAGTAAAAAAATAGATTGGATAATCTGTACAGCAATTCGAATTAAACAGTTGTGGTATTCTATGCACCTCTCCCTCGAAAACAAAAAAAAAAAAAAAAGTAATCTCTAGAAGAATTAGAAAGGAAAGCTTGAACAGTATTTTCAATAATTGACTTGCCAATAACAATAATTGGTATACCATGGCCGAAAAAAAAACTTTTTGCATGACAAACTACAAAAGAAGAAATTAACTAATTGGATTTGTATTTATTAGAAGAATTATTTCCATTAAAATACAGCAACAGATAAAAATGTGCCCGGGTATACAGAAGTACAAATAAAGATTATGAATAGGCTTCAGGGGAAAAAAACTTCCAAGAAACATATAACAGAGAGCGAAAAATTAATTATTTGATTCATGTTTTATATATATCTCAATTTTTTAACCCTAAAAAATATCTTTCAGTATGCGAACAACAATTGCAAAGCCATGCTTTCCAAACTCTCCTGATTTATATCCTCTGAAAATGTTATGATTTTAAATCCTTCTTAAGTAATTTAAATGAGCGCCATCTTTTAATCGAAAATTGCATGAAAATTATTTGTTAAAATATGCCCGCGCATGGATAGATTAAACTGTTATCCAAGGTACCCGAATGGTTTTTACTAACTTCTAGAGCTGGGATGGTGAACCTTTATGGATCTATGTGCTATTTGTTCTAAAGAAATGTTTAATGAGGTGTAGACGTGCAGTCAAATATTTTTGACTTGTGATTATTGGGAAAATAATAAAACTAAATACTAACAACTCTTTGTTTACTACGAAACAATACATTTTGCACTGTATAATAGTAAAGGTTTTAGTTATACGTGTAATTCAAATTAAAGTAACATTAGTGTGACTTCTTTTGATGCAGATTAGATGACAATTTTTAACTTACAAGATGTTAGTTTTAGCAGAATGCATGCTGAATTTGAATCATCTGCTAAATGGTTTCTAAGTGAGTCTTTAATGTTATTCATCTCTGAAAATAATGACTCGCAGGCATATTCAGATGAAAATATAGTTAAAATAGCATGAGCCAGCTTCTCCAAATCGTTCAATGTGTCTGGAATCGAATTCCATGTTTCCAAAATTTCGCTACTGGCATTTTTACTTATATTGCTTGTTAATCTTTCTGTTTCAATCAATTCCAACTTTTTCTTTGTTTCAATAAATTTTTGAATCCATATTGAACTAGACTGAAAATAAGTCTGTTGCATTTCAAATTCTTCAATTTCCAATTAATCGAATTGGGGCAAGTTCAGTTTATCGAATGAAGTCACATCAGGCAAGGTACATAATAAACTTGAGCGTTTCCGATAAATCTTTTAACTGAGAAAATCTGGCTCAGAATTCCTTGATTGACGAATCAATTAAGGAAATAAATTCTTCAATAACTCTTTCTTCGTCTGGTTTCTTATGTACATTTAAATTTTTGCTAGATTTTTTTTTCAGATTTAAGAAATACTTGTAGTTTCTTAATAATATTGTTCCTAAAACATGCAAACCAGCGTCAAAAGCGCGAATGAGATCCATTATGATGATAATTATTTTATTTGTGCCTTGAAGCTTTACTTTCAATTCATTTAAATGTTGGCATATGTCTGTAAAAAAACTCATCAATTTTGAAAGTCACATAATATCCAGCAACTGTGGATATTGTTCAATTTCTCCCTCCTTTTGCAGAAACACTCTGATTTCTTCCAAGCAGTCAACAAATCCTTGAAGCACGTTCCCGCTGCTTAGAGATGCATAATCCACGATTTTTTGAATAACAAATAATTTTGCTATTGTTATTTTTAAATATTTGTTCCAAATATCTGTTATTTCAATCATATTATAAATTATTACTTAATATTAAATATAAAATTTATTAATTGTAATTAATACTTAATTTACTTTTATCACTTACTATTACTATAATATATTACTTAATAATTTACTTTAATACTTAAGTAACGTGTGATTGAATTAACTTATCTGTTTCAGCTTACTTCTAATATTTGATTTTTTTTCAAAACTATTTATTTAATTTCTTTCTTGGAGTAAACCATTTTCTGAAAAATTTGAATTAAATATATATGTTATTTCTTTAAATTGTTTACTTTAGTTCTATATTCTACAAATAGATGGCGCCAGCAGTAAACGGAATATATGCAAAGTCAAGTCGCAAGCAATTAAAAAGGATTTGTACGGAATAGTGCATCATCAAATGCGAATATCTGAAGGTCAAGATCACTGTCATGAAGTGGAGCTGCGACTTCACACTTTCCAGTAAAGTCATCGCTCCGATAAATTTCAGTGATATGCAATTCAATGATACGATAATTCCAAGAATAACCGGTCCGTTCACTTTTCAAGCCATTCACAGATTTCTCCTTTTCTGTTTCGTTCGAGAGCTTCCATTGGACAGATCGTATCGATTGTTACTTTCCAGTGAAGTCACCGCTCCGGTAAATTTCAGTGATATAGTATCGATTGTTACTTTCTATCGTGATCCAAAACCTGTAATCGAAATATCACCCGTAAGATCGTATCAAGGATTTGAATCACACCCCTCTTTGAAAAGTATTGATCACTTGCGTTTGTGACATTTTGATATTGGTTACGTAATAACCGCTCGTAAAATATTCGTCATCCCTACCACTATTCAACCAGCGAACATTATTATACATTAGTAAGCCATTATAGACATAATTGACTTCATACAACAAAGCCTCAAACTTTCGCTTATTTAAAGCCTGCGACGATATGAGGTTGACTATTTTTATGACTAAAACCATTACATTATCAAGAGATGTTAAATCACTATTCGAAGACAATACTTGGTAAATAATACAGTGGAGTTCAAGAATCGAATGTCCTACGTCTATTCGAAATAAACTAATGAAATCATTTTTTTTGCCGACCATATTTGGAGAACTATCATTTAATGAAACAATTCTTTTCAAATCAATTTCTTTCTCAGCAAGCGAATTTTTAACAGCTGTACAAATATCTGTGCTCTTTTTTAAATGGAATGGGAACACTCGCGTTTGTTCATAATACTTCATAGTGAACTTTGTTATTTTGAACTAAAATGTAAACCGTTTTGTTCTCCGGCGTGCCCAAAATATTGTGTCGTGTGCCATAAATGGCACGCGTGCCAATGATTCGCCATCCTTGTTCCAAAGGAAGGGTAACTACAGAAATTGAAATTCTTTTTTGCCATAGAACATGTAATGTAGAAAAATATTTTGATCTTTTATCCTACTTGAATAATGTAAATGGGTGCCCTGTTTTGTTCGAAAATTGCTTCAAAACTATTTGGTAGATTATGCCTACGCATGGTGAAGGAGTTAAATTCATAGTTATGGCAGAGGCAACTTATGGAGAGGGAAAACTGCCATAAAATAAAGCTATTTACCGCATCATGACTTTGTAAACTCTTGGGTTCAATATCTGATAGACATCTGAGAACAATATTACTGCTATAATCTTACAATGACACTAACATTTAGGCTGATATCTGAGAAGCTATTGCGTTTCAATCATACTTGTTGTCACTGTTAATAGATGCAGTTTGGTTCAGTTTTATATTATTCTCCAGATCTGCCTTCACATAAAGATTATTTATGAAGGAATATATAATTGATAGCCTTGAGGCGGTATGTGAATGCGCGAAGGATAGAACCTGGGACCTTTTGGTTAGTAGTCCAGTAACTTAACAATTTTACCAAAACGATCGTCCGGATAGAATAGTTGTTAACTGGCTTAAATGCTATTCACCACAGTACTCTCCTTCCAGTGAGTCGGAGGTGAGACGAATGATATGGATGTTGAGTGGTGATGTAATATTAGCTCACCTTCTCTGTGTATTAGCTGTTGGCTTAATGGGCCGGTACCCAGTTGAATAGCGACAAGCGTTATGGCGAGCGTGTGTGGGTGCTAATGCGCCAAGTGTGTCTGGCGACTTTGGGTTTGCTGCGTCAAGTGAGTCTGACGACTTTTGGTGCGGGTAGATGGCTCCACAACAACTGTACGAAGGTTGAAGGTTAATTGTCCGAGGTCACCAATGAGGCGATAAGGGATGCGCGAAGGATAGAACCTGGGACCTTTGGGTTAACAGTCCAGTAACTAAACAATTTTACCAAAACGATCATCCGGGTAGAAGAGTTGTTAAATGGCTTAAATGCTATTCACCACAGCCTGTTAGATGATGAATGTGACATGTGAATCGATATAAAAAAGATATTGACGTTAAGTACTTAGTATTCTTTAACGATTTTAAATTATACTAACTACAAGATGCTTGATCCTTTCTTTGATAGTTAGGACGTACTGGGATAATATATTTGGCTGACTATTGAGGAAATCACATTGAGTTTAAAATTTCGGATCAAAAAGCTGACTGACATGTTAATGACATGTATAAAAAACAAGCGCTTACTGTTTTCGAATCTAAACAGGGAATATAGTCGGGACAGAACTAAATGTGAGTAGTATGTAGAGTTCTTCGACACTTTCTGGGAACCACTATCACCTGTCAGAATAGTTATATATATATATATTCCATACCATCCTTCTAATGCGACAATATGCATCATCGGTCATTCAAAACCATTTCTTCGAAAAGAACAAAAAGACAAAAAAAAATCTTAGAAACATGTATTTTAAATTCTTTTTTGAGATCATGGATGTAATTTTGAGACCATGCATGTAATAATGGGCCAAAAGACATGAAGTCTTAACCAGCATTATAGTACTAAAACAATTATGTAAGCTTATAATCGTGTGCCTTGACACAAGTAATGATACTTTTCTTGGCAACGTAAGTTTGTTATATCTTAAAGATTAAATAATCCATAACTATTTACATATGTACAATTATATTCTGATTTAAATTTGATCTTATTTCTCGAAATTTCCACCGAAGCTCCTGCCAACACACTCTCTTACCTGTGTCAGTCACACTCTCTTGCACAACTGTTCCTCTCTCTCTCTTCACTTCATCTCACTTCAGTCTTGGGGCCGGAACAGCTACATGGAGGCTAGAGGCATGACACTTATGATAGAACTAAAGGGTATCGTATGTGAAATCCTTAAACACTTGTGGAAGGTCTTCTCCACATATTTTCAGAACACAACTCATAACAGAATTTTTTTCTGCCAAAATAACGTAATAATTTTATTACAAGTGTCTAATTCGGTATCTTTTTGTTGAAAACAATTCTGAAAATATCATTTTTTTTTAAAGAAGGAGGTGTTTATTTCCTGACAGCTGATTGAGAAAATAGATAGCAAAACCGTAACTGATATTTTAAATTATACTTAATTGGATGATAATGATAAATTTGGCAGAATTGCTGATGCAAGTTTTATTAAACGCAACTGAAAGTGATCTCCAAAGATTTATTAATTCTTTAAAGTTGAAAATGAAGTAAGTTTTATATTAAGCTAGTTTCTATTCATTCCTATCTTTTCGTTAAAATGATCTTCAACGATAAAGATATAAGAACGTAGCTAAACTACTTGATATTAAAATCATATAAATTTTTTACGAACTTTCCAAATTGTGAATGAAAAAATTTTTTTTAAACATTTTACGATTTATCAAAGGATGATGCAAAATTTAACTTCCATTATTAAATTTTTAATCCAAATTAAATTTAAAATTATTATTAGATTATTAATTCTGGTTCCCTAAAGTAGCATCTTTAATTAAATTTTGAAATAGTTAGAAAATAATAATGCATTTAATGTAAGTTATTTTATCATGTTTATATTAGAAGTTTTGATTCTATTCTCAAATTTTTCATTTTGGTTGCCAGGAAATGTCCGAGAAGATATTTTGAACTTTCAGCTTGAGGAAATCGTAATTTCGCAGTTAAATTATTTGAATTAAATGTAAATTAACTGTACTTTATTTTTCAACAGATATTTTTTTTGTATTTATGTGGAAGTATGTTTTGATTTCTGAAGAAATAAATAATCTTTATCAATTTCTTTTATTTAAAAATTACAAATACATGAACTAACATAAATTAGATTCAATTTAAAAAAATGAATTTCTTGATATATAATTAATTTTATTATTAAAAATGGAATTTTTTTTCATTGAGTTCCAAAGATTAATTTGGTAATCAAATTAATGCTATCATTCAGGATATTTATTTAAATTCAGTTGTATTTACAATTCATTAAGTATAGAAAATTGCACTTACCCAACCTACGCTTTCTATTTATAATAAACAAGGATATATATTTATTCTTTCAAAAAAGAACCTGTAATTCATACATTTGTATGTAACTGTCAGATTTCGAGTTTTCGAAAATGTCACTCTAAGACTTGGAAAATTAACAAGTTCTAGAAAATATGATCCTTCCTTTTATTAAATTTGAAACTGTATATAAAATCATAACTTTATTAAATATGCAATTACAGATAATTAAAACTATAGTTATGTAAATACCATGAATATTGAAAAAAATGTTTATAATTAATTCAGATAATTAGGAATTTATGCCGTTATTTCACATTTTTGTTTCAAATTATGAAAATATTTGTAGTTTGTAAAGTGTGTCTTTATGTTTACTAAATAACGCTAAATCTAAAGCACGATAGAGATGCTTCCTAATTTTTTAAAAAATAATAGCTATAATTTCATTAGATATGATCTGATGAGAAAATCATATTTTTTGGAATGGCCCTCGGAAATTTAACTTAGAAATATTTTTACTTCAGAAGGTATTATAATACTATATATTCTAATCAATATAAATCTTCTAATCTATCACAGGAAGGTGATTTCTTATTGCTTCTTTGAGATGTTAAAATTGTCTAAGACGTTTAGAGAACTGTATTCTTCGTTTGTATATTTTGTAATCCAAATCAAAATATTTTTCATATAAAAGCTGCAAAACAATCATTTTTATAAATCAGAATTAAGTTCCTTAGCTGTGCAATAGATATATAACAGGTAATTCATAAAAATTAAAAAAAGACAGGTTTAAATAGATGCTGGTGCAACTAAATAGAACTAATCAAAACCTAAAGAGAATATGTAAAATGTTAGTTGCATCATCAAAGAATATTATTTCATTTAACGCTCTTAATACAATCCTAGAAAAATGATCCTCTTATAAAATTCACTATATGTCATAATTAGTAAATTTGATAATGCTTGGAAAGAGCGTGATTGAAAGAAGCATTCGTTGAGAATATTCATTGAATATTGAAAAAGATTTCGTATGATACTTTCTTGGAACTATTATTATTACTTGACCGAACATTGTTTACTGAAATTAATACTCTGTATGAAAGGACATGACTTCGGAACTTTATTTCCAAACGGCCATTCTTACATGTTAGGTGAAATACATATTTTTCGAACGCTAAAACTCTTGAGCATATTTTACATTATTTCTTCTTACTAACTGGAAAGAAATTTACTAACGAATATATGCTGATTTCAATTTGTATAATGAGAATTGTCACATATGTATGGTGTTCCACAGTCTCATGAAAAACTATGTATCGCCAATGATAGAAATCTACTATCACGTAACATTTTAATGTATTGATAAAAATAAGTAAATTTTTCGTGCTATTGAAACGTCTCGGATATGTCATCAGATCATCCGAATTCTTAAGGATAAAATAGAATCAATAATATTATATGGAAAGAATTTTTCTCTAATATTGGAGAGTTGTGAAAAATAACACTTCAATATCACAAATCTTATAACATTTTCAACTTTAATAGAATTTCTAATATATGAGTGAATATTATATCTAATAGTGATTATGGAAACATCGGCAGTAGGGTGGTAATGAAAGGACTCGCTCATATACAGATACAATTTAAAGATCTGTAGTCTGTCTCTGACTTCTCTTTATAAAATATACATTTCACATGGAATGGCATTAAATATATCTTTTGTGAAGTTTAACTTGAATTTAGATTGTATATAAGCAAAAATCATTGATTTTATAATAATCTTTTTGATTAATATGTTATAATAGGTGTTTTGCGTTTAATGAAAATCTAAAAGCATGTTTCTTTGATTTGAGAAATGATACACTAAATAAAATTATTGGCATAATACTGTTGTGCCAATAAATGTTGCATAAATTAAACGGTATAATCAAACTCAGCGGGAATTGCCTACCCGAACATTCACTCATATTCTCTAGTAAATGTCTCATTCTTCTTTCACAGCTTGGGCTCGGATAATGCCGCGAATGTCTTGCATTGTTAATTAAATTAGTTATTTACAACCGTAACTAAGAAATATAAATTTTGTCGGAAACCTAACATATTCACTATATCTATACGGCTAATATGTATTTTAGACATTTTTTTTGTCTCATCGAGTTTAATCAAAATTTGACTGAAATTAGTTATAGTCACAAGATCATATCCCGAATACCATTGATGTATTTAATTCGTCGCATTTATGAATTATTGAGTCAAAATGCATACGAAAGAGTAGACTGAAAGAGAGTCAAACCTTTGATTGATTTGATTAGAAATATGAAAAGAATATTCGTTTTAGATGCTAAAATGTATATCAAATTATATTCATATAGATCTTTGTGTTTTGAAGTTATCAAGCTCATTTGTAAATGAACAACCAGTCAAACAAGATGGAAGACCAGTCAAACAAATTTGAAAGAAATCTAAAAATGTGGTCGAAATTATGTACAATAAATGTCTTTCGTTTACGGTAAGGTGAAGTTCAAAAATAGATTGGAATCCAAATATGTAATTTTCGAATTAAGAGGGGATTGAAACGTGAGGTTCGTTAAAATTATTAGTCCAAATTTTTTGACTATTAGAACACTTTGTCGCATACTTATTATATGAAAAAGTAGTGAATCTTTCAGAACTTGAGCTTGACTTAATTTTTTGAATGTTTTTCAATTTGTAAAACAAAATACGACAACAAAAAGATACGCGAAAGAGAAAAAAAGTAGTTGAAAATACTTTAATATCAAAATAAGTGAGAAAATTTAGAATATGCCCTAAATTTAATTTTATCCGAAAATTATGATATTGTTTTAAAATATTAAAAAACGATGCATTTGAATTTTAACCTAACATTTAATTCATTAAAAGGAAAAGAAATCTGAATAGTCATAATTGCTACATTTCACGTAAAACCAGCACAGATATGAAGTTAGAAAAAAAAACTAGAAGAAAAATTATTTCGAGAAAATATTATGTTTTAGACTGTTGAAGAAACTTCGTGAGATCGGAGACTTATTTTGAGAATAAACGCTCCACATTATGTTTCATAAATTATCTCTTTCATAAAAAATTCCAATTAATCAATATATATTAAATTTACAATGCATCAAATTCTTCTTTTTTCACAGATGAAAAAATAATTTTTCAAAAAGATATGGATGACCAGTCTCTGGATCTCAGCAAAAGAAATTCATCTTCAATAGGAGAGTCGCAAATTCTTTCCTCAGAGAAACCACAAGAGTCTGCAAAAGAAGATAGAAATCTGCCTGCAGTTGGAAGTATCAGATCTCAAGTAAGTGCTTTTTTAAAACCTGCACAAAATACAGCGAGATCATTTGAGGATGAACGTATGTCATCTACGTCTTCTCATAAAAGAAATAAAAGGGAAGAAATTTCTATACGTCTAGATTTGATTGAGAGAATTCTTATAACAAGATAAAAGCGAACGATGATAATCCGAACGAATCCGGAGGAAAAAGAAATTCTTTTGATTCTTCTTCTAATAAATCAATAAAAGCACATTCGAAAAAGTCTGTTCAACTTGAGTACAAAAGTATAGACACAATAGAGAGCTCATCGCCGAGACCATTGACGAGTGCAGCTAGAAAATGTGATTATTGTTCTGCAGTCAACCCTTCTATAACGCGGTGAGTGCGTACCGCGTTATATGGAAACCGCGCTATAAGAAACTCGGATTTAACCGTACAAACCAGGCTAATTCGTAGCGCGTTCTATGGAAACCGCGCTATAAGAAACTCAGTACAAATCGCATCATTCGTACCGCGTTATATGGAGACCAATAAATACAAAAGACAAGCGATATAAACTTTCTATTTAATCCTTTCCTTGTTTCTTTTGTGTTTGACATGATGCAAATCTAGGGTTAATAATTACTTTATATTAGAACAATTGAAGAATATTACTTACAGTATTGTGTAATGTTGTCCAATTATAAACCACAAATTAAGCAGCAAAAAGCTAAACGAATGGACGGTGTAGACAAAATTTTAGAAAGAATTGGTCACCAACGAGACGTACTGTGAAAGAGCTCCGAGACGACTAAAACCGATGCCGTAAACGGCTAAGAAATAAGCTTGAATGTTTATATAAACATATCCAGTTAAAACCATTCATTGGGTGCATAGAAAGAACTGATGGGAAGTTGTTGAACGGAAATCGCGCTGTAAGAGTACCGCGTTATATGAGGGCTGTCGCAATTTCAGTTCCGCGTTATATGGAAACCGCGTTCTGAGAGTACCGCGTTATAGGAGGGTTGACTGTACAGGTTATCAAAGTTATTCAACTATTACTAAAAAAATATCCAAAAATTTGTGAATACTGTAATAAAGAGTTTCATAACAAATCCAGCTACGATCAACACGTTCGGATTCACACTAGTGAAAAGACAAGTGCGATTATTGCGATAAAAATCTCACGCGGAATAGTGTACGTCAGGTGCATCACAGAACACACACGGGAGAAAGGCCTTTCATATGCCCAAGTTGTGGTAGGGCTTTCGTAAAGAGTTCAAATTTGAAAAGGCATGAAAAGACACACACGCACACACACAAAACCGGATAAAAGAATTTATTTTTGAATTTAATCGGTTAATTTTCCAGGAATCTGAAATGATAGTTAATTCTCCCTGGACATAAAGTTTGATATTTACTGTTCATCTGAATTCTGTTTTACTTGCATTTTAGTGATATTTTATGTTTGAATATTTTGATTTAGCATAGAGATATCTGAAATAAAAACTTGAAGACAGTATTCTAGACAAATCGATCCTAACAATAGAATTTAACGACAATAGCCAAAATTTTTTATTATACGACTAATACAGCTTTTCTTAATATCTGTACAGATAATGTTTTTACACTAAGTTTATTTGATTTGTTTACGTATTTTTTTGAAATAAACAGAATTTACAATTGAAATTGCGACTTGTCTTTATTGATAATTTACTTCTTAACTTGAGTTAATTTATACATTAAAAATTGTATAATATGAAATGATTTTAATTCATTTTTTTTCTTTATCTAAAATGCATTTTAATTGAATCCTAAATGAGGTTTCAAGATTTCTTCATATGTGATCAAAATGTAATATAAAATTGTAGGAAATCGTGAAGATATAGTTACAGATAGAGGTTGTTCAAAATAATGTAAAAACCGTACAAAAAGAAGTGTTTTGCACCTAATAGGATGTGGAAACATCTTTGGCAATTAAAACCACTTGAATCCGCCTCGAAATGGACATATGTAAGTTCGGTATGATGGTAAGTGGGATGCTGTACCATTCCTCATGCTCTCCAGAAGTTGCTCTGAATACAGACACTGCTCTCAGAAGGAGGATAACAGGAGCTCATTCTTTATTCCAAAACAGACCACAAGGGCTCTATGATGTTCAAGCCTGATTTTGACAGGCCATGGAAGGTGTGTAACCGAGTCCTCTTGTTCCCGAAATCATACTGAACAGTTCGACTGCGGTGAAATGAGGAATTGTCATCTTGATAAGTGAAATCTATAGACGGAATCAATATCTGCCTTTAAATTGCAGTTGGCAGGAAAAAATTGTGACCTGTCTATGTAAGATGGCAAGGGGACCTCAAAACAATATTATGGCTGCATTATGCACTTTCTTATTTTCTGATTGAAAACAACTATGCATTTTTAATTTTTAGTTATTAAAGAAGATGGGGGGGGGAGGGAAGAGAAATTATTTTTTTCAAATGTACTAACAGTAGTAATTTTTTCGAATAGTTTATACCATAAGCTATAAATTTCATTTTTGTCCCATCCTTATTTTTCATCTAGAATAAAGATATATCGCTATTTAAAATTTTAACTTTCGTTTAGAAAAATGTTCACAGTAAGAAACCAAAAACTAAATTGATTCATATCGGGAAAGGAATTAAACATACAAAGAAAGGGCCTAGTAAAAAGACAATAAGAATAACCTATGTCACGCTGCCAAGTATTTAATACAAATTTGAAATTGATTTACAATATTCAGGGAATTACTGTACTGTTGCTTTAATAACTAAAATAATATATTTTTAATTTCATTTATATAACTTTTTATATACGAATTATGTGTATATTTTTTGAAAGCAGAAGTGATACATAATCGTATTTATGTTAAGATTGCTGCGTGATGCATTGAATGTTTTGATTTATATTCAACTAAAATATTATAATAATAATACGACGTTCTAGAAAGATTCTCTATTTTTTAGTATGTATAATATATAGATTATATCTTCATAGAAATTATATATAAATTGATTATATAGTGTATGCAAACAGCTGTGTTACACGAGAATGAGCTTGTTTAATAAAAAAAATGCAGATTTAGTATTTCGTGATAAAGAAAAAAATACTACCTTAAAAATCAGTTAGAGAGGTACATATCTGATAGATAAGAGGATAGAGAAAATAAAATTTTAAAGTTTGAAATGGCATAAATATATGGGACAAGGACCATGATTTGTAACTACTTGGTTAAAGAATCTATTAACTCTGCATGTACCAGGGAAAATTTTAAATTCTTTAAATATTTCGTAACTGAATATTTCTTTTTATTCAGAAAATCAACATCTTTGTCATTCAATTCAGTCTTAAAAGTTCTCTACTTAAATTTTCAAATAAGTACAAATGTATATGCAATTGAAATTCAATGTTTTTTTTTCAAATCAATATTTTGAAGTAAAAATTGTGTGATTTAGAACTTATTCACATTATAAAATATTGTGAAATGATCTGACAGCAGAACAATAGTTTTGTGCAAAATCATTTAGCATTTAAAACTAGACTAATTAAATCATAAGGAAAAATGCCTACATTTATATTACTTTTGATAATGAAAATATACTGTATAACATAGTGTTTGTTGATTACGAATAAAATTATTTATTTATTTAACTGAAAGTTTAATAATAATTTTTAATGTTTATTTTTGATATTAGTAATAGCATTGTGTCTTAGATTCAAGTAATGAGGATTGAAAACCATAAATCTTCACATATTTTCAACTAAGAATAGTCGAATTTCTTCAAAGCAAATGCGATGCTAGATATTAACTACATATGCTTTGAATGCTTAATACAGGTAATGAATTTTTGTGACACGTGTTTTAAATTGATTGATATATTGAAAAAGAGGCGTCTATCCCAGAGTCTTTATCTCAGTGTTCAACAAAATCTCCAATTAATAAATGTCAAATTTCAAGTGTTGAAGGAAAATATGGAGAGACAGTTTATCTGCAAAAGCTTTGCTCGTGAGTAGTTTAAAATTACAGGTTGAGAGAGAGTTGAGGCCCAACTTCGACCAGAGCAAAATCTGATGCTTGATTATTTTCGGCAATGCAGTAAGATATGATCTATTTTCGGCAATGCAGTAAGATATGATCCAAATTATTCAAAAAGTGACATGTTTTGGTAGAAATTCTAGCGCAAATGATGTCTTCTTCTATTTCTTGTCCATTTAGCAATATTTTTTATGTCTGGGATTTCTTCAAGAATTTCAAAATATTTGCTCTGTCTATAGCTGTCTGTTGTTTTTCTTTTTGAGATTTGTTTGATGCGTGAGGTGATGTCTTCCGATGCGATTCTTTCAATGCTTGGACTTATTTCTGTTACTGATTTTGCGATCAAGTCCGCTTTTTCATTCCATAAAATTGTCGAATGCCCTGGGATCTGTAGAAAAGTAATATATTGATTAATCTGAGAATTTTACACAATTTTATGAATGATGGATGGGGATTTATATGAAATTTTTTGAAGTTCTGTAAGAACTGAAACACTATCTGTAAGAAGTAAAGGTTTCTCAGGAACGGTAAGATAGTCAAGAGCCTCAGCTGTAAAAATTGAGTTGATGTTGTGGGTTCGAAAAGCAAATTGAGACAGATCCGAAATGCCGGCGATTGAAGTAAAGTTTTTCGACTTCGATGCATCAGTTGCGATTATGAAATATCGTTTGAAGTCCTTTTGTAGCGTTTCTTGAAAACTGCCATTTATAGCTGAGTGTGGGAGAGATTGGTTTTGGAAAGGGTATTTTGAAATAATAATACTGCAATTTTCACTTGGAAGTTGTTAAAAATGTTGATCAGAAACAGTGCGATTCCAATTAATGTTTAGATTTAAAAAATGTTGTCTTCAATAAGAGCAAGATTGAAATGTTCTAAATCTAATTTGTAGATGGCGGAGAAGGAAATGATAGAAATCTGCCTAATGAGAAATTGCAAGGATAAACGTTTGATTTTTTTTTTTTCACTGAGAATTTCCTGATTGGAGATGTAAAGGAGAGCTTTATTTGGTGTCCACTGTGGAACACCAAGTGTAATGCGAAGTGCTTTTGTTTGAATAATATTACATGCTTTCATGTGAATTTCTGGAAATTTGTTGATAATTTGACTGGCGTAAAAAAAATAAGCTGCAAATGCAATTGTCTGTGATTGTGATTAAATCTTTTGTTCTTGGGCCATAATGTTTATATGCAAAACCCTTTAATGCATTGATTTTTTAAAGCTTTATTTTTAATTTTATTGAAGATCGATTCGTTTTGATTTCTTTTTTAAAAAGGAATTCCGAGGAATGTAATTGAGTTTTTCCATTGGATGTTCGTTCCTGCTAGTGAGATATTTGGGTGGGTAAATTTGATTTTGTTTAAAAGATAGGCTATGTAACTTTTCTCTGAAAGTTTCCAATACGTACACCATTGATGTACGTTTTCCACTGGTTTTTGTAATTTCTTAGTAATAAGTTCAATAGATTAGTGCGAGCAAATAATGTCTTCCGCAAAAATCAAACAATCAACTTCATTTTCAAGAGTTTTAAAAAATTCCGATATAATAATTGCTTAGAAGATTGGCGAGAGGACACTACCTTGCGCTGATCCTTTGTTTGTAATTTTTATGTCGGAGAGTGTTTGTCTGAATGGCAGTTGGAACGTACGGTGATTAAGGAATTGATGGAAAGAAGCGCATATCTTCCCTCAGATGCTCAATTCCAAGCATTTATATATCAATCCGTCAATATAAACCGAATCGCAAGCTTTTGCGATGTCGAGACTAATACCAATGAAATATTTTTTTCTTCTTTGCTTTTGAAATGCTGTAATGTAATGAATATGTGGCTGCCCTGTTGTCCTTGCATGGTAAAAAACCAAATTGTTTTGGATGAAGTTTTTTGTTCTTTGCAAGAAAGTCGGTAATTCTCTTACATAAGATGCGTTCAAAGATTTTGGAAAAAACGGATGTTAGAGCTATTGGTCTATATGATGTTATCTGAAACTTGTCTTTATTTGGTTTTGGAATGGGAATAAGAAGTGCATGTTTCTATGTTTTGGGAATATATGTAGTGCTAAAAATCTGTTGAAATAATTGAAGGATGTAATAATTTGCATTTTTAAGTTTGTTGAAAAAGGATTCGGGAATATTGTCTGGACCTGGGCTTGTTGTTTTTGATTTTTTAATTGCGAATTGTAATTCTTCGATTTGTAGTGCACCGTTTAATTCGCTTTCCTGATTGTCCGTAAACTGGATTGGTAATGGTTCGTGAGAACTGGAATTGTTGGCATAAAATTCTGCGAACAGATTACTTTGTACGAATGGGTTTGTGATAACAGAATGGTTAACAGAAATGGTGTTGAAGGAGTTATCTTCACATTGCTGATTCAGTTTTTTTAAGATAGAATAAAATAAACGAGGATTTCTTGCGATATTACATAATTTATCCCAATTTTTTTTTGGTTGTTTACTATAAAACTTGTGTCGGCTAGCAAATTTTTTTTTTGTGAAGAATCCAAAATTTAATTGATATGCATTTTAATGCTTTCTTCCGATATATGATTTTAAGGTTGTAAAGTTTGTGACAGGTTTTATTCCACCAGGGTGGGTATTGTTTATTATTCAAAGGTATTTTTCTAGTATTATTGGATATGATTTTTGAAATGTTTGATGAAGCTGAGTCTAGGTTAAGATTTGTATCTTAGAAAATTTTCTCCGATTCAATTGCCATTTAATTTCTGCGAAAACTTTGAGGGGGAAATGGTCGCTGTCAAATGATGTTTCAGCAACAAAACAATCTGGATCTTACCCTTTGTTCCAAATCCCTCTTCTGTAGCTCAGAAGTGATCGGTTACCTGCAGGAGTAATGTGCGTCGGGTTCGAAGTATTTAAAATAATTTGCATCCGTTAACCAATCGAAAAAATTGTTGCCGAGTCTGGAAGAAGTGGTTGAGCCCCAAAATGGACGATGTAAATTAAAGTCACCAAAGATGAACGTTGGTTCAGAAAGGGAGTTAAAAGGTTTCTGAAAATTTCGATGTCAAAACTTGTAGGAGCGTAAATGTTAACTATACAAAAATTTAGAGAAGCTGTAATGATTTTAACGGTGAGGATTTCCCCGTCCGAATTTTGAGGTACATGGAAGGAATTTTGTATGCCGAAAAATGTTCTGGATTCCAATTAAAGACCCCCTCCCAGTCTGTCTTCCCTGTGAGATCTAAAAAATTTTTTTTTATAGAAATGAAAATCTTCTTCAGCGTAAAGAAAAGTTTCTCGAAAAATCCAGAAATCTGAAATTGCGAATGGGGGAATACCAAGTCAGATTTTTTTTATTCCTAATACTATAATACTAAGGTAATTCCACTGAACAAACCACATCCTAATAGAATACACCAACAGAAAAAGAAAAAACAAACTGCAAACTCTGCAAGAGGTCAACCAAACACCGGAGTGACACATACACACACAGCCCCAAGCATTTGGGAAAGATAAAACTGAAGCAGCGCTTTGCCAAGAAGAGATACAAATAACAAGCGGGAAAGGAACAGAAAAAAGCAAAAAGCAAAAAGAAAACACAGCGCAAAAAAAGATTATTTATCCGAAGTCCCAGCAGGGCCACCAGCATCCCATTCCATGGGTTTACTACTAGAACTACCGAAGTTCTTCCAACAGTTAACTAAAGCGTTTTTCATCCTGGATGGAGATATAATTTCTTCACCTTTGTCGATCGCATGAATTAACTGTTGCACCACAGACTCGACCGTCTTTTGAAATATTTCCAATAGCGTATTGAAATGTTGCTCCATCTTTTTGTTGAAGTTTTGGATGATGGATTTCATTTTGTGGTTTAAAGATTTTTCAAAACCTATGCTTTCACTGTTCCATCTAGTAATGTCGTATCAGTTGTATTTAATGATGCATTAAATATGCGTCGTGCTTCCCCCGTAGTGAGGTGGTTACGATATTTTAGATTCAAAATTTGTTGTTCTTTGGCGTACAAGGGACATGCTTTAGATGTTGCTGCATGAGAACCTCGACAATTTATGCATTTAACTGGGTTTTGACAATTTCCGACGTGTTCTGTTCCACATAATTGGCAAACTTGGTCTTTCTAACATATCCTAAATGGGTGAAGGAAATTTGAACATTTTGTGCACTGTCTAGGCCGATCGATAAAAGGTCGAATTTTCTGGATTGTAAGCCAAAGTTTAACTGAATCTGGAAGGGAAGTACCCAGAATTGTTACGAGAATTGGGGAAGTTTGCTGTGTCGAATTTTGTTTGACAAAACCTCTCATCTCTCTAATTTCAATATCATTAAAATTTCACAGTTCGTCTGCAACTTCTTTCAGTAGAACACATGTACCATATCAATAAGCAGAAGTAACTCCCTCCCAAATAGCGTTTGAAGTAACCTTAGTATCGTTAACCTGCTCTAAGCTAAGAAGTTGTTTTGCGCATCCCGGATCCTTTGTAGTAAAAATCGGTTTCCGTTGTCGGGTAAATCTCATGTTCGTGATATTTGAGTGCCTGTAGATATTTTGCTTTATGAAAGTTTGCATCAGAATGGTGTTTGTGCGCGGTATTTGAGAAGTAGCATTCGCATTAGAAAAAATAACGTTAATTTCCTCATAATGTTTCTGACCTAAATTTAGCACAAGGTCCTTGGCAAGTTTTTCATTCAAAAAAATATCAGTAATTTGAGGCATCTTGTTGAAGGGCAAAGATTCAGAATTCAGTTGAAAGGACTCATCATTCAAGTTTTGCACTGACATAAATGAATGACTGAGCTTGCAATGAAAAAAAATTCACAAAATATAAAGGAACAATCTTACCTCGGACAACTTGATTTCAGCAGAGTAGAAATATGAAGAGAGGGGGGAAAAAAACACTGTAAAGTTATCATAAACGCAACTTCGCTTTCCAGAACCATCTGCACCAAACTCACCATGTTTTATATATTATCTGCAAGTCAAATAAATAATAATGGACTATTTTTCCGGATTAAATAAAAAATTCTTTATTCAAATTTCTTGTCTGAGTAGCCTCTTAGCCGTTCCAGGGAATTACCTCATTGCCCAGGGAACCACGTGAAGGTGTGCTACTTTCGTTCCCCGACCGGAAACCTTCTTTTCATCGCTGCATCAGATTTCTCTTAGATCGCAACTAATAACTGACAGCAGTTCTTGAAAGAGCATTTGACAATCGATGTAACGTTTTGAAACAGCATCTAGAAGCAGATGATGGTTATTGATACATCTTGCAACTGAAGACAGTTTATATATTATTGGGCTGCTGAAGACAGTTTCGATGTTACACTGCATTCTGCCGATTTTGGTACTCAGCTGGCAGGTCCAGGGCTACAAAAAATTGGCAGACCACATAAGACTCCCCAACTGGGGTTCCCATAGGAGTCAGGCGTGCCGGCAGATCCAAGGCGCAGCACATTTTGTAAATCGTGGAACACTTTACAATTAGAGCATTTATCTTCGTAACTTGAATAGGAGCGATTTCAGCAGGTATCTCCAAAGCATGGCAGATCTTAAAAACTGCATACGAGCGTACTACAGCAAATCGCGAAACAGGCGGATGAGATGGTACATCCGCATCAAGATTCAAAAAAGGATCTGAAACAACATTCCCAACAAATGGAAATTTGGAGGGAAGGAAGTAATTTAGTATTTCCCAAATCGTCATTAAGATAAGGAATACAGCGATGTTTCATTGAAATTCTCGAAAATAGCACTAAGCATTATTACTCAGCAAAAAAAGTCACACAACGTTCGGTTGCAAAACAATAGAGTAAGGTTCTCAATGCTTGTTCTATTATATTGTTTGCAATTTGTAACTTTGTTGTGATTTATATAGCTGTTGACAACAATAACAACTGAAATATTTAGAGTTCGATAACAATGTTACGGCCAATTGAATTACCATTTGATATAAAATTCTATGTCGCCAGCGGTATTTGTTCATCATGCACAGTGTTATGTGGTGTCATTTCAAGCTCAAAGATAATCGTTTAAGATGCGTTATTTAAAAACTAAAAAGGTTTCTTCAGCGTTTGCTCTCCCGAGAGAAGTAAGAGCGAAGGTAAGCAAATACTTTTATTGATTTACAGCTGGATAAAATAACGTTGAATGGACAAAATCTGAATCTTCAATAATTTGCTTTTTTCAGATGATGAAAGTTTTGAATTTTTGATTTTATTTTCAATACATATGTTTTTGTATGGCCTTGAATGCTGTGTGTCATTTTACGCATATTTTTTTCCCTGCATTAAATTATTAATTTTTCTTTAAATTAAATTATTCTTTTTTAATTGACGTGACACTTGTGTTATTTTTACCTTTTTCAAATCACTACTTTCATTTATGCAAATCTTTCCTGCAAATTGTCCTAAATTCTTCTCAAGGCAATGTTTACGAATAAATGAATAATGCGTAAAAATCTTTATCGGTCAGTAATTAATGTTTTTTCGGAAAAGATGCCCTCTGGTGGACATTTTGGAACTACATTTTTTTTTCGTAATTCCATGAGTGCATCGCGTGTATAATCTACATATCAAATTTCGCTTCAATCCGTTCATCTGTTTGCGTTGTAGGATGTTGTTTATAGTGGAAGTTTAATTATAACCAGCCGACAAATCGTACTGGAACCATACATCATTCCTATTTGCTCCTCTCCTTTGAAGTTCCATTGTGAGAATTTTTCTATCATGTTTACGCAACAATTTAAATTTGTGGTAATGGTAGAGTCAATATCTTCAGTGAAAAATGACTCTAAAATCTTGCTCCTGGGCCACTTGTTTACAGCAAAGTGATGGAGATACCTGAATTTTGACGAATTCTCCACTCCAGACAAAACAAATTTTTCGAATTGTGTCTTTTTTGTGTCAGTGAACACGATCATTTCGAAATCTCTAAGTTTGACGGATGAAATGTGGTATGCAGTATATGCATCAAATTTATAGATTTCTTAATAATCTTGAGCAAAACCAGTTCTCTTGAAAATCTGGATATCGGTGTGATGACAAAACCAATAACTACTAAACAAATTTTTTTTTGAAAAATAAAATTTATTATTTTAATATAGCATTTAAAATGTGGATCCAGAACAACTTGTGAACTAAGTGCGTAAAGAAATACACATCTTTGGGTCTAACATACAACGTTGTACAACTAAATTAATGGAAATTTAATATACTCTTGGGATCTAAAGTATAGATATTTAAGAAATTTTGAATAAAATCTTTCAAAAGATATTGGCATGTACTTTTGTATGCATGTAAACGCGGAACATACGCACGAACTTAAATAAATGAAATTTTGTAAGTGATCATGTAACTATAATCATAAGTGTAAACTATTGCTTTCAATCTTTGGAAAAGAAAAAAAAAACGCTTCCAAAATAGATACTAATTTCGTTTGCTGTACTATAAATCAGAAATCTCTCATGATCGGGAATCTGGGAATAAAATTCTTGCTAGTCAAATCACCAAGGAGTTGCTCAAGGTCTCCAATTTTATATGTTAAGTAAGGGAGGGGGGAGGAATTGACACTTTTATAAGAGAAAAAAAGTGATAAATTTCCGGAAAGTTCATTCGTGTCGACTGTAATTGTAATCTTCTGTCAGGTGTTGCATTTTCTTTAATGTGCTCTTATTTGTTGGCAAAAAATGCTTTTAATAATTCCTAAATATATAAAAAAATTATAAAATACATTCAGCCTCTTCCTCATCATTTCCAGCTCGAAATTGCGAATAAATCAATTTTTTTTCCCTTTCTCATGAAGAAATCGTGTTTTAAGTTTTAAGATTCATTTATTTGGATTTTCTCTTTTAAAACCTTGAGTTTAATTTTAAACATAATTATTTAAATATTTATCAGGGTATCCATTCTGTATAACTAAAATTATTAATTCTAAATTTCATATCCTACGATTAACAAGTCTGAAATGAGTCTATATGCTTCCATTTCCAAGGATCAGTATGCTTCCTTTTTGAGTATAATAGAAATAAATTTTATTGTAATTGAAGTAAAATTTCCCTACTTTTCATAAATGTTTGGACATACATAGAAGGTTATGCTGAAAAGCGACTGAAAAATTCTGATGGATGAATTGGGATGTCAGAGATGTTAAATAAGTCCCCGCTGAATTTCCGTGAAAACTAATGGCATATTTTGAAAAAATCAGAAAGAGACGTATCACAGAAAGTATTGTCCAACGCTAAAATCTACCTTTTTCCATTTTCTAGTAGCAATTGAAGTCGATATCAGAAAAAGGAGATATATTTATGGTTATCCAAGTTGTGACCCATTTATTAGCATTATCATATGAATAGAAGAGTTACTCATTCAGGCCATGTTCCATTGATCAAAAAAATTATAAGAGATAATTCCTAGTGAAGAAGGTGGATGAGATAGACTTCCCATTTAAACATTTTCAAGTAGGTTTGCATCCTTTTTCCAATATGCCATGCTTTAAAATCACTTTATTGTGTCTCAAGGCCGCGGTGGCCTGGTGGTAAGGTCTCGGCTTCGGAACCGGAGGGTTTCAGGTTCGAGACCCGATTCCACCGAAGAACCGTCGTGTAAGGGGGTCTGTTGCACGTTAAATCCGTCCTGACCAAACGTCCTCCCGCTGGTGTGGTGTGGAGAGGGGGGTGCCAGCTCAGGTGTCGTCTTTGTCATCCGACCGCGGTTCAAAATTACGAGGTCCGTCCCAAAATAGCCCAAGTGTTGCTTCAAACGGGACGTTAATATAACTAAACAAAACCAACTTTATTGTGTCTCCTCTATCGTAACGATCTCATTCCTTCAATGTCCGCTTTATAGTCGATAGCTTTCTCCCGTCTTGATTTCATTCAGTTTGAGGGTATCATAATAAACTACATTCACTGGATCCTACTAAACGTATGTGGTTATTTCAGCTTTATTTGAGGAATTATTCCTGATGAGTTGAAACGCATTGAACCTGTTGTGTGATCAGTCCGTAATGATTCTGTAAGTTCTGCTAGCGATTGACATTAATTTTCATGATATAAAACTTCCAAAAACATTAATTTTGGATTTATTATATTACTATATGGATACCGTTTCTGAAAGAGCATATCAAATAAAAAAAAATGCCATAAAATCCCCCAAATACTCTATTTTTGGCAGGAAATTTTAAATTCTAACACTATCAAAATTTTTTTTATTTTTATTCTGACATACTCTGGAATTAAGATTTTTATTTAAATTTAAAGAGACGAGTTACCTTAAATGCAGTCTATTCTCGTGGCGACATCTGTTGGGCAAAAACGACAGCAAGAATTTATTCGAGGAACGACTTCTACTTGAAACAGTGAGAACTTGTTCAACGATTTAATATTATTGAAATCCATCACAGAAACAGTGTTTAACGGTAATTTTTAGTCTATCTCTATATTCATTTTGTAAAATTGCAGGAAGTACGTAATTTATTTTTAGCTTTATTTGCTAAATGTATAAACGTTTTTAAAAATAACTATAAACAAATGTAATGGATGTAAATTAAACTATCAAATATCTCATGTTTTATTCGATGTTTCTTAATAGTATGTTAATAGACTGAATCAAAATAGAATTAAAATAAATTTACATTCAAAATTCAAAAAGAATTTTTTTGAATTTTGAATGTAAATTTATTTTAATTCTATTTTGGTTAAGCTCATTTGTGTTTTAGTTGTAGCAGCATCAGCGCTCTCTAAATACAATGCATATTTTATTATATAGATTCAGGAAATTTTATATAGTTAATTTTCATATTGTTTATTTCTGAATTGATAGTTGCTTAATAGACTGAACATATTATTAATCAACCATGTCGTCTGATATATATTATGAGTAATGAATTATGAATAAAGGTTCGAAAAATCCCCTTTCGTTGGATTCGGAGTTTTGAAATTGGAAACGTTACTAGTAACTGGTAACATATGTTGACTTGAGAATTGCTTCAAATTAAAAATAATAACTAACATTTTATCTTTATCTACAGAGTATATTACTGTGGAAAATCCATTTTTAAGTAACTAAAAAAAATCTTTAAATAAGATATTTTTCTTACACTGAGTTTTTTTTCCTTCATAATTTCTCCCTATAAATGTAATAAAACTGTGAAATATGTTTAACATTGTTTTCAAATTATTGCATACTGGAACGGAGCTTTATTATGTTACGTAAAATATTTGCGTGCAAGTTATAAATTTAAGCAAGTTTTAAAAATAAAACAAAAATAGATGAATCTAGTTTGAAAATAAACGATGGACTACAATACAGAATTGAATTTCCTTTTTTTAATGTTTGATCAAAATAACCCATCTATAGGTTTTTGTCTATAGATAAACTTCCAAAGGTTTCTGCTGTTTGAACTCAGAAACATGTTGATCAAATAACATTACTTTATTTAATGATATATAATGAATCAAATTTAATGATTATTGTATCAAAAATAAACTAGACAAAATAATTTATTCATCAACTTTTCAAAATTAGAACTTTGTTCTGGATAAATATTTCGGAATTTAGCGATAAAGATATTGATTTTAATTGAAGGGGATAAATCGGTCAGTATAACCCTTTCGAAATTTTTTGACACTTATGGAATTTGATGTTTACAGTGAGTATAAACATACTTTGCATCCCTTTATGTGTTAAAAATAAGTTATTTTAAATTTTCATATGCTTACCAATAAGTTATCTTTGGCGGAATTTAATTTTGAAAATAGATCCTCAGGTTATTTAACATCAGACTTTAATGGTTCTTAATATATGATAAAACAGAGATAAAAAATTTAGGCGAGGAGTTCTTGATGGAATATTCCGTCTTCTAATAGCTGAGTATTACGCAGTCATAAAAATACTCTCCATTGACCTTAAGTACCATTAGCCTGAAATCTGAGTTTCATTTAAAAACAAGATTTTAAAAATTTTTCTTGGGATGATTTATTTGAGTGCTTTTGTCACTGCCAAGTGTTTAAGGTACCTTTGCAATAGATTTCTAATATTCAGAGAATTTCTGTTGCATTAATAACTAAAACAGTTTTATTTATTTCATTTATATGACTTTTTATATACGAAATATGTATGTTTCTTGAATTGAAAGGTAATACATAATCGCATTTATGTTAAAGTTTCTGCATGATATATAGAATTCGTATTCAGCTCAAATAAAACAGTGTTTATATTGAATGTAAAAGATTCCAAAAAAAATTTCTTTCCATCTCTCTCGATAAATATAATGCATAGATTATATCTTCATTGAAATTTTATATTTTGATTATTTAGTGTGTACAGCTACGCGACACGTGAATAAGCTGTTTAATAACAAATATAAATTTAGAAATTCGAGGTAAAGAAGAATTCCTTCTTTAAAGTCACATAGACAGGTGCTGATCTGATAGACAAGAAGATAGCGAAAATAAAATTAAAAACAAACCCGTTAAGTTTCACAAACTGCATAGTTTCTACTAGGTTTGAAACAAAATTATAGATTTTGAATACAATAAAATAAAAGTTATGAAAATAAAATAAAAACCGCACAAAAATAGAAAAAAAAAAGTTAAAAACAGGAATGATAATTATCCGGTATGTTCAGCAAAGCGTTCAATTCTGAATAAATCTGATTGGCGATGCCACACATAAGCTGAAATTTTTTTTTGGACTTCGTTCAAAAGGTATTTTTAAACAATAAGTTCTGATAAAAATTTCACCATTTTTTTAATATTGCATCTGATGTATTATGGCAATAGAATGTGTAATGGTTTCTGCCATCATTGATTGATATTTTCATTACCTCCAAAACTGCAGATTTTAAGTTTGAAATGGCAAAAATATACGAGACAAGGACCATGATTTGGAACTGCTTCGATAAAGAATCGATTATCTATGCGTGGATGAGGGAAAATTTTAAATTCTTAAACTATTTTATATCCAAATCTTTCCTTTCTTCAATAACTCAAAATATTTGACATTTAATTCTTACTAAATGTTTTAGTTCAGACGTAAAAATTATCCCTGGTAATCTGAAATTTTTAAATAAGTTTATATATATGTAAAATTGGAATTCAAAGTTATTTATTTTTCGGATCAATGTTTTAACGTGCACCTAACTGTTGGGTTTAGAACTTGCTCATATTATAAAATATCATAAAATGAATCGATAGCAAAACAATAGTTTTGTGCAAAAGCATTTAGCCTTTAAAACAAGACTAGTTAAATCATATGGAAAAATGCCAAACTGATATTACTCTTGATAGTGAAAATAATCAATTTTAATTCAAAATTTAAATTCATTCAATTTAATTAATTTATTTAATTCAAAATAAGAATATTTATTTACATATATGAAACTTTTGTGATAATTTTATAACGTTTCCTTTTTTATATTAATAATATAATTGGGTCCAAGATTTAAATAACGAGGATTGAAATACATAAATCTGCATGTATTCTCTACTAAGAAAATTCGAATTTCTTCAAAGCAAAGGCAATTCAGGATATTAATTACCAAAATGGGTTTAAAAATTCTACAGCCGTTGCATCATAAATGCATGTAATTTGTGCTTGAATGTTTAATACAAGTAGTAACTTTTTGAGACAAGGAAATGTAAATGTATTCCTTCAAGAAAAAAAAAAAACTATATTTTAAGACTAAATAAAAATTCTTTAAATTTCTTGCCTGAATAGCTTCTTAGCCATTGTAGTTCTAGAGAAATGCCCCATTGCTCAGGGAAATACCACATGGAGGAGTGCAACTCTCGTTCCCCGTTCGCCAACCTTCCCTTTATCGCTGCATCAGATTTCTCTTTGACAACATCCAATAATTGACGACAGTCTTTGAAAGAGCATTTGACAATCGATGTAACTTTTTGTAACAGCATCTAGAAGCAGGTGATGGTTATTGATGCAACATATTGAAACTGCAGCCAGTTTATATATTATTGGGCAGCTGATAAGTCTTGATATTACACTGCATTGTGTCGTTGTCGGCATAGGTAGACACAAAATTGGTAGACCGCATAGGACTCCACAACTGGAGTTCCTATAGGAGGCAGTTGTGCCGGTAAATCCAAGGTGCAGCACATTTTATAAATCGCAAGCGATTTTACAAGTGGAGCCTCAATCTTCTGAACTTAAATAGTTGCCAGTTCAGCAAGTAACTCCAAAGCCTGGCAGATCTTAAAAACTGCATACGAGCGCACAACAGCAACTCGCGAAACAGACAGATGAGATGGTGCATCCGTATCAAAATCCAAATATAGATCTGAACCAACATACCCAACAGATGGCGGATCGGGGAAAAGGAAATATTAATTGAGATAAGGAACCCAACAATGGCCGAAGTCTCATTGAAATCCTCAAAAATCGCACTAAACATTATTACTCAGCAAAATATAAGTCGCACAAAGCAGAAAGTAACAGAGCAGGCATTCATTGTTTGTTCTGTTAGCTTGTTTGCATTTTGTAACTTTGTTGAGATTCAAAAAGTTATATTGCTGTTGATAACAACTGCTGACTAACGAAATGTTTTGAATTCTGTAACAACTGAGATATGGCTAATACTATTATAATTTTAATAACTGAATGCCAATAATCATGCACTAGTTGTCGGGTGGGGGAAAATAAATTGCTTTAATTTCAATTAAATTAGGTATTTTTACATATTTATTTAAGAGTTATTAATTAGTTTTTAAGGGTAGTTGACATTCATGTACCGGATGGGAAATAGGAAAACTAAAATAGAAAAATATTTTGATTTCACTTTATATGTATGGAAAAAACTTTTTCTAAGTCATACATAGACATAGGAGACTGGAACAAAGTGGAATAAGATTGTTAAACAAATTTAAAACCATAAAAAAGGTGGAATTATTGCTTAATTGAAGAATGACATATTTTATAAATTTTAATATAGCAATTTGTATTTCATTAGTGGTCAGTCTCAGAAAGGGAAAAATCATAACTGAATAAAAAATGCATATTGTTCTCAAAAATAATTTTTTTTCAATTTGTTTTACATAAGGGTTGTAACTGATTGCATAATATGTTACAATACTAATTCATCCGTTTACTGGATTAATTTCCTTCTTCCAAATAGTTATTCTACTGATTTATTTATTCTGATCAATATTTTACCCCGAAAACCTGTCGTAGATATAGGCTTACCTTTTCAAATTTTTGAATTCCGTTTTCATCGTGTTCATGTAATGCTGTTACTTCAACTATATTTTAATAATATTTTTCTTAATTGTGATAGAAATTAATATAATAAAGTACAGAGTAGATTTGTAATGCATTTTTGTTAATTTCAACAATTTAAGACTTTTTTAAAAATTTAATAAGCACTTGGTCAATTCCCATGTTTTCGAAATTTTTTTTAATTCGCGCAGCATATACTTGAATAACGAACAATTCAATAATTGATAAAAATGTACTACACCAAGGTGATTAGATTTATATTTTTTTCTGTACTATAAACAGTACGTTATTAGTTCACTCGTAATATTATGTAGATTTTTGCAATTTTCTTCTGCGGTAGATTACTTTCTATAGTATAAAATGAGTTGCTTCTATTATTCTTTTGATGTTCTCAATTTTGAATTCTCACCGAAAATATTTCCCATATAAGAACATCTGAAAATAAATGCTTTTTCTGTAACATCAGTTCTCGGTTTCTTCAATAAGATTTACTTTATAGGTTTTTTTGATGAATTCTTTGTAAGAGTTTAAATTTTATGCAGTGTGATCGCTTTTAAAAAATCCTACTTTTAAAATATTGTAGTTTGATGATGCACATTTACATCAGAATTATCTTTGCTGTACTTGATATTTTTTGTACGAGTTGTCTGAAAAGTTTGATTCAAGAATGAAAAAAAAAAAAACTTGCATGAATTTTTAGCAGAGAACAAAATATATTATTCAGAGTTCAGGTAGCCTCTGATCGTATGATTAGGGCTTAAATTCCGTTCGATATAATTTATACTTCATATTGATTATCCTGGTTTGATAATATTTTTAAACATGATTGCGTATTGAATTAATACTTAGCAAGAGGTTGTTAAAGAGATTGAAGAGTTGCAGGCAATTATCCTAAACTCTTACTCTTGACCATACTCTGACCATGTAGACTCTGAGGTTCAATATTCGAGAGATAGTTGAGATTGATGTAGTTGCAAGTAATCTTACAATGATGTTTAATTTTAGCGAGATACTTAAGAAAACCATTGTTTTTTAATTCGTTGATTGCTATGGACGAATAAACGCGTCTAGTAAAATCCCTCAATTCAGTCTTCAGCGATCACTACTGCTGTTACGCGAAGCTTTTAAACTTAGAGCAGCAAGTAGTTACAGGGTTTATAGTTATTTCTATATTAAAAATCGTGGTTTAGTTCAGTTATAAATTAACAGCGAGTACTAAAGTCATCCAAAGTCTATTTTGTAACGGAACGTATGATTGTGTTGTAGTGATTTTATTATTGTAACATCTCAGACGGTATATTACCTGTGAAATTTCTTCACTAAACAAATGGCAGGATGTTTGATTCTCAATAATATATTTCTAATTCACTTTGATAACATATATGGTAGATCACAATAAAATCGTATTTGGAACTTAGAGCATATGGTAATAAAGCCGACGCTCAACAATAAGTAGAGGCTTTAAATATGCGTCGCTTTCACGTTTCAAGTTGTTTAATAGAACTGAAGGACGTAATATTGTAAGTACTCGAGGGAAAGCATTTATTTCCTACTAGACGAATTACAAATTCGCAAAATATCCTTTTTATGTATTGGGAACGTACATAAAACTGATTTTCCTGTAAAAATATTTTTCTTAGAAAAATGTATACAAAAATTTTAGAATACTTGGAGGATTGATTGAATATTTTTTTGACAGCAGTTCGATAAAATTTTTTCATTGTAACTGATAATTTCCCAAAATTCAATATTACGCAGCAATGCGAAATAACAGACGCATAACGAAACTGGAAAATCTGTCCGAGATATAACTTGTTTTTTAAAGAAAAATGAATAGAGGTAAGCAAAACGTTATAGTTTTTTTTGTTTCATATTAGAATGAAATGATATTTTAACGTTTCCGGAATCAGAGTAGAATTTCTAATTTATAATATCTTTTGCTAATATCAAATAAATATTTTATCAATACTGCTGAATAAACAATAAATATTTATATAAACCTTTGATCTATAAAATTAGAATGGAATTCTAAAAAATAGTTTATTTAAAATTAAATTGTAGGCGAGTTAAAACTAAACTTTTTTTTTTTTGCAAAATACTTGATTTATAATGGAATTTAAAACTAGGTTCAAAATGCATGGAGGAAAATATGGGTCGTTCGTTAGTATTTAGTTCGTTAGTATTTTTAAACTGAAACTAGTTATTTTTTTCAAATTTAAGTGATATTTTATTAATCAGTTATTTAATATTTATCTTAAATTTCTGTACCAATATAATAAAAATTCCTGTATTTCAATATTGCTATGTGCATGACCTGTAATTTGGTTTTAAAATGTTAAATGTTTATTGATTATTAGTTTATGGATATCTAATTAAATCATGGAAAATAATTTTGATTTTTGTCAGATTTTGGCAATATTTGTGCTATTGCAAGACCCAAATCACGAGTAAAAATGTCGTTTTTTTTGTCATAATTTCCCCCTTAATTTATAGAAATTGGACGGTGGTAAATCGTGTAATTGCAGCATTTCACATTTATTATTATCGAACTTACTATTATTTTGTGACCACATCAATCTTTGGAGAAATGATGTTACAGAAATTTGATATTTTGAAAACTGTTCATCTTGTGAAAATTTTTAATGCAAGATCCAGACAGTATCGAACTTTAGCTCCTAGGTAAAATTAGTTTCTTACAGTATACCTAAATTTGTTTTGAATTTGTCAGAAATTGAGTCTTTTAATTCTTGCCTACTAGAAATTATATTCATCATTTATATATTTTATTAACCAAACATTTAAATTAATTTTATTTAATATATAATTAAAAGATTAAATACATAAATACTATTAAGGCTGAATTGTTTGAATCTAAACAATAATGCATTTCTTCGCTATATATTTATAAACATGTCGTCGGTAATGCCTAAAAAATAAGGTAAGAATATGTTTCAGTGGACATGGTAGTAATCGAACAGAAAATATGAATTTTCAATTTGGCATAATAGAATGTTTTCCATTCATTGATTTCGGAATTGCCATGTTCCTAATTTTTCGTCACTAATCATTATTTGTAAATCCGGTGCACATAAAACACAAGACTAAAAAGATGCATTAATTCAAAAAGATTTCAATAGAAGTGTCGTTTTCTTAATATTTGTTGCAGGAAATTTATCGATACTTTGATTTTATTTATCTGATGCTGTAAATTGTCTAAAATACTACACCGCACTTTTTCTCAAAGGAACAACAACAACAAAAAATAACTATATGGATGATAGCTCTCCGCATATAAGGATGAAAATAGTTGACTCTGCATCGAAAAGCCACATTCTCATTTTAAAAAAAGAATTTGGAATTTACAAAAGAGCCGAATAAATTTTCAGCTGCTAAAAGTGTCATATCTCATGGAGACAAAGGGGCCGCGGTGGCCTGGTGGTAAGGTCTCGGCTTGTGAGCCGTAGGGTTTTAGGTTCGAGACCCGATTCCACCGAAGAACCGTCGTGTAAGGGGGTATGTTGCACGTTAAATCCGTCATGCCAAACATCCTCCCGATGGTGTGATGTGGTGTGGAGAGGGGGTGCCAGCTCAGGTGTCGTCCTCGTCATCTGACCGCGGTTCAAAATTGCGAGGTTCGTCCCAAAATAGCCCTAGCGTTGCTTTACAACGGGACGTTAATATAACTAAGCTAAAAAAACTAAAAACTCATGGAGACAAAATTTCAAAATCAGAGAAGACAGACGAGAGCGCAGGTTTGCAAAAAATATTCTAATCGCAATTTTCAGATGATTAAGAATGCGAAGAATAGAACTGAATAATAAATTTTCCAAAAGTCAAGTGAAAACCAAAAAGAAAAATTAGGGAAGAATATATTTATTAGTGCAGCTGATAAAGGACAAAATTTTTGAATTAAGTTTTAGGATTATTCTTAAAGCTGTATCATCTCTTTAGAAAAACGAAATATCATATTAACAAGCAGCAAGCATTACAAGTGACCAAAGAAGCAATCTATCTTAAAAGTTGCGACTCATAGACGAAAATTTTAAAAAAAAATTTCTTGATATAAATCAGGGAAGTTGTATAAATATTGAGACTATTATTAATATAAGTGTGCGATTAATATTTGGCATCATGACACAAAAAAAAAATAGTAATGTTTCCAACTCTGCTTCTAAAAATATGGTGAAATACAAATGTAGCATTTATGCTAATATTGACTACAGTGAGAACATTCATGCTTCAAGAAGAGTGGATAAAAATTGTTATGATTCTATGATAAATAAGTCTTTTCAAGAACTGTCCTAAAATTTAAAAAAATCGCCTTTGACTTTCGAACATTTCCCTGAATTTTTTCAGTACGTTAATGATTAAGAAACCTCGTTCAAATTCAAAATGGAGAAAAACTTTTGAAATGTAAGTTTTTGCGTTATAGGTTTTGGTGCTAAGTATATTTAAATTTAAAATGTTAACGCACTCTGGAGAATATATCTTTATAGTCAATTGCGAAATATGCAAAAAGTGCATATTATAGTTTGAGTCATCTTAAAGTATATATTCAAAAGCCACACGGAAGAAAATTTGTGCATATTATAGGAGATACTTTGCTTATAGATCGAATTAGAACAGGCATGAGAAAACTAACTGTCGGCGCTGCCGAGCTTTCTCAATTTCGATTTCTCATCTGGAAAAATAAGTAAGGCAGAGACTGCTCTTTTCATTAGCAAATGTAACCTAGAATAATTAGTATGACGCCAGATTTAATTTTTTAACAACATTTAATTGACATTCACTTAGGACAACACATAACATACAAGAACAATATAACCGAATTTAATACAAGAACATCATCGAGATCCAAACATCAATTCTCCTTCCGTGCACCGTCTCTCCCGCGGTTCAACTCCTCCACTCACTTCCCTTCAGTTCATTTTCTGATTCTCATCAGCAGCAGCGCCCTCACACTAACAAAAGTTAGAAAAAAATTAAATTAGTTAAATTATTCAACTTTATCTGTCGAGATTCAAAATGGCGGGAAGTATCACTGGCTTTAATTTAGCAATCCTTAATTTTCTCTTTTATTTTTGTTGCAAAATATACTACGTTTCTTATAGAATACTACAAAATGATCAAATCCCAGGGAAACTTAGCGAAGACAACAAAGATGAAAAATTCAATACAGATTATATTTTTGAAAAACTATTTGATCATTTAGAAGGAGATTTTTAAATGAATATTCAGTACAAATGTTTGCAGAGTTTTAAAAATATAATTCATTTTCTGAATGGGGATCCGTTTTTAAAACTGGTTTTCAAAGGGGGAGATAAAAATCAGTGTTTCAACAATATTTGTAATTTTTTATACAATGTTTTATTTTAAACTTCATTTTATTTATTCTGTGTTATTTAATAATTAATATTATTGTGTTACATATAGATCAACTAATTTGAGCTTTTAAATTTATGCCAAGAAATTTTGTTATACAATAAATGTTAGATTTTTAAAAAATCTTTTAATTAGAACAATTCTTTCTAATATCATAAAAAATATTTAATCTGTTATTCTATTTATTCAATCTGTATGAATAGTTTAAGAGGAATTCATAATATTTTAATAAAATGCAATATTTTCTCAAAATTATCCTTGGCAATCTTCGATGGATTAGCAACGAATTGAAAATGAAAATTTTTTAGCTTTATGAATTCTTAGGTTTGCCTTCAGCTCAAAGTGACTATTTCTATGTTTGAAACTAAATTTAAAGACAATAATTTTAATTATCTGTTAAAAATTTAAAAACAGTTATCTAATTTATGTATCTTTACAAAATTTCCATTTCAAATGGATCAATTTCTTTATTATCGGAGCATTTTGTTAAAATAACTAGAATGTGGAACTAATAGTTTCACATTCTAGTTATTGCAACTAGAAAGGTGGAAAAATGTTTTATGTATCATTCTGTTCTCCTATCATCTTCAACACATATTTAGAAAAAACTTTGCAAGCGGGATATTGAACAGTAAAATTTCGCATGTTTTAAGATTCTTTTACATATTTTTAAAATTCCTATTATTGGCTGATTTGATTGGACGCAATTTTTTTCGTAGTTAATAAGAATCTTTTAATTATTTTGCATGTGAATAAATATTTTATTATTTAAATTTATTATATTGAAATATTTGTTTGGAAGGTACAATCTTTAATCTTCTTTCATTGCTTACAAAATGAGCCATTAAAAATTTGCTAATTAATTAAACAATTAACAATTTTTTTCTGTTTCCTCATAATTAAAGGAATTTAGCATTCTTATTCTTGAATTGAAATACATATTCTTACTTTTATGAATTCAGTAATTTCAAAAATTGGCATACTAAATAAAATTTTCACTTCTGCCTTAACATTTCTTATCTTCAAAATTAACATTATTACTAAAGAAATTTTTGATTAGATGCTGGATTAAAAATATTTTATTTTTATTTTATTTAATATAAATCATTTTAAAGAGCATAATTTTTTTTTTTTTTTTTTTTTTTGCAGTAATTTCATATGTGTTTTGAACTCTGGGAATTCTTAACGTTTCTGCACAAAAAATATTCCGAGATTTAACAAATAAAAATACTTGAATACAAAGAATTGGAATTAATTTCCAACATTTTTGAAATAATGATGATGATAATAATAATAATAATGTATAGACACTGGTAATATCTAAATATCAATAAATTTTTTATAAGGCAAACCAAAAGCATAATTCAATATTGACCAATTTTTTATCTTCATTGTCTCACCTTCCCTCGTCAATTTAAAGTAATCAAAATAAAAATTTCTAGTACTGATGCTGTTGTTTGATTGAAGTTGGAATATGATGCGACGATTTTGGGTAGAAATTATAGCTGTAACCTCCTTTTCTTTAAATTACATTTTAAATTTAAGTATATTAAGTATATATAGGACTATTTTAGATTTATTATGTTAAAATGTTTTTTTTTTAATTTTAAATATGTAGATAATCATACGAATTTTGAAATATTTCGAATTCTTTCTTTTTAAGCATATAATTATGGCGATTAAAATATTGTTCCTCATTGTGGATTACTATTTCTATTTTAAATTGAACTGACACCTATGTCATTCTGTTAATTTGCTTTTCATTTTTGTAGCCCCATCGTTTAAATATTTCCTATAAAATATTTTGCAATCTATCCGTGGCCGCGGTGGCCTTGTGGTAAGGTCTCGGCTTCGGAACCGGAGGGTTTCAGGTTCGAGACCCGATTCCACCGAAGAACCGTCGTGTAAGGGGGTCTGTTGCACGTTAAATCCGTCCTGATCAAACGTCCTCCCGCTGGTGTGGTGTGGTGTGGAGAGGGGGGTGCCAGCTCAGGTGTCGTCCTCGTCATCTGACCGCGGTTCAAAATTACGAGGTCCGTCCCAAAATAGCCCTAGTGTTGCTTCAAACGGGACGTTAATATAACTCAACTCAACGCAATCTATCCGTACTTTAAATTATATACAGGCAGCAGAACGCATGAAATTTTTTTTATGGGGACCTCTTTCATAATGATAATAAAAAAATGTAAAATTCCGCCAAAAAGAAACTTGAAATGGCTCCTATTGAGCCAATAGGCGTTTTCATTTTCGATTCTTCAGATATAAAATTACTTATCGCTGATTAATCAAAATTGAAATTATGGGATATGAATCATGCGCATTTGGTTAAAAAATATCCAGAAAATACATTGGACTATTTGGCTGCATAATTTCATAACTTTGGAATTGTTGTATTGTGTGCCAAATATAATATTTAATCATCTATTTTAAATATCTCTAGATACACGATTCTTTTACGTATTTTCTATTGCGTGCTAGAAATAAAGTGCAGTGTTTGAAATTTCCTCATTTATGCCTTTGACGAACGATATGCCTTTTCGCTTGTAAAAGACTAATATTTCGATTAAAGGATCAAAATAAGTTGCAACATTACATATTACATTTTAATAAATTATTGTCAACTTTATTGCAAATAATTATACATATGTTTTCACAAAAGTTTATAGATATATTAAGAAAATTCCTTCGCCAAGAGACAAATATAAAAAGTCAACTTAAGCTACTCTTCAGCAGTATCTTAAACTATCTTATTTCAATTCACTTTGCTGTAATTGCAATAAATAATAATAGAATTAATAAATTAATATTGAATTTAGTATATTGCTGGGTAGCCGCATCACAGATTCGTAACATAGTTGGTTCCATCATCAGAAAGACAGTTTTACAGTCATCTGTATTGGACGGAGTCCGGGTGGCTTAGCGACAAACTTGGCGACGACTTTGGCGCCAAAATAGATAATACCCGAAACACCGAGAATTTTCCCGATCCGTCCATTGGGAACCGAGATAAGCCTCGAATGTTCCTGATTGGTTGAGAGGCTTCTAGCCCCGCCTCCTGAGACCTAAAAAAGGAGGCAGTATGCGGCTGCCAGAGTAGTCAGAATAGAGTAGTCGGAATCGACGTAGTAGTCGCTGTCGGAATCGACAGAGTGGAGTAGTCGGAAGCGACAGAGCGGAGTAGTCGGAATCGACGGTGAAGAACTGGCCTTCCAGGGATTAGCAGAGCAGCGACGGAGTCAAGCTAGTGCTGAACTAAGCTGTGCTCTACTGTCTGCAGTAGAGTTTTGTTGTGTGCTGCTGTTTGCACGTCTGGCGGCTGAAGATAATTGTCTTCTCTGTGCTGTATATAGTTGTCGTCTTTGTGTTGTCCTGTGTGTCTTCGTGTAAATAAACGTCGTTGTTTCTTTTTCCACTGCCGCCTGCTGATTGAGCCTTCTCCACACCATATAACTTCCACTATCCAAACGAACCCCGGGAAATTTCGTAACAATATAAATTCAAATCAAGTTGATAGGTTTTATAAAATAATGAATCTCAATATTACGAGGAAACTTTATATATCGCACCTCTTCTCTTTGATATGCTATATTTCAAATATGATTCAGATCTGGTATTTTGGCGCCAAGATTACGTGTCAAATTTTTAAATAACGTGTTGAGTTACTGAGATTTTTCCTTTATGAATACGTAAGGAAAAGATCAGACTATTGATGATTTTATTTAAAATCGGATGTAGACATACAAAAGTGATAGTAAGATCCTGTAATGCGTGAATTTATTTATTTTTGAGATCAAGCGTTAATATGCACTCTTACAAATATTCAGACAGAAGCCATTTGAAGATTTCATCTTAAAATTTGATACACATTATTTGAATAAATTTCCAGTCAATACTCTGAAGTAATTGATATCAAGTTTAACACATATTTACAATTCTGGTGATGTAATTATATATTTAATTTCCCACATCTTGCACCACCAAATTTTAGTTATTTCATTTACCTACATAAACAGATAAATAGAGATGTTTTTCTTCTAAATGAAATTGTCCAAAATTTCATAAAAAAAGTATTGTTATAAAATGATTTAGAGAAAATTTGATTAATAAAGCTTGATGTGTTTTTGTACTACCATGTTCAAGTACAAACTCGTTTTTTAAACAAATCTTTACGATTCATTTGATTCATATTTCACATTCCAAGAAATTTGCGGTTTTATTATATAAACAGACAATTTCGTTATCTTTAATGTTGCATAATAAATAAAATGATTAAAGAACTCTCTTAACTTTTTCTCGTACCGTGCTTCATTTTTGAATCACTTATATCAAAGCATTGATTAAAATTTTAACTGTAATTTTTAAACTACTCAACCAAAAAAGAATATTTTCAAAGCTTAAAAAAGTTTCTTCATTAAGTGGCTTAAAAATTGAACCACTAAATATTAAACACTTTTAATGTAGCTGGTTCAAAAAATAAAACATCTTAAAAGAATTAAAATAATGAATAGAAATATATCTCAATACATTTTATGTAAAAATTATCTGTTCCTTGTGTTTTTTTCAGCTTTGACCTCCGATGACCTTAAAATGCCATCAATTTTCAAATACTTCAGCGTTAAACCTTTCAACTTATAAAAGCATACAACTCAGGCTTTTCTGCCAGCACTTTCACCTGTCAAAACTCTAAATAAATATGTAAGAACGATGCTTGGTATAAAAAAAACCCAGAGAGGAAGAAAAATGGATGTTCAGCAGATGTTTTTAAAGGCGATGCCTAGAGCTCTAAAGTTTTTCAAAACTCGTTGAAAGACTCGCTTAGAAAGATGAGACGACGAAGACATCGTGCATTTAATGTTGGAGTTCCTGCATCTAATAGGAAAGATTCCTTAAGAAATAGTAGGAAATAAATTTGGTTTAAAGAAGTAGAGGATTGTAACAGCTGTTTTGTGAAAGGAGTATCATGTTAAAACTCTGAGTATTCGTTATTTTTTAAAATTTAAATGTGACTGTATTTTGGAACATCCTTAGAAGTGTGAATATTGCTTCCTTTATTCAATTTTGAACCGAAATTGAATTAGAATTAATAATTATTTCAATTGAATGCTGAAAAATAAGGTTGCTTTATTCTTTTTTGAATGATATATATAATTTTGCTAGATAATGGAATAAAATTATACAATTACAGTACTCGGCATAAATTCTGACAGAAATCAAAATTTTTAATTATAATATATTAAATTTTAGTATGGAAAAAAAAGTGTTATTAATGTTGATACAAAGTGATGCAGAATAAAATATACAAATTGTTAATGAAAGTATAAAGCTAAAACGTAAGACAAAATCACTTACTCTGCCTGAATTTTCAGTTCATTTCAGTTACATTAACGTTCCATTTTAAAGCAACACTAGAACTACTTTGGGATTGACCTCATAATTTTGAATCGCGGTTAGATATAAAGGACGACACTTTAGCTGTCACCACTCTCTAAACTTCCACACCCCACCAAAGGGAGAAATTCAGCTGCGACTTTCTTAATCTGCACCAGACCCACTTACACGACGATTCTTCGAAGGAATTGGGTCTCGAGCCTAAAAGCCTCCTATTTCGAAGCCGAGATCTTACCATCAGGCCATCTCGGCCCTACTATGTCTGAATCAGACAGTATTTATTTCTCAATGTTTTTGTGCGCAAATCAGTGGAGCAGTCTTAATAAAGTAGGAGAGATAAAAGATGATGTGGCATTTTTTTTTAGTAAGCAAAATAATAAAACATCACTCTAGAATTAAAACTTATTATTCGATTAAAACAGAAATTAATTTAATATCGGAAAAGAATAGCTGTTAGGAAAATGAGCTTTACAAAGATATCCGGAAACTCGTTCTCTTTCTTAGCAATGGAGTGTTAAATAATGTTCAAATCACTCAAAAATAGACACGTATTACTTAAATGGGCAGTGATTATAATGCAACTCACTTTCTAAATTCTGTTGTTGAATCTGTAACTCACTTTCTGGATGAATTAGAGGATATTCGAAGACAAGGTAATAATTAGAGCCAATACTTTTTTTTTTGTTGGTACTATAATTTTGAATAATAAGCAATTTCGATTTTTAATAATTTCCCTTTTAGCTCTTAATATTCATTTTTACGAATAATTTATAATTGTGGTTCATGAATTCTATATTTTTATACTTTTACTTTTTTCTGTACTTGTTTTTTTTTCTTTCATTTTAACATTTGTGCTTTGAACTTTAAAAGCTCTGCGTTCTCGGAAAGATAATTTTTTAAAAAGAATTATTTAAAGATTATTTTTTATTAACGAGACATATGAAAGTATTTTCATCTTAAGCAATGCTGGATTCATTTGAAAGTAAGAGCTAAATTAAAGAAAATACTGCACAAAAAAAATAAGGAATAAATTTACTGGAAATACGAAAATTATATATGGTGGAAAATAGACTCGGGGTTTGTAGAAATACTTTAAAGCAAATTAGAATTTGAAGCAAATTTATAAAGCATTTTAATAAATATTTAATTTTTTTTCTTACTGTTCATATTTTTAATGAATGAAGGCTTTAAAAATTTAGATTTCATTTTCCATATACTGAAAATTATTAATTCTTTTTATATTATCAGATAACAATTTTTAATTTTTCATCTTTATGCTACGAAATTTTCTTTTTTTTTTAATACAGCAATAAAATTCTTTTTAATGCTTCTTATGTATTTGACATTTTTCACAAATAATTATTATGAATGTTGTATATTCTTGCAAATTAATTTTTAGTTCCTAGCCAGTTAAAAACTTTATTATTAAATGTATATTATATTAAAAATCAATAGAATAAATCATACGTTGTTTCTGGAAATAAAAATGTTATACTTTCATCGAGGACACAAAAATATTCAAATCTTCAGAGCTCTAGCATATCTATACTTATATAAAGCTCAATGTGTGTGTGCGCGTGTGTTGGCGCTCTACAGGCCAGACCATTTGACCTACAGCTACCAAATTTGGTACATGTATATCTTGGAGGTCGGAAATGTGCACCTGGGGTCCCTTTTATCGAATTTTTAATTAAAATTTTAATTATTAATTAAAAACTAACTTTCCCGCCAAAAAAGTCCTCATTTTCCCCACCGCCAAATGAGCATGGCTTCAGTTTTTTCTCACACTAATGAGGCTAGGGTTAACATTTTTCGGCCGATTATTTCAAACTATTCTATTTATTTTCTGAATGTTTGATGCATTTAAAATGAAACATTGTTAATTAATCGATCTGCTCATGATGAATCTGAGAATTTTGTTCACAAATTCTTGAGATATTATATAAATAGTGCTCATAAAGTTTAAACGCTCAATGACTCTGTTTTCTGTAATCATATTATAAAAAAATGCTTTGTTTCAGTAAAAAATATTATATTAATTCCACTTTAATTTAAAGCATAAATTCTACGGGAGCTAACAGAAACTTAGAGAGATACATATTACGTTATGACTGAAGGCCTTTATAATTTTATGAGTGAATTATATGACTATCAAAATTTGAAGTTTTAAAATATTTTGATGAAGAATCTATTAAAGTAGGAATTGCATTAAATATTTAATTATTAAAATTTTAACGAACATTAAGATTGGCGAACCGGCTGGTCGCCAAAGGCGGCTAGTAAATAAATAAAAGAAAAATTGATCCTAAAAGAAAATCTTCAAATTTACAGCCATGAAATAAGTGTAGGGGAATTAAACAGTGTGAAACCGCAAAAATATTGAACAAATATTCATTTGCAGCAAAAATAATGTTATACATAAAAATATTTAAAATTTTATTTTGGTTTGTAAAAACAGCTTTTAACAAAGCTATTTTTAATATAATTGTATAAGCTATTTTTTAAGCCCTTAATCTCATTTCAAATTTAAATTCTAAATTTGTCGATATGCAAAATTAAATTAAAAAATTTATAATTAAAGATTAAACTTATTCATTCCATTTCCTGAGAAGTAATTCATTTCCGTTGCAGTACATTCTCACTCCCATCTTCAAACTTTTAATATTTCAGGAAAAGAATGATTAAGAAATCTAACGAGTTTATTTGTGAATTAAATTCTTCTAGAGAACGGTAAGTTATAAAGAAGAGTCTAAATTAGATTTACGTACTCACTGGAGAGTTTTGATTAAATTTTTCCAATTTTTCTTATGAGATATACACTTTTTCGAATTTTTTTCGGAGAAAAAGTATGTTATTAACTAAGCCCTGAAAATAATTCCTCAAGATAATTCCTCCTCTTATCCTTCAAAAATTTTTCAGGAGAATGATCCCGTAAGTATTGATTTGAGGAGGTATAGGGGCGTCTGAAGAATGTCATGTTTTGGAATAAACTAATGAAATGGACAATCTTTCGTTACGTATGTAAAATTTAAAAAATGTCTTTTTAAAAAATGAAATTAATGAATTTTTTAAAAATGAAATGCTATGCTATGCGTGGATGAAATAGTTCGTGCCTCAAATTTAGTCGTTGTTAAATTAGTTCACATTTCTAATCCAAATACTGTACCTTTTTAATTTTCTTTTTTATTGCTTACAAAGTATTTATTATATTATCAATATTTCTTCTTAATAACTTAATCATTCCCAATACCTATCTTAATTCCCTCTCATCGCAAAAATCTTAAGTAAATTTACTGATATTAATCATTCTGACTTTATGAAATTAATCATATGAAATGTATTTTATGACAAATATTTGACTTTAGTTAACACACGGTTTATCTACGCTAACTTCATCTACTCGAAAATATTGTGAAGATCTGAAATACCAAGTAGAAGACTAAGGAATAAAGGTTTTTCTCTGAGAATTTTAATTACAGTAGAATCTTTATGCAGATTAACTGGGATTAGATCAGATCATGATAATCGAATATCATGCGAATGAGTTAATACTCGTCCAAAACCGAATAATCAAATATGTGGATTAACTGGGACTAAATCAAATCTAAATAATGTTATATTATACGGATTAACTAGACTAAAAAACTAGGATAATTGAATATCATCTATATTAAAAGAGACTTAACCAAACTTAGATAATGGGATATTATTTGGATAAAGGTTAACGAAATTGAATAATTAAAGAAAAGGCCAATTTCTGAGGAAAAAGGGAAATTCTTTACACTGATTTAATAATAGCAATTATAAAATATTGCTTCTATATTTTGTATCCTAACATTTTGAACTAAAATATCAACGTTTAACCATACTGATCTGTTAGCAATTGCTATAGAATTGTAGCGTTCTGGTCAATATGACTTGAACATTCAATACTAATTTCAGAAAACTATGAATTCCCTGGTTTAAGGAAAATATTATATATTGAGATCAATAGCAATTCTTTTTATACAATAGGCATTATTATTTAAAAATAATACAATAAATATGCAAGTATAAAATTTATGTATCATAAACAAAAAGAAATGTATTAGAGCCCCCTTTATATTATCTATTCGGACAAAGATAAGATGCATGGATCTTCAAGATAATTTTTATTTTCTACTTCTTTCACAATTTGTTTAATTTATTATTGTTTGATACATTATACTTTGAAAGCTCATACTTATTACTTAATTGCAAATTAATAATGAAAAATCATGATGTCATTTAACAAGTAATTTTTCAACTTTATTACGCAACTTTTCATTTTTCGAGAAATATTGTTCTATCCAAATTTTTTTATTTTATCTATTTAGCCAAAAAACACCCTTTTTTTGGTCAAATTGATTTAAATTCATTTGGTAATTATTTACATATATTTGCCGATGAATAAACGTGTTGCAAACAAACTATAAGAAGAAATATTATTAAATACACTCTAACCTTAGCGATTTGATTTCCTTTTGTTAGAATTTTTATTCAAAATTTGATAAAAAGCATTCATACCTCCTTTACTGGTTTTGTAATCTAAATTTAATTCTTTCTATTATCTGATATAAATCGATTTATCAAGGTACATTGTGTTCACAAGAGTGATGTCTTTGGAATGCAGTACATAGAAGTTGTATCATTTATAAAGTAAAACTTGAGCTATGTGTTGTCTTGTTTGTCAGTTGACTAGGAGTTTATTTTTCTGACAGTTTTCAGTATCATTCAGTAGTAATTATTCTTTTTGTAAAAGGTGGGGCGACCGAGGTGACCTGGTGGTAAGATTCTGGCTCGTGAGCCGCAGGGCTTCCGGTTCGAGACCCGATTCCACCGAAGAACCGTCGTGCAAGGGGGTCTGTTGCACGTTAAATCCATCAGGGCCAAACATCCTCCCGCTGGTGTGATATGATGTGATGTGGTGTGGAGAGAGGGGTACCAGTTCAGGTGTCGTCCTAGTCATCTGACAGAGGTTCAAAATTAAGAGGTCCATCCCAAAATAGCCCTAGTGTTGCTTTACAATGGGGCGTTAATATAACTAAACTATATTTTGTAAGAAGTGGATATATTGTATTGAAATTGATATTATTGTACCTTTCAAATGTTAGATAATTTCCAACTAGCATTCAAGATTCTAGTTTTGACAGTTTTTTTTCTAGTATAAATATGTGGCATTAGAAATAAATTTTACAGTCGCATTAATACAATATTTTAATTTCATATGCTTTATTCAACATATACTGTACGCGGACTACAAAATAAATTAATAGTTCGTTTATTGGAACATTTTCATATTGATAAAAAGACACTGACTTGAGAGAAGGTTTATTTATACTATTATTTGTGGAAGAATAGATTTATTATCAAAGAGAATAACAACAGTAGTGAATTGAAAAAAAGTTTCGAGCTATATTAACTCGAAAGATATAATGAAACAATATGAAAAAAAATTATTGGAAATATATAAACAAAACAAATCCTTTGTTAGTAAATGTTATTTCTCTAAAACGTCACTAAAAATCTATAAAATAACTTCATATCCTTTTTTTCATCAGTAGTTCAAAGATGTTTAAGTTAAAATAGATCCAGATAAAACTGCAGGTTAAAAATTCAATTGTTTCAACATCTTTTTTGCATTTTCATGTGGAAATGTTATTGATAGGATGGATTTAATTTTTGTTATATTTTAATTCTGTTATATTTTGTTTTTATACAGAAGCGATGAATTTTCGTTGCTTTTAACTTCGATTACAAAGATAAAGAGGCACCAAATATTTTATTTTATTGAAAGGGTTTCGGAATCGTATTTGACTTGCATTTTTAATTCTTCGAAATAAAATTTACTGTTGCCGATCGGTTAAACGTTAGAAATTAAAAAAGAAGTAATTTTAATGAGATTTAAAGGTTCAAAGAGTATTCGTTATCTGTTTAAGAAATTTACATTTAAAATAAAAATAAATATACGCTAGCATCCGAAAATATTTCAGCTTTCGATTTTTCTTTGTTTTTATGAGACAAAATGCTTTTAGAAATTGAAAGGCTTTTAACCCCTTTAATTTTATGCTATTTTACAAAGAAGGTGGTATAAATGAGAATTTTAGGCAATATAAAGATTTTTTAAATAATTTTTTACTAAGAAGTTCGTGTTTCGAAAACTTTTGCAATCATTTAACCCTTCAGTGCATCGTGTAACCATTTGGCTGCATGTTTTTACTTCCATTTAAAAATTTCACGACTGTTAAGGGTAGCAATGAATGTTTGGAAATCCTTTTTTAAATGCTTTTTAATAAAAATTATAGAAAATACTGATAGATTATAGTAACAATACCGGAATTAGATTTAAAGTAGAAAAAACACGAGGACGGCTGTTGTATGAATAGACCTATCATTAAAAATACAATCAAAATACTTGTTTCTGCTCCCTAAAAATATATATTAGTAAAAAAGGAATTTTATTTTAATGCAGAATTGTTATAATGTAATTTGTGCAACTGGGATATTTTTTAATTTATAATGTAACCATTTGGCACATTTTAATTTTTTTTAAAAATTTGACGGAAAAGAAATACCTTAAATTTTTTTAAAATAATTTTCTTGAATTATATGCAGCTATCCAAGGCACACATTTGTTTTGTTGAAAAATGAATCATGTATTTAGTATGGTTAAAATAAACGTAAATTATCAAGTTTTTATTAAATTTCAAAGTGTTTTATTCTAACTTGTTTTGAAATGTTGCAATGAGAATATTGATCATTAAATCGTTGGAAACTGAAAACTGAGTTACTTATTTTACATAGTGGATTCTATTATAACTCTATTATTACTATCTCTAAGGACATACGTTTCGTGCTTCAGAAACGGGGCATGCATTATCGGCGAGGAAAATTAAAATATGTCTTTAAATTCTAACTTTCAGTATTTTCTGTGAGATGCGAGTTAGTTTGAAATATTTTTTAATTACAAGATGATTGTTATTGTATTGTTATTGTCTTTTTTATTATCTTTCAAACATTTACAAAATTCTTTTCAATTAAAAGTTGTAACAATATTACCCCTTTTAAATGTGTATTATTATTTTTAAGATGACTTCTTATTTATTGATATATAAACCTTTGATTTCCTAAAGAAACCACCAGAAAATTTTACATTTTTCTAATTTGTATTATGAGACTATTTACACACTAAGTCGTGAGGACAAATCGTAAACTGTTTCGTCATATTAAATGAATTCTTATTACACGGGAAGATAATTTTATAGATATTTCTGAAATGGTGTCAGCTCACTAGCCTTAGTCTTGATGACCAGTGTAATTTAGATTTATAAATGAAGATTCAAGAAAGTACAAGAATTATAGTAACATCTCCATACGGAGCGAAGATGCGAGATCCTTCTAAAAAATTCTACACCCAGTTTGCAAATTATAAAAGAAGAAGCAGTCACACGAGTGTGCAAGTGTATTCTCGCAAGCGTTTCTAGTTGTGCATTATGAGAGCATTTACTTTCCTGAGAAAGCAGAGGATTAATAACCAATCTCAGTTTACTTCACATTAAATATTAACATGTGTTTTTAAAAATCAGAGGAAGATTGATGATGAAAGATATAAAACCTAAGAAATTCATATAGATGTAGAATGGAAAGGCGAAAACCCAATAAATGTCAATTTTAGAGAAGAACGAAAAATAAATTTCAGAACAGTTTCGAGGATCTATTCCATTTTCCTGATTTCCTGTGATAAAACGATAACGACCACAATGCTAGTCATGTTGGAGATTTATTTTGGACAAGTTATTTTTTACGTTTTGACTCGAAGAATCATGTAAGATAAAAATATTTTCTCTTCTGTTAATGTAATGAAACTTTTCCTATTTATGTAAAATTTATTTGCACCTTGACCTTTAGATGGCGCTACTAGTTTGCTACAGTTCTTTGCTCTTATCAAAATCGGTTCGCATTAGAAATATCGACGAGATTCGATAACTATGGCGAATATTCATCCCGTTCCAGTTTTATAGACTATTTAGATTAGTGATTCAGAAACTTATAAACATGGAAATGAAGGAATGACATTCTGTGCTCCTTTTTTTGCATTCATATGCTTTCATCTAATTGACTTACAGATTGTATAGTTTCTTCATTGTTATTTTAAATCTTTTAGTTATATTATATTTCTTCCATTTAATCTGCTATTTTACTTTCTCGTATACTTAGAAGAACTTAGTATATTTTACTTTTTCTTCTAGAAAATTTAGTAATCGTCAAAAAATCGAGGTTTTGACGAATCTCCACGTTTTTAGACTTTCCTTTCGAGAAAAATATTTTGCACGAAACAAAACTGAAAACAAATGTGAAACACAAACTGTCTCTGACAAAGATAACTCAAAAATGCTTTGAACTAGATGGATGAAATTTGGTTTATGATCTTTACACCAAATTTGTAGGTTTGTAGTGAATAGCATATAAGCCAGTTTACAACTACGGTACCCGAGCAATTGCTTTGGTATCATGATCATGTTGCTGGACTACGAACCACAAGGTCCCAGGTTCTATCCTAGTTCATACCAATTCGCCACAGATTTCTATAAAATTTTGAGTAAAATCTATTCCGAGGAGGCCTGTCTATTCAGCTGTTCGATAACTAAGTTAATACGGTAACTACAAAACGAAGAAAGTTAGATAGATAAAAGAAGGATTTAGTATGTATTCTGTAAACACCTATCAAATTTTGAGTCAAAGCTAATGAGGGGAGGACGGTCTGTCGATCTATACTTTTCGAAACATATAAACGGGATAATTCAAAAACGCAATGAGTTAAATATATTAAATTTGGTATGGGATGCTGTGATTATATGTGTAGATTGTTTAACAAATTTTTATTTCAATCGATTGGGAAAAGCGCATCTAAAATACAGATTCGATTTTCGGATGTTATTAATAACATTCTAAGGTTTAATCACCAAATAACTCGCTAAGGTTAACACGATAAATTCACTACAATTGCTAAATTCACGCCAAAGGATAATATTTCGTGATAATGGCATGTAAGGACCTCTATGTTATAACACCTTTATTAGAGTATTTGCGGAAAAGTTTTGGGGGGAATATTTCCGCTGGTTCTCCTAAACACTGCATTCCTAAAAAGTTTTCATCTACTTTCTTAATTCAAACTAATTTTTCTATTTCTTATAATATTAAGTACATATCCATAAAGACAGTACAAATTTGCAATTAAAGAAATAACTGCATTCCTACAAATAGTTAGATTTTTGCTGATTTTGTATATATTTTCCCAAATATTTAGAATTTAATTTTCAGACCAAGTATAATTTTATTTAATAGAATGTACCTACACGAATTGGCATCTAGAAATCTTCAGTAAAAATAAACTTATGATTAAACTAAGAAAAAAACTTCAAATGCCGAAATAAAATGCAACGGTAGTCGTATTTAATGCATTATTAGAGTATTCACTGTTTACTTTGCATATGTAATTTTATATATTTTTTCTAATTGGCATCAACAAAATCCGTAGAATAGAAAAAACTTTTATTTATGTCAAATCAATTTCGGTACAAAATTGGTAAATTGAAGCTAAAATGCTTTATCCTATTTAAGCACAATGACCAAATTACATGAGAGTGGGAAATATTTATTCTTCACATGTCCAATAAAAGTGACCCAGAAGTTTATTCATTATTTTTTGAACAAAAATTACAAAAAGAAAATACAATGTGTTTACTCCCCCCCCCAATTTCTTCAAAGTTATTTATTAAAGCAATCCTTCACATTAATATATTAATGCGTCTATGCTCTAGTTAACGGAAGAATAAAAGTGCAGTTGCTGTGTAGCAGACAGTGGGCGTCGGCCTAATATTTATGGATGATTTCAAAGTGAAAACTTTCAGTAGTAGTTCAGTATTGCAAATCAATCAAAACGTTTTCAGCTACAGATTCGATTGTTTCCTTTTTTATGATTAATATTTTAATACAACTTTCCTTATCAAATCTTTTTCCATTTCCACAGAATATCTTGATCTATTTATACACACTTTTCTTTAATTTGTCTAATATTTGTAAAAAGTGAATGTTTTTTAAATAGATTTTTGGTAAATACCTTATGTGCTAGGACATTGAAACTTTGGAAACTTTTAAATATTTTTAGGATTTAGATTTTCATGCTTCCATTCTAATTTGTTATAAATAAAAAATGCTAAGCAATTAAAATCAAATTTTCTATAATTATCTAATAGAAAATTTTTTCCATTTATTTTTTATTTTTAGGGCAATCTGAAATAAATAAATAAAATTATTGAGTATTGAAGATCACATACATAGAAATAATTTTGCATTTTCGTAAATTAGATACCAATTTCCATAATAAAATTTCGAAGTTCTAGTGAATATTGCCATAAGGAAAGGTAAAAAATATCAACCCATTTTTCTTTCATGCACGGATTCGCAGCACAATCCCTTGAATCTCTCAGAAGTTATTTCAGTTCAGTGTGGTTGTAGTTAATTAACACTCACGTGATTTATATTTATCATCCACATTCTAGCTTAATTCAATATTCTCAATAGATAGACAAATGAATGGGCCCAGATTGATAGGTGAAATAGAATACTTTATAGCTATAATCACGAAGAAAAAAATTACATTTTTGAGAAATACTCGAAACTGTAGCCCGCACTTCGTCTAAAAATGCCTCATCGATAGATAATTTTTGAAACAATCAGAGTTATTTCTGTCATTGAAACTAAGAACAGTATAAGAACTCGAGCTTTTTGAAGTCTTTTTTTGTATTGTCGTTACACATTTTTAAACATGTTTATCATAGGAAAAAGAGATAATGATAAATAACTACAAATCACATCTCACATATAGATTTGTTACATTTAGCACAACTCGCATGAAAAAGTACCATTTTACTCTTTTAATTTATCACTCACTTTGTAGTTCGTAATTGATCAAATATGGCAAATTACAATTATAAAATCGGAAATCCAAAATGTATCTATCTCATGTTTAAATATCTATTAAGTTTTAATCGATCAGTTATAAATTTTTTATGAAACTCTCTGGAAAATAAGTAATTTTGTTTATTTTTAATTTTAGCAACTTTAAAAAAATAATTCACTAATTATTTTCCTTGGACTTATCCAACTAAATTAGTGAAACATTACAGAGAAACTTTGTTCAGGTAGTTAATAGCATTTGGGAGTAAACGTTATTTATTGACGAAAGAAAAATTTCCATTTAATATTGATTTGAAAATTTCTTATATTATATAAGAAATTAAGTTTCTTCATAAATCATTTTTAAATTATATTATAAACCAGAAGAAAACATTTTTTAATTTAATAGTGAATTACTATGCACCAAATGTATTAAATTATGCAATTAATGAACCAGTTTCATGAAATTCATAAAAATAAACTAGCTAAAATTATTCGCAGTATTCTATCGTCTATCAGATATATAGAAAACTTCAAAGATAAGGTAAGTTTCAGGAGATATTTTTAATACTTTTAAACTAATCTGAACGATTTTGCATAAAAACTCAATAATTTTATAAGATGAATGGAAAACAAATGCAAATATATGCAAGGATTAACAAAAGCAGCAATAAATGCAGTAGTTAAAAGTGTACGTAATTTCATTTAAATGCGAATACCGAAGAGTAAGTTCAAATTTTTTTCTTTAGAAATAATATTTTTATATGAAAGTATTTATAGATCAGCTAAATTGTTTGATTCTATATTGATAATGCAAAATTCTTCCAACATTCTACAGAACAGATCGTTGGACACCAACTACCAAATTTTGAATAAATAGTTAATTCTTGAATAGTAATTGCTCGATAATAAATGTTTTGTATACAATTAGTAGAAGTATTAACGTTTCGTATCAATAATTTTGAATATTATTACACAATAGCCAATTTTTAAAATTGGGATTAACATTTTAATTGTACTAGTTTTAACATGTTTTTTTCTATTGCGATATTAAAAAATATTTTTAAATTTATTTTTCAACAATACTTTGTGCTCTATTAAAATTTGTGCATTTAATTATATGTGTATTGTGATGCTATTATATATAATTTGCATGCAATTTAAATATTACAAATAAAATCTATCTATATATATAATATAACGCTTACGTAGACGCAAAATCAGGCCAAATTTGTTAATCGCCGTTGGCAACACTTGACACCGTCAAATGATTAAGGCTTCAGTTTTTAGGTTTAATATGTTTTCGACCGATTATTTCAAACGATTCTGTTTATTTTTTAGTGCTTGATGCCTTTAAGATTAAACATTGCTAATTAATCAATCTTTCGGATTCATTCTGAAGTACTTTTAAAATAAAACAGAATAAAGGAAATTAAAAATTTCTAATCTGCATTGCGTTGCCCCAACTGGCGTAGAAAACTCACACATTTCCGTTGCCCCAACTGGAGTAGAAAATTCACGTGCAGTGTGTTCTAATTTTTGACATCTGCATTTTTCATCTATTTACATAAAACGCTTACGTGGACGCAAAATCAGGCCGAATTTGTTAATCGCCGTTTAGCAACACTTCGACCCCTTCCGGGAACGTCAACACGCGGTTTGATAAGATTTCAAGTGAACGCTGTTCTTGAATCGGTTTGAAAATTTTTTAAACAAAAAATTAACGTTAAAAAAAACGGACAATTTTTTTTTAACGATGGGTTATGTTATGTCGTACTGTATCGATATGTTATGTCGTACTGTATCGATTTTAAAACGTAATCGTCGAAAAAGAGAACAGGCCAAATGAAAATGCTCAAAAATCGTTCATAAAAAGATCCAGTCGTAATGAACGAAATAGGGTTAAACGTTTATGTGTACAGAGCGAAGTTTCCGAACTACAGAAACATAGTTGTGGAGCTATGACAGGACTCTGTTCTTTTTGTCAGGCACGTTACTGGGAAAAGAAGTAAATTCAAGTGGCAAATACACGAAATGTTGTCATGATTAAAAAAAATTGGTTTTGAACACCTGTAGAATTCTCCAAAAATACTGAAAGACTTGCTGTTCAGTGATTCAATCGAAGGAAGAAACTATTGGAAGCATATATGAGAATATAATTCTGCTTTAGCTTTTGTTTCCATAGGAGCTCAAATCAAATCTCCTCCTAGAACAGGGCCATATTGCTATAGGATTCATGGTCAGATATACCACATCGTTTCTCCTTTATACAGTGGTCATAACAAACCAGGTTATGGTCAGTTATATGTGTTTGATACCAGTGAAGCCATTGGAAAGCGTATAGAGAGAAATGAAGGATGTTTGCTCTCTGTGGTGTTAAGAGCAATCAATCCTTTCATCGATTGTTACCTGCAGATGCATCCTATAATTGAAGAAAATCCTGATACAAATATCAGGATGATTTTTATGGAGATTAGAAAACATCCTGATTAGATATACCTAGATATAAGCAACCTATTACACAAACGGAAATTGCAGTGATATTTGTTAGAGATAATGGCGAACCTAAACGAGACATCTGTATTTATCCTGAAGGTGTTAGCTACAAAAATATTTCCCCCTAAAACCTATGTTGTATCCCTTGCTGTTTCCAAGAAGCGAATTAGGTTCAATTTTCGAATGTACTTTTTGCCTTACATTTTTTTCTTTAATTGTTTTATCTTATTTTGGAATGGACTGGATTTGAATATAGCTGCTTTCAGACAATTTATTTTTTTTGTAAATATCAAATTCTTATTCTGTCTCTGTAGTATAGCTTCCAAATGTGAAAAGTTGTGAAAAAAGCACAATTTTTTAAAAAAAAAATTGTTTCTTTGATGGATGTATAGGGTTATTTAAATGAAAGGTTGTGTTTACAAAAAACTGATGCAGGTGATTTTTGTGAGTGTACTTTTTGCTTTATATTTTTTATTTCTTTCCTTATTTTATAATTTTGGAATAAACTGAATCTGAATATATATGTTGTTAGGTTAAAGTGATTTAGTAGATAGCGAGAGAGCGAAGCGATCCGAGAGGAACTGCATTAGCAATTCCTGGGGTTAGGATCATAAGCAATCAGGGGACGGAGCCCTCTAATATTTTATTAAATTTCTTAATAATGAATGCGAAATGTAATTTGAAGCCTTGCTATTAGATGAATATCATTAGACACTACAAATTAAGTTACAATTATACTTAAATGCAATAATTATGATCATAAATTGTTTAAATACTGACATTATGTAGAAGTAAATCGAATGAAAGTCCTAAATTTAACAGATTTGCTATTATACAGGTCACAATCGATTTAATTTCATGGAAATAAATTCAATAAAATTATAAAGAGGATTATATAATTCTCATAACAATAATACAAATAAAATAACGCTGAGATTTATTTGTGTGTTATTAGAAGAAAACAGCGTATTGTTATATAATGATAACGGCTGAAGAAATACATCCATACAAACTCTTTCAGACGGTCGGGGCTAAGTTTGACTTGGAAATCCGGTTTAGTCTCTTGAGTTTGATGCCGTGAATATAGAACAGAGGAATCTTCTATCAATATTCTCTTTCCAGTGTCCAGGAAAGAATAATAAATGCATACTCTGTCCGAACGAAATCCCTCTTTCATATTCCAGCGCCGGAACGATGTGTGACGCCTCACCAATCATGACGAATTGAATGAATTCCTGCCCTGGCACAACTTTCAGCAGGTCTTTCTTGTATATGTGATCTTCACAAGATCTTGAGAATTCGAAATACAAGAATTGCATGCACACGAAATGTACAAAACTGTATTGTATATTGTCTTTTATTTGGCTATTAGATATAATTTGGATTTGGTAATCGAAAAATTATAATGATATATTGGAGAATGGATTTACAATTCCTGTAAATTGCTGTAATAACTGATGAATCTCTTATTTTAGCACCATTAGCGGGAGTTTAGAATAAAAATTATACGGTTTTCATTTTTCATTCTGAATTCTGTTATTAATTGTGAATGGGTGTACAGAACAGATATAAAATTTATAAAGAAATCATATTTGTGAATAAATATTATTTGAACAAATTTCATTTTTATTTAAAACTAGGCTACTTTAGTGATTAGCTTGTTCGTCGGAATATTTGTTGTCTTTAGTTTGAATTAAATATTTTATGCATAAATTAATAATCGGAATTCTTTTAAAAAAGGTTTTGAACAGTAAATTTTGATAAGCATTAAAGCTGCGCTATTTTATCATTCTTGCATATATTTTATTTTGTACAAGAATTTTCTTAAATGAAGATTAAATTTATAACATGATAGTGACACTAGAAACATAAACGTGGAGTTAATTCAATTTTTAATCGCAGCTTGTTTATCATTATGTTATAACATCCCTTTTTTGACTCGCCATCAATTTTTTGACTTTTTTGACAGATATTAAACAGAATCTTTTTAGATTTTTTTCAATGGCAAATAAATCTTGTTATTAAATATTTGTCGAAACAATAATAATGGTTTCAATTTCACTTTATCATTTGAAATATTGTTTAAAATTGTACAAAATATTTTATTAAAGCAATTATGAAAATTAAAGAAAAATTGTGTGGCAGATTTTCATGATTAAAAGATTAAAGGTAAATTTTACATTTAAACTTATTTTTTATTATTTTATTAACAATAATTTTTTTGGAAATTATAGCGGATCATTCGATTAAAGATTACTTTTTAATTAATTAAAAATCTCAAAAGTATCGCTCTGAAATGCACGCTTTCCGCCTTAAAAGGCTCATTTGTGCCAAATTTGGTAGCAGTATGTCAAAGAGTCTGGCCTGTAGATCACTGACAGACCATCGCCTTTATTATTAATAGAGATAAGAATTTAAGAGTTAGAGAAATTACAATTAGAGATAATAGATCACTGACAGACCATTGTCTTTATTATTAATAGAGATAAGAATTTAAGAGTTAGAAAAATTGCAACTAGAGATTATAGATCACTGACAGACCATCGCCTTTATTATTAACTAGCCGCCTTTGGCGACCAGCCGGTTCGCCAGTATTACCGCTCGCTACAGTTTTCAATTAAATATTTTAAGTAACTGGTCTCTTAATAGATTCTCATACAAAACATTTTTAATCTTCAAATTTTGATAGTCATACCAAACTTATGCTGTTGTTTAGATCGTTTCGTTCAATTTACTATATATATTTTGCTAATTTGTTGTCATTTCCGGTAAAACTTCAACTTTAATTTAAAGCGGAAATGATGAAATTGCAATTAATATAAAGATGATTTTTAATAAAACCAAGCGTTTTATTTTATTTATCATCTTTATTGTTATTTATTATTATTATTGAATATGAGTATTGCAAACAGAATCGCTCGGTATATAAGTCTTATGTGAACTACAAAATATTTTTCATAATTTATGCAATATCTCAAAGAATAATTCAACAAAAATTTCTCAGATTCAGAATAAAATTCAGTTTTTAGTTTTGCTTTCAAAAGGATTGAAATGAAATCAATAATAATATTTTGTTCCGGCTTATAAATATATTTCAAAAATTATGAAGTCAAAATTTAATGAAGTAAGGTATCATATTCTGAGAAATATTCTGGACACACCAAATGTTTAATAAATGAATGAATGTTCCTATTTTCCACGATCAACTAAGACTTATTTATGACGTTTTGAATGTTAAAAATTTAGAAAAACTTAACATTTTCATAATGTTAGTCCAATTAATCTTGAGAAACCTGCGCGCTGATTGGCGTATTTTCTTTGAAACGATCGAAGGAAAATCTAAAATTATCCTTTTTTTTATTGAATAGTGATATTCAAATTTTCATAAATCAGTCAGTTTAAGTGATTGATTTAGTTGATTGGAAATTAACTCTTTTTATTTAAAATATTAGTGTTTCAAGAACATTTTGTTAAACGTGATTTCCACAGCAGAAGCTTAATGTAAAATCAAAAATTCGTTATTTATTAGAGCCTTTATTGAATAAAGTTACGTAAAATATATCAATTTTCCATTTAGACCATTTTAGTAGATCTGTGTCTAACTAAAGGTTTACAAATTAGCTGTGTGGCCATGATTTGAATGGATATCCTGTTCATATTAAACAAAACTTGTCTTAAAATAAAACTGATTTATTGGATTAATAATATAGAGAGTGTAAAAGATCATAAAATAATTTTTCTTGAATTTATTTTTTAGAAAAAATAATATTTCATATTTGTTTCATATCCTACAAACACGTGCCGAAAATTATATTTTTGCAGATTTCATCTCTAAAAAGATTTAATTTATTTTTATTTGGAGTTTTAATAAATGTGATGGCAACACTGTGAAAAAAGCTAATTTTTTCCCACGAATGCGAAAGGTGCTTAATTTTAATGTTTATTTTTTACGAAAAAAATTATTGAAAAACATAGTTAAAATATTTATTTAAAAATTAATTAAAAATATAAATTTAATTTTAAGATTAAAACATTAGTATCATTTAAAAGATAAATTTTTTATCTTTAACTTTATGTAAAAATCCTTTTTGTGCGGTAATATTTTCGGAAGTTATAACAGAAACACGTCAAAATTTCGCTTAATTCTTAAATAAATAAAATTCTAGTTAAAAATTCGAAAAAATAACCCCCAGGTGCATATTCCCTGCCTCCAAGGTATACACGTGCCAAATGTGGTAGCTGTAGGTTGAATGGTCTGCCCTGTAGAGCGCCAAAACACACACACACACACACACACACACACACACACACACACACACACACACACACACACACACACACACACACACACATTGTGCTTTATTATAAGTATAGATAGAGATAAGAATTTAAGAGAGAGAAATTGCAACTAGAGATAATAGATCACTGACAGACCATCGCCTTTATTATTAATAGAGATAAGAATTTAAGAGTTAGAGAAATTACAACTAGAGATAATAGATCACTGACAGACCATTGCCTTTATTATTAATAGAGATAAGAATTTAAGAGTTAGAGAAATTACAACTAGAGATAACCTTTTCTTTAACCATTCTGTAACTGATCATTATGGTCTAAAACTGGAATAGCTGCGATATTTTAAAGATTCTATAAACTAATGTTGGAAATCAAGAGGTTACTTCAATTCACATAACATATTGAGGAAAACATTAAAAATATTACAAATTATTATAATTAATACGTTGCAACTAAAATATTGCTTTCCCTTGTTAAGTAAGCATAGAAGTTTTTGAATTTAAAATGAAATAGAAATAATAAAGTTGGTAGTCCTTAAAAATTAAAAAAAATATATAATATCAAAAAAACTTCCCTTCTCAATAAAATAAGTTATAAAGCTAGTTTGTTTAGTTGAAAATAACATGATTTGAGATCATGGTCTTCATAATAAATTTCGGAAACAGAAGTATTAATACATGATTTTTTTAATTAACTATAGCAAATGTAATTTTATGTATGATTTTCAGAGATAACATGGATTATAATAAATGTAACAAATATTATCTCGTATCAATTTTAATAATTTGAAATATGGATAAGTTAAAGTGATGAACCCATCGAAATTTTGACATTTATTAAACTTTGAATTAAGATTAATAGGATTTAACCCTCCAGCTACATATCCCGCGATATCCGCGGGTTGGCAATTAGTCCATTTTCTATTGCATCCCGCGTTTTTTGCAGTTTAGAGTGTTTATTTTTACGATTACAGATTTTTATTATGTCATATTATTATCGTGTAACATATAGTATCAGTTTACTTTATTTGAAAAATATTTGAAATTATTTGCAAATATCGCATCTAAATAGCGATTTTAAGAAATTACAGAGTCGGAGGGTTAAAGATACTAGAAAGGAAATGATAATTTTCATATGGAAAATAACTATAAAGATTATTTATTACTTAATAAATTTTTAAAATAATACATAATAATTAAATTAGCATCAACTTATTTTAATAAATAATATAATTATATATGTAATGAATTTTTTAAATGCTTTTAAAACAACTTTAATAAGTTAGTTAGTAATTTTAATAAATATACAATATATAGCTCTTCAATATGCAGTCATTGTAAAATGAAATCTAAAAATAAAGATCAATTCATAACTTACATATTTGAAGTTATTTTATAAAGTATGAATTTTTTTATTCATGTTTTTATTATAATTTGCACAGTAGTAAAATTCACGATTTAAGAGTAAAAAATTTTTGTTTAACATCACTGAGCATACAAAGTACGAAGTTATTTTCTGGAATGAAATATTTGAAATTAGTCTTAAATGACATTTACCAAAACTATTCTTGTTATTGATTATATTTTGACATTATATTAGTAGAAATTCATGTGGCCATAGGGAAAATAATTGAATTGAAATCCTTCGATTAACCAAGTTCCTTTAGATATGTTTTCCTTAAACAAGAAATAAAAGGAGCGCTAAAACGCTCAGATATGAAACGACTTTTACAGGAAGGAAGTCGATAAAAGATCTGCGTTTTGCCTTCGGTAGTCAAGTGCAGATTGCTCTTTCCAGCCTTTTAACCATGGATCCCTGTCATAAGAAGCCTGCAGCTGTATTTATCTTTTCTTATATCAATTATGATCTTTGAAGAAGTATTTACTTAGGCAATTGTGAGCAAATATACCACAGAGGAGAGAACAGCCCACGGTTATTAATAACATTTACGTTATTTGGAAATATCATCACCGCAGAGGGAATTTCTTTTAACTACTTTCTTTACTAAAACTGAAATATATCATGATATAATAAAGTCGTCTTTAATTTTGTGGGTATGCTGTTAGCTCTTGAATTATTGTTTAATAGAGTTAGTTATCTGTGATTAATTAAAATGTGATAAGTATTTTTTGCAGTGGACATTTTATTGAATGATTTTAATTTTGCACTAGAGAAATCAAATTCCAACTTAAATGAAATAATTTTAAGATATATAGCAGTAAATGAGGAAAATAAATATTAGTTCTCATGAAATTAAACTAAAATTTAATATACAAAGTATTGGGATAAGTAGGAAAAGCACTAAAAAAACAATAAAGCGTAATAAATTATGATCTCAAATGCCATCTGAATGAGCTGCACTATATAATGTGCAGAAGCTTTCTTATTATGTGTTATTCATCTGAAAATTTAATCAGGTTTTAAATTTATTATTTTATGAAAAATTCTCCTTACATTAATTTATTTATTCTTCAAATAGTAGCATATGATTTCATAGAATATTAATTCACCTGAAAAATAAAAATAACTTTTTAGACTTTTGGATGCGTACTCCCTATTTGCAAGAGTTCATTCCATTTAAACCGATGGTCCGTTTCGAAATAATTTGAAGCCAGCATTTTTTAAACTCAAATCAGAGACGAAGAGGCGATTTGGATTAGCATTACCTCTGTTAATTTTTAGTTTCTGTATCCGCTAAATGTTTAACATCTAATTAATTTTAATCTGAAATATATTATCAAGTAAAGTAGATGTTATCAAAAGTCGGATATCGAGCCTGAAACTCTTTGGCGTAGAAGGCTTGAAAATAGCACAAAACTACAGTTTCCTATGCATATAACATATATATTTTCTTTCGATTAAGAATTCTTTCACTGAAGCATTTGACCTTTAAAAATCGAATAATTTGTCAGTTATATTTAGAACTTAGTTTTCCCGAAATTATAATCTTTTTCTTTTCTTTTCTTTTCTAATATGCTAGCCAAAAATTCTATTTCTTTATAACATTTTCTTCATTTTATCACAGAGTAACTTTAATGAATTCTTACAGCACTGATTTCAAAAATATCGATGAGCTTATTAGAAAATAAAAGAATTGTTCAGATAAATGTTAAGTACTGAAATAAGGTTTACATCTTCACTAGAGAATTTGAGTCAATTCATTCAGCATATTTTACTAAGAACTTAAAGTTTTCGACTTTTTTTGAATTAATTAAGCTTTGAGAGTAATTTCTCTGAGGGATTCTTTCTCATTCCTAAATTCATCAATGCCTTTGTTTCAGCAGTGGGTAATCAGGTATTGATTTCGTGAGGCCAAGCAACAATTGTACGAGCTAATAAAATAAACTAGCAAAGTAAAATTGATTACTGGCTTCGGTAAGAATTTAATCTTATTCTGAAAAAGAGAATGAAGTTTTGATTAAGATAAAGATGAGATAGATTTGTACTGAAAATATTAGATTATTGATATTTTTTTAAAGGATGGAAATATATTTCCTTTAAGGACTTTAAACCATCTGGCATATATTCTTTTCAAAAAAATATTTTTTATTCATTTCATCCTGAAGATATCAAGATATTTTAATAGATATATATGATAAAGCTGTATTAAAAAAGTTATACAAACTGACGTTCAAATTAATTTTCATTCAAAAACTGAAATCCAATTCATTGAAAGTGAAACTTGTACACTATTGGAAAATAAATCTCAATATTAAGAAGAGAATAAGTCGAATAAAAGATTTTTGAGGCATTTATGCACATTTGAAAATGGCATATGTTCAGATTTCGCTCTAGTTAAATAAGAGTAACGTCTAGTTGTGCCATTCTGAACATTTTATTAAAGTCTTCTTTAAACACGAGTTGTAAACTTCGTTAGTATTATCTTTATATCTGGGGTTGTGTTCTAGACTTTAGCAAGAATACCTTTAGGGAGATGAAAAAAAAGCAGTATAAAATTTTGAACTTGATACAATAAGCATATGATGAGATGGATTTTTATTTTGCGATGTTTCAGAAATATTTGGAAAAGATCCATCTACTACGCAAGCCTGTTGTTGCTAACAGTTGTGAAGGTTAAATTGGCTGGTATAGAACCTGGGACCTTGTGGTTCGCAGCCGAGTAACAAGACCACAAGACGAAAGTAATTACTCGTGTTCCGTAGCTGTTATCTGGCTTATAAGCTTTCACCACACAGTCCTTACTGACTGACCTTACGCCTTACTGCCATATATGCCGTACGTCATTTTTATCTCACCTTTTATAGCAGTAACAAATAATAAGGAGAGATTAAATTTGTTTTAAATAGATTCAATGAATCTCAAAGTTTGCAGTAAACATTTGGACCTTATATTTCAAATCACCATCAGCTATTGGATGAATTTAAATTTTCAAGATATTCTAATTAACTCTAAATAGTTCTGTATTTTTCAAATATAAGAAGAATTAAAATAATTAAATGGTAAAATGATACATAAAAATAAGAATTATGTAATGTTTCTTCAAATATTAAATAATTTTTTTGTAAGATGATAAGGGCAGAATTCTTCAATAAAGTAAAAAAAAAATGTAGGAAAGACTGTATCTGTACAATTCAAATAATTAACATTTAATTTCATATTCAGTGATATTGTCTCCACAAAATTGTTGCCTGTAAAGATGTTTTTGTATGTTTCCGTAAATGATGTTGAGATAGAAAAATGAAAAATTCTGCTACGGCCTTCTGATGTATTTTTGGCTTTATATTTATTCTCATCTTTGGAAAAACTATTTTTGAAACTTTATTTGTTTGGGAATGAAACAGTGTAGAAATTAAACAAATGAAATGATCAAATTTAATACAAAGCCTTGACACAAAATTTCTAAATATTTATCAAAATTCAAATGTAATTCGTCAACTGAATATTTGCCAATCAATGGATTTCTGAATAATGTTATTAAAAATGCAATAAATTAGATGAATAGAATTCGTTATTAATAAAATTATGGATATATATATGAGTGGTATCCTTGTTCCACGGACCACCAGGTGGCACTGCATCTACCTTCTATCTACCAGCTGACGTCACACGGACATGAGCTTGAGCGAGCGAAAGTGAAACATTGGACTTGGTTTTGGTGTGTGGCATAACTGGATGTCTGCGATGTTAACCAACTTGATGTAAATGGGCAGCAACCGCCCTTCTAACTCTTTACTTCTTTCCTTCTTAATTTTATGTCGTGCCGTCTTTATGTTTGTTTGTTTTAAATTAAATTATAAAATGTACAACTTGACTATTTCATTCGCCTTGGAACTCAGATGGTAGCTAGGCTTCCATCCTACATATATTATAAAGCTTTGGACTAAATCCTTCACTGGTTTATTTTCTACTAGAATGTCATATCATGTGTATATAAACGCGGTAGCTAATAAACACAAATTATCTTATGAATTATCTTCCCACCAAATTATCTTCACATCAAATTATCTTATTTTATGAATTATCTTAACACCAAATTATGTTATGAATTATTTTAACACTAAATTCTCTTATGAATTATCTTCTGATCAAAATTATAGATATTTACCAATTTTTAGACAATCAGTAAATGAACAAAACTATTGTTACAAAATGCAAAATTTCATTCATTTTTTTTTCTCTATATACGATTAAGCAAAACGTATAAAGATCCATTGTAAAAGTAATCAAGAAATGAGAGAGGAAAACACTGCTATTAGTTACTCTGGCTAAAGTAATCAGTTTTTATGTCTTTGCGCCTTCATACTGATAACATGAGAACTACGACTTCAGTATATTTTTCGAGACCAAAAATTTTATTTCTGTTTGCATGCTACTCTATACTCATCGCAACTTATTTCAATTTCTTCATCCCGCCTTCTCGCCTTTACCGTTATTTCTCGTTGTTTTTAGTTTATATTTTCCACCTGTTCTCATCATTTCAGAGTTCTTTCCAGAGTTGAAAAGTTAGTGATGAAATATTTCAGAGCGCTTCTAACATTCATGGTTTGATCTGGAGACAAGGAAAACAAACACAACAAGCAATAACTAATCTCTCACAACAAATACACGAAAAAAGGAAAAATTCGGAAGAAAAGGAAGCAAAATTGAAAAAGGCAAGAAAAATCAGGAAGTAAATAAATAACTATGTATTTTTTTTAGATTGTTAAATGTATACAGAGTTTGTTAAAATTTCTAATTTCTAATTAATAATAAAAATTCTGAAGGAGGAAAATGAAATTTAATCTCATATCATAAGAAAACTAACATTTTCGATGTTTAAATTTATAAAATTTTATAATATTAAAATTGAAATTTATCTAATTAGAGAGTTTTTAATGCAATATAGCCCATAATTTGAATTTCTTTTATTGGTTTCTTTATTTTCCGATTAACATAATATTGAAATATTCTCTGTAGCTTGATTATTAATAAATTTGGTTATTTTGAAGGAAAACCAGAAGGTGAGGTTTTTTCACACCTGTTTTCATAAATTAAATACGTGAACACCTTGCATTCTCGATCTTAGTAAGCAAATAGTTTTTTAAGGTAATACATTCACTCCCCGAATAACTCAAAATTTTAATATATGCAAGATCAAAAATGTCTTTCCCGAAGAAACTTCGAGCCTGTTAGATGTAAATTAGAAATCTGTATATTGAATTTTCGATTTGATATACTTAAATCATCTTTTTATTTTAATCAGTTTTAATCAATATTATTAATCTCTTTTACTATTAAATAATCAAAAGTAAACCCGACCCTGAAAGCAGATGGTGAAGAGAATACAAATAATAATCAATGCGAAGTAATATAAGGCTCATTAATAAAATAAATAGAATCTGCAACATCTTTCACATGCCTTTACACAGATAATGAACCCATTTATTGTATGTATTCATTTAAATAGTCATTTCAAATTTATATACTAGCAATAAATGTTAACATAATCAAATATATAAATAAATCAAAGCCTAGTTGTATTTAATAATAATATTAAGCAATAATATAATAAATATGCAATAATAATTTATAGCATAGTTATATAGCTATTATAATTCTCTAAGCTAACAATAAATTATTACATCATTAACTAGATATGAGGTTATAATAATACAATGTTTAGAAGTTATTTACATTATATAAAATAATATGCTTTCTAAAAGCATTAACATTCTAGTGAAAATTCCACTGGTTCTTTAACGATAATAATTAATCCTTGTTGGCGCTATAATACGCCCAAATAGATACATAATCTCAGAGAGATCAAAATTCAGTGGAAAATATTCAGTTCATTTATCCGTATACTCGATGGATAATTGTACTCTTATCAAGATAAGCATCATTTTTCAGAAAAAAGCCCTTCTTGGATAGACAAGAAAGCTGCCATGGCGAGGGAATAGTTAACTTGAATAAAAATTCCGCAAACTTTCTCTATATTCTGAGCATCAACACGGAAATACATCTTGCTTTTATTTTAGTCTTCCAATGCTCTTGCCATATACAAAAAGAAATCCCTTAAGCCCGCGTTTAAACCAGGATCTTGATATCCCAACACTAAAATAGGGCCGCGGTGGCCTGGTGGTAAGGTCTCGGCTTCGGAACCGGAAGGTTTCAGGTTCGTGACCCGATTTCACCGAAGAACTGTCGTGTAAGGGGATCTGTTGCACGTTAAATTCGTCATGACCAAACGTCCTCCCGTTGGTGTGGTGTGGTGTGGAGAGGGGGGTGCCAGTTCAGGTGTCGTCCTCGTCATCTGACCGCGGTTCAAAATTACCAGATCCGTCCCAAAATAGCCCTAGTGTTGCTTCAAACGGGACGTTAATATAACCAAACCAAACCAAACCCAACACTAAAATCTATTTCATATTAAAAAGTTGCCAGTTTAGCCAAAGAATCTGCTCTTTTATTGCCAACTATATATATATATATATATATATATATATATATATATAATATAATATGCCTTATTGCAAATCGAGATTTTAAAAAAAAATTATGATAATCTTCACATTACACCATTGTGTTTGAAGTGCATATAAAACGGATCTTACATCCATATTTGTAAGTGAATTTTCCTCATTTAAATCCATTACTTCTAGTATCGTATTTTTAATTGCAAGTGAATTCTCAAGATAAGCCAACACTTCATCATTTATTTTTTCAAGAAAATTATCTTTGTAATTTCTCTCAATTAGTAATTGTTACAATATAGATCTTTATTGTTTGATCACCTGTCTTTATTCCTTTTTTAAAACGAAGTTTGTTACTTTTACTTCCTGGAATTATTTTCATATCCAAATTTTCTTAAATCGGAGTTTTATAGTGCTCTTGTAATTTTTAAATTAACTTAGATTCATTTTATTTCTTGCTTGTTGTATGTTACTTCGAATATGAGAAATCTGACTCTTTAAATTCGAAGTACATTTCAAAATAGATTATTTCTTAAAACAATTAAAAAACATTTTTTTCCAGAAAATTGTATTGCATATAGCATAACTATTTAATATAACCATATCAAAGTAACATAATGGTTAGGTTTAATATATTGTTTTAATATCTTCTTATTGAGTGGAATTCGAAAAAAAATTCGGGTATCGTGGTTTAATATATTTCGATTAATTACAATTTTAAAATGTATTGTTCTTGTCTATTCATTACAAGTTATTATGATATACGCATACAAAAATTTCAATAAGCTTTTAAATTTTTGGTTTTCGTAAGCTTCATAAATTTATGTTATTTCTCCAGATGTTTCAGATAAATTTTCATGTGGTTTTTCGCATTATCTTTTCATAGATTTCTTAGATTTTTCTAATTTTGAAATGCATAGAACTTACCTCATTTGTCTTTGTTCTGCATAGTAAGCATAAAGCAATGTACCGGCGACCTATTTTGCAGTTGACATATTGAAGGAATTGAACGTCGATGAATATTGAATCATAAATCGTTTAACTACATGTTTTCCAAACAGTTCCATATTTTAAGTCAATTTGCATTTAACTTTGTTTATTTCCTTGCTACTTAATTAAAAAATTCTGTAAAAAACCAGAAAATAATATTTTAATTGCTGGTTACAGATATTAAAAAATTAGTATCTTATATCAGAAAAATTGTCGGAACTATAAAGGTTTTTTGTTTTTTTGAAAAAAGTTTTTTTGAAAAAAGAGAAAAAATCTTATATGGTCACTCAATTAAGTATTTTCAATTAGAATCGTGATTATTGCTCGTACAAACGTCAAAAGATGAATCACGAATTTTTTAAACCATTTTTTTCAAACTTTAATTTTTTTCCCTTTTTCCTATCATAGGAAAAATACAAAATTTATATTTTCTTTATTTGAAGGATATTTGTATTACCATTTAGTATCAATATAAAGTAGCCTGAATTCAGTTTTTTTTTAAAATGTCAGTATTTAGTTTTACAATCAAAATCATATAAAATCTTTATTTCTAAAATGAAAAAAAAAATATTGAATAAAATTTATTTGTTGGCAGACCAATTAATTTTACAAAAAGAAATATTCAATTTTAACTCTTTGCACTTGAAAAAGTAATTCGATGCATAATTATTCCCCTAACACAAAAATTTGTTTAATACTATGAAAAATAAATATAATAATTGTTTTAAGTCGAATTTCTTTCAAAAATTAATCTACATCTTTTTACCATTCTGTAGACGTTTTTAACAATCAAAATTAAAAAATAAATAAATAAAACGTCAAAATGATGCACCTTTTTGAAAGGTGAGTGAGAGGCACCATTTGAGTGCAAAGGGTAAAATAAAAATAAATCCTGTAAATTTTCGAAAAATATATAACTTTGGGAAATTTACTTAAGTACCATAAATTACTGCACCAGCTTTTATGGTACAAAGTGCTTCTAAATCAAAAGCTTTTAATTCATATAGAGAATAAATAATGTTTGTTGTTTTTGTTGGATGCAGAAAGAATGTTCGAAAAGAAAAGAAATAAACAAGGGTGATCGACCTTTTTATTGTAAGCTTCGAAAATTTTAATATCTCGGTAGCTTCCATGGAAACATTCCTTAATTTACGTAGCAATTTAAAATGGAAGTAAATTGTTTAACTTCTGTAAAACGTTTTTTGAACTTTTCCATTTCAAAGCACTTTCTTTTTAAGCTGTTAAGAGACCGATTAAAATCATGTTGAAAATGTAATTTTCGATGAAAACTTTTATTAGCTTTTGAACTAACATAAACTACCATTTTTCTCAGATAATGAAATTGTTTAGGGATTCATCGTTTTTTTAAATATTCTCTCACAAAATTTATGAAAAGAAAGTTTTGAAATCTTCAAACAAACCGATGATAAGATTTAAATGAATTTCTTCCGTCCATTTTCTGATGCCGAAACTCTGTGTTTGAAACAAAATATGTTCTTTCTATTTCTGCGCAAAAACACTGTCAAATTCACCAACATAACTCAGATTTTATGATGATTTCTAAAAGTATACTATTTTTACAAAGTGGCTATATAACAGGCAGTGAGGATATCAAAGAATCGAAACTGCTAAAGTATTTTAGAATTTCGTGAAAGTGAATTTAATGATATATTTGAATTCAAAAAAGGTCAAAGGTTACCAATTATCATTTTTCAATTATAATGATTCGCTTTTCAATCGTAAAAAATTTATTTATTTTATTTTGTTATTGTATCTTTTAAAATTAGTATGAACAAGAAAAATGCAACCAAAATTAAATAAGTTTAGTCCTGTAGTATATAACGTTTATTTAAATGTGATGCAACTAAAATACCACATTAAATTTGCCGACAGAATAAATTCTGTATTCCATTTTAGTTCATATTCGTAAGCATACAAATGTAATAAATGGACATTGAGAAAATAAACATAAATTACTGTGTGACTATTTAAAATAAACTGAAAAATATATTGGTAAAACAATATATTTTATTACATAAGGGAAAGCAGAAAAGAAATTGATAAAAAGGAATAAATATGAAATCCCATTTTGAAGGAGAAAGTCCACAGAAAATCCAAACTCCAATTGCTTCTTGCTGCCTAATACAGATGACTGCTAGATTTTTGGTCATAAAACGCTTGAGGGCTATTTCTCCTTTCAGTGCTGATGGCGATCTTAAGAAGTGTTTACTTTGGAGATTGTGGGCAAATATCCACAACTAACATAACAGCTCGCGGTTATTAATGGCATTTCCAATATTTGGAGACAACTTGTCTCGAACCAATATGAATTGCTTAGATGAATTTCTTTGGTAAAATATCTATTTAATTGAAATATTATTTCTTGGAATATATATTAGTTATGTTTCTATTATATTAAACAATTTTGCTGGATACTGCTACCTAAAAATATTGTAAAAATTATTGAGCGAGTAACATTTTTCTCTGGTTTAAAAGAACAGATCTAGCTTTATATATATTTACTTTAATTTATTACTAATGCTAAATCAGTTTCTCTCTCACATATATTAATATATTTGTAAAGTTTTCATCCAAAAATAAGTAATTAAATTAATGACAATTACGTATTTATATTTTTAATTTTTGATGAATCTTTTAAAGATAATCAATGTATATATAAATTTGTTTCATATCTAAAATTATTACACATTTTGCGTAACTTATTACATATCATAACGTAAATGAAAAATAGAAAACGGCTGATATTTTGATGAAAAGGAGAAGAGGAGGGCGATATCACCGCTCTGTAAGTACCATTATCCAGGTCATATTTATTTTTTCATAAAATGTAAGACTTCTCATAGCCAATGATTCTAAAATGCTTCTGCCAATGATCTATTTTGGATAGCGGCAAGCATTTATTTAGCTATTTTAAAAAATCTCCATACGAGTAAGAAAAAAGAGGCAATTTTTATATCTGCAAGGATGACAATTTTAAAATCTATTTCTATACTCCCCCCTCCCCTCCAAGAATTTCAGGTCAAGGGTTCTATAACTTCCTTACTCTTTTTTTTTTGTATACTAGATAGTAAAATTTTTTACCTTTCGATAAATACAGGAATCTCATTAGAATGAACTGGTATGAGATGTGAATATGATGTTAAATAATTTAATCTATTTTATTATCTACTTTGTATTTATACATGAAGCTCCAATATTGTCTTCAGATATGTGCAAAGGATAACTTAATATTTCATTTATTGTACTTCTTCAAACTCAGAAAAACAATTTGAATCGATAATATATTGAAGAATCCACTGTATCAGGAAAATGTTGATGCCTTCGTCGACAAATGCATTTATAAAAAAATATTAAAATTTTTTCTCTATAAGAGCTGTGATAAGTATTCTGAAAATATGGTTTTCACCCAGAAAATATTAAAAAAATCTGTGATATTCTTCATACAAGATTCAAAATTTACTTTTTCATGGAAGGTTCATAAATTTTAAAGATATATAAGGGAAAAAAGGAAGGTATTACATAGGAATCTAAAATCTGAAGCTATAATTGGGTGTTATAGAGATCAGCAGCGACCTGCATTGAAATTAATTTTCTACTCTAGACATTTAACACGTTCAGAGGCAAGAGTGTTTTAGCAGCCTCTTCGTTTAACCGTTATATCTATTTCTTTAATACGTTGACAACCAGAGATCTATGTAAAGTTGCGATAAGAATGTATGTGTTTAGGCGCCTTACTCTGTGATTTTCAAATTCAAATTTAATAAAAAATATGATTAGTTAACAATGATTAAAATAGACGAACGAAAATTTGATTGTCAGTCAGCATTGACTAATATAGTCTGATCAAAAAGTATAAAATCAGTCTTCAGTGATTCACTAGGTACGAAATGAAAGTCACTGGTGACTGAGGTGGTGCGAACGGAAATTTCGGTATCAGTAACTGGGAACTGACATGACGTTTAGTTTAGTTATATGAACGTCTCGTTTGAAGCAAAACTAGGGGCTATTTTGAGACGGACCTCGTAATTTTGAATGGCGGTCAGATGACGAGGAAGACACCTGAGCTGGCACCCCTCTTTCCACACCACACCACACCAGCGGGAGGACGTTTGGTCATTAACGTGCAACAGACCCCCTTACACGACAGTTCTTCGGTGGAATCGGGTCACGAACCTGAAACCTCCGGTTCCGAAGCCGAGACCTTACCATCAGGCCACCACGACCCGACATGACGTTTAACGTACATTAAAATTCTAATTTCGTACGGAATATTTATCCTTGCTGAAAAAAAATCTGACGGATCGTAGATATTTTTAAAAACGTCTACAAATACATATATAATCGTTGCATAGTATGTATAGTTATTAATTATTAAGAATTTTTAGAAGTTGTTTGGAAACAAGGTATTTAAAATAAAAATTATCACAAAATAGAGTTTTCACTTATTGGCTTTCATTTAGGGATTTTTACTTATTGTCAATCTACAGATGAAGCACATATGACCATAAATATCTGCATGTGGCCACATTTTCAATTCTTTACTTTCATTTCCCCTTATAATTGGTATAATTTATTCAATTACAAATTATAAATTTTATAGAACACGAACACTAAAGCTAATCATGTTAGTTCTTTTTTTTATTTTTGAAAATATCACAAAGTTTATTAATTAATTTTAAATATCTAAATGCTTTCAAAATAACTATCCAATTTCATTAATCCTGAGTTTAACTGTATTTTTAACAAATAGAAAAAAGCTGTACACTGTTTGTTAAAATATATTAGTTTCAGCTATTTTTTAATCATTTTGAAAATCTCGGTGCAAAGAAACCGTTCTATTTCAGTCTTAATTCTTAAAGAAATGAGCAGGGGCACTAGAATTTAACACATGTCAAGAACAAAAGGAAATCAATTTTCTTTTAGTCCGAAGCTACTTCATTTGCTTCTGGCATTTATTCTTTCCACAAGAATTCTTGTTTTGCAAGGAAATATATTATCCTCTCACTTTTTTTCCTTCCATTTACTGCGGCATTCATTCAAGAGAACGCTTAAAGCAAGTCAATTTCTCAAAATGACAAGAGATGCTCCTTTTTGTTGCTTGGTGGGAGTTTGTTAATTTTGTTTCATGCTTCAATTTGTTGCTGGCCTGAGCTTTGTAATTCTATATATAGTTTATTTTTAAGTAATTTATTTTAAAGTCAAGGCAAAGTTCATCATTTAGCTACTGTTGTAAAAATCAATATAATGAACAATAAATAACCGTAAAACTAAAATCGAAAGAAATTGTAATTGGAAAATAAAAAGAAATACAATAGTGATTTAGAATGGTAATTGCCTCTTAGTTCATTTAACATGGAAATGGAGTAATTGGATCAAATTTGATATACTGTTTCAACTAGTTCAAGGATAAAATACCATTAATCAACCAGCTCTAAATTACCGTTATTTGAGTAGAACAAGTACTAGACATAGAAAAAATATTTTGTAAAGTGATATTTTTAGCTTTCCGTTTCATTGAAATATTTCATCCCCAAGTTATTTTAATGATATTTGGTCTCAAATCTTTCTTTTGAAGATTAAAATTACTATAGGAATAATCAGTAAATTATTTTATTAACGATTGAAAATTCCTTTAGTAATAGAAATATTTCTATGAAATAATATTAATAGAAAATTATTGAATTAATATTATTTTTCACTCATTTCACACCATTTTGATAAGAAATTAATCGAACAAAGCTAAGGAATTGGGTAAGTAAATGTAATAAGGAGTCAAGTTTCTTATGTGGGTATTACCCGCATTCTCACATAAGAAAGATAACATAAGATGCCACTTACCCACATAAGATTAAATAAAAACAAGATTTTAAATCAATTTTTTAAATTTAGTTGTAAAATGTATTAGAATTTTTTCATTCTGTTTTATGGTTATCGCTTATTAGAAGATTTGATTTATTTCATTTTAAAGAAAAATAAATTACGAATAATCGCCGAACTCCATTTGAAATTAGAACTGTCGGTGTAACAGATATTTTTATTCGATTTTATTTATTAAAAAATTCAAATTATGACAACTGAATATTCAGGAAAATATTCTTCTCATCCTTATTCTTATACGGAAAGATTCTCTCCAAATTTTATTACAAAATCAAAATTTAAATAAAAACAAGTTGCTATCTTCGATTTACATGGTTTGTTAGCATTAATTTGTAATGGTACGTGCAATATTAAAAAGAATCGAACACACTTCATAGCAATACAATATCCATATTCCATTAAAAAAGGTTCACTACAGTAACTAAAATATACATAAATAAAAAAAAGTTATCTAAATTTAAAAAAAAGGAAATTTAAAGTACATTCTCTCTCTCTTTTTTTAAAATCTGTTGAATTTTTTATTATCTACAAATCAGCAATAATAATTTTAATTCCCAAGCTTAAATATTGTAAAGAATATAGAGTCAATTGTAAATCATAATAATACTAGTAAATAAAAGTTTTAGATGTTAATGGAAATTCAATCTTTTTTCTGCTTTTCAATGAGTTTATATTTTAAGGAAGAAAATCATGTCTGCAATCTTTAAGATTAATTTCTTCGTTAAAGATTTTTTTGCTATAAAAGGTATCAAAACAATTTTTTAAAGATATTTTTTTTGCAAAGAAAATCTGCGTATTCTGCTGGTTACATTATAAATTTCTTTTCGTCGAAGCATAGAATATATAACTGGTAATATTAGATAATTACAAAATGTGTTTTTCATTCCTTTCTAATTTTCTTCTTAGAATAAAGATTTAATTCGATAAATATCAATTATACAATTATACAAAATTATTCATTTTTTAAAATTATTATTACCACCTTAAACACAGGTTGTAGGTCGATATTATAATTTCTCTTGATTTTCCATTCGTCTTTTTCCAAATTTATTATTCAGTTTTTGATAAACTAAATGAAAATTTCGTTCGTATTTTTTCTGGTAAAATTTAATTCTTCAAAATAACAATTTTGATGAAAGCGTATATTTTTAAAGAAAGAAGTCACATTTTAAACTTTCAATAAAAACAGACGATAAAATGTGCAATTCTTTTAGTGCACAATTTTATTTAATTCGAAGTATTATAAAAATAAAATTTGTTGCTTATCTTTTCTGAAATCGAGAAATATAGCCAGAATTTTTAAGTGAAAGCGCGTATTCAAAAATACAAGTGTACGATATAAAAATATCTAATATAGCTGTGCAAATTAATATCAATTTATTATCGAGGCATTATGCAATTTCTGTAATTTAATTTGGAGGTTTGCCACTTTCTATGTCTTTCCCAACATTTTTCACCTTCCATAAGTATCCCAAACAATTGGTTTACTGAATCTTTCTGCGAAATAGTTTTTGTCTTAGGAGAACTACAGAAACTAATGCTGTTCAAAGCTGCGTAACAGACAAATGGCGTCTGTCTTGAGAGCTAAGACACTCTTGATATTGCATCTATGCAGCAAACAGACAAAACTCTAGAGCATTGAGGAGATTCGAAGATAAAAGGTATAAACTGTTTCTACCTTTTTGTCGAGGGAAAAATTTTTCCAAGGTAAAAGAAGTGTTTATTAAAGCAGGTCTGGGAATTTCTATGCATCATTCAGTTGTTTTGAGGAAAAAACTTTTATTTTGCATGGAACTAATTTCCATCAATGAGAATTTCCACTTTTATTTCATCATCATTAATCACATCTTAAATAGATCAGTTAAATAACATACCAAATTGGTTTCAGGGATTCCTTTATTTAAAATGTTTTTCATATAAATATAGGAATGTAAATATATCGTTTGTTTTAAAATTCGAATGGAAAAATCAAACGATTCTTACCTATATATTGCTGTTATTGAGTTAAATTGAAATTGTATGCTTATATTAGAATGTGAACCATATGTCAAACATGGAAAACAATTTTCAATATATCCTATATCTTGAGATAAAATCAGAAACAGCCTGGATCCATTATAGCCTATTCTTCAATGATTAGATGAATTTCTTTTTAACATTGGCTTCTTTCTCTCTTTCAAAATAAGTTCAAGCCCCAAAGGAAGTTATACGGAAAATGCTTATTTATCAAATTTGAGACTTTAAATTATATCACATGGATTTACATTTTAGCTTTTAAAACTAGAATAGAAATTCTTTCAAGCGACAAAGAAACTTGACTTTCTTTAATTTGTAGTACGATTAAGCAGCAAACTGGAATTGAATTTTTCAATGAAAGAATAGATAGTTTTAAATTAAAAAAGTTTTAATTGCGAATTTGATTAAAAAATATCATTGTTCTTGTTAAGATTATACAAAACAAAGATATAAGTAAATCTTATGAACCTGACTTATTAGGAAATTATTTTGCGAAAAGAGAGAAAACATATTTAGAGAATACCTTTCCGGATAATGCATCCTAAAACATAAATTAAATGATCCGACACAGAAATATTAAATAAGCTTTAAGTTTATAGTGCATTAAAATATAATAAAATTAGAAAAAATGAAGAATTCTACTTGAAGATCCTTTAAAGGGATTTTTTTTCTTCAAGAACTGATTTTTGTTCAAGAATTAAACTCTCGTGATCCAAAAAATCTCATGAAGTTGAGGTTTGGGGAAGCAAGAATCAGCACGGATAATACAAAAATAGTAAAATCAACCTTTAAGAAAATCACAAAATGTTGCAAATTTTGTAAAAGAAATATTTAAAAAAATTTAAGCACTTAATTCAAAACTTGAAATTTTGGAAAGTTCGAGTCAAATACAGAAACGCTAAAATATTAGCTTTTAATAATTTTAAACATCAATCTAGTTAAAATAGAAATAAACACCGAACTATAAAACTAGTAAAGACTGAGAAAATTCAAAATCTCTGTTAAAAGCTAAACAAGAAAATTTATCTAATTGAAATAGCTTGTGAATGATTTCTGCAAAAATTGAAAGGGGAAGACGTAACTTACCTGTAAACACTAGAACAATTAGCCATTTGAAAAGTCTCAGGTTTAAAGTTAACAAATCCAGAAAGGAGCGACATTAGATTGACTGATTTCAGAATTATCCATTGAATTAAAATAAAAGCTAAGGAGGATAAAAAATATCGATGATATATTTTCAGTAGTAAAATGCAGTTAAATGATATTGTTGTTAACAGAGAACCTTAGAAATTTGAGTCATTATAAAATGAACAAGTGATAAAAAAAAGATTAAAAACAGCGTTTCTAAAATTATTATAAATTATTTCAAGTTATAAAGGTATTATAAGGCAATAAATCAAAATTTTATTCTTCTGAAAAATGTAATTTTAATTGATTTGAAATCTTAATTTTCATTGGAATAATAATTACTAATTTTTTCTCTTATATTCTAACATAAAAGCCTATTAATTTTCCATTGAAAGTATAATAATTTTCAATTAAAAATGTCTTTTTTTTCAGTTTTTTGATTGTTGTATTTGAAATGAAAATTTTTATTGTTATGTTGAAAATGAAAGCATGATTGTTGTATTTAAAATGAAAGTAGCTGAACACACAATTTTGTTTGGCTATGTTGTTAACCAGCATTATTTGTAAAGTGGATAATCAGTGTGTTTTTTATCTTCGAATAGCCTCAATTAGTCAGAAAAGTATTCTATATTTCTCGGTAATGATTCGATAAGGTAATTTATACGGGTGGCAGCTAAACCAGACTTCCTACTCAGCACTAAATGGTTTCTCAAACTCACTTTGACTAATAGAAGATGTCAGAATCTAATTTATCAGTAGAAAATTTTTTATGAATTTAGGCACTCTATTAAAATAAAGGATATTAATCAAGAATAAAAAGATAGCATAATCAATTTTTTCCTTTAATTTGTCAGCAAATTTATTCTCTTTGGTATTTATTTTAAATCATTGTGCGAAATATTATTAAAATAATTTTATTTGGAATCAGGAATAAAATAATTAATTTTGAATTCATTATTCTCTTCAAATTAGAGTGACATTTTTAATAGACGTTGTCTTTGTAAATTCCTTAAATCAAGAACAAATCTACTTATAAAATATCACATTTTAAAATTAAATATACCATATTAAAATTTATTAATTTACTCAAGTCAATTAATTTTTATTAACTTTTACTATAAAGTAAGTGTTAGAAAATTTATACGCAATTTAATTTTTGATTCTATTTATATATTTTTCTTTAGGCAATGCATAGCTAATCATACATCGTTTTTTTAATTAACATAATATTTCCTTAATTCTTTGTACATTTAGAAATTTAAAACAAAGAAAGCCCCAACAATTAATTGCGCTTAAAACGAAAACTTGAAGAAGAAATTTCAGTTTGTCAAAATTGTTTAAATTCGTCTTTGATGGTTTTGAACAGAACTTTAAAATAACCAAGTTTCAGGGTGAAAAAAATCTGTTCAATTAGAATTCCATGCTTTAAAGGGGGGAAAAATACAACCTCAGGAACATAGCACAGACCAAAAACAATACAAAAGCAATTTTATTCTGCCCCGAAGCTATTTTTATTTTTCTCCTTCGTTGCAGTTATCCTCAAGAACTCTTATTTCGAAGAGAAATATTTTCACTCCTTATTGTTAGTTTTCACTTTGAACTTGAGAAGGCACTTGGGAAAAAAACTAAATGAAATTAAAGAAGAAGAGCTCAGCCTTGATGTTTGATTAGTTTGCAAATTTATTTTCATGTTTGAATATGTTATTGTTTTGACATCTGAAGCGATTTATAATTTATTGAATACATACATAAAGATTTTGAAAAAAAAATGTTTTTACAGAAATTCATCTTTAAATTTCTGATAGGGAATCTATCACAGGGCCTCTAGTAGCACATATATATTGTAACACATTAAACAATATTCGCAATATCATATAATATTAAATAATATAATATCGTACAATATTGTGCAGCAAGCTGTGCTGCCTGGGAGCATCGTCAAAATTTTGAACTATTTTAAGCAAACTAAAATTTTAAAAGAAGAATATCTTCCAATATTTCCATTTTCAGCTTAATTCTCAAACATGGCGTTATATAAATGCTTTGTTTATGAATTTAAGTAAATCAGAGAAAACATTTATAAAAAAACTAGCATCCATGATAAGATACATTATCATCGCATAAGAAATAAAGTTCTGTTGAAAAATCTTTGAGTGTTAATTTTTTAGTTTTTTCTTTAAGAGGAGACAAAGACTTTGTTCAAACTTCTTTATTTTTTATTATAATGTTTTTTAATAACATTTTACGCAATCGCAGTTTTGAACTATAACTTTTAGTTGCGAAGTAACTATTAACCTTTAGCTTGCTGTCTATCAACTATAAATTAAATAAATAAAAAAAAACAGAACCTACTCATTAAAAAATTAAGCATCCATTTTTAAACATCAAACTCACATAAGAAAAAAATATATCAGAGATACATTTTCATTTTTTAAGATTATAATGAAGTATAATTTAACATAACATTTCATCATTGTAATTATTTTCCTTAATCATGTAAATTCCAAGAAACCTTTAGATTGTTTTCTAAAATAAATAGTACCTATTTATCTTTATTTAAGTTCTGAATGCCTTAGGCAATTTTTCGTTTCATAAAAGTCTGATATATCGAAGAAAAAAAAAGTTACTTTTTAGAATTCCAATTATTTAGCTTGATTTGTTTATTGTTTTTAAATAAAAATTTTGTAAATTTATTTTATATTTTTGTACTATCTTCAAAACATTTTGCAGCTTAATTATTAGAAAATCGATTAGTTAAACTGAATTGGCATTCCATATTGATGGGATTATTTGATTGAGTCTACCAGAAATTAGGTAAAGTAGAAAATATTTGAACTTAACTAAATAGTCGAAATTAGCAATTCTCTTCTTTATTAAACAATTAAAATTAACTAACATTCTAAGATTTAATATGCGTATAAATGTATGTTTCAGAAAATCCTATATTTGATAAAATTTATTAATAAAATTTTCTTTTTTTTTATATAGAAATCACTTACGTTTTAAGTTAATGGATATAATGAGTAGTCTGTTGAAGTGATTTAATTGCTTCTTCTATAGATCAAAATTAAAAATTTTGAAATTTTTTTTTGATAAATAGAAACTGCAAAATAGAGAAAAGTATATGGAGATTATTTTTATCGACAAGTAAATACTTATATCAATTTTGCATATTTAAATGTTACTTCGTTAACTTGCTCAAATCATAAGGATTTTATTCGTTCCCAATTTACGCTAACATGATTTTTTTCAAAGTTTTCCTACAATATCTATTCAACTTTAATATATTATTTTTAAATTTATTTCTATTTATGCGACATGTTTACTGGGTCAAATTTAAATATATTAAAATTTTATCATACACAACCTTCCTGACCTTGTATTTCAACTGCAATAAGAAATGTTTGAACAGTGTTTCACTATTCTCCTTTAACACTAAAGCTACCACGAGAGGGTCATTTGACCCGCTTCCAATGGCAATTCCAGTGTATCGGTGAAATGCAGGTAGGTTTAGTGTTAAATTACATCTCATGATCGATACCTATGAGCTATATCTGATTGCACTAAATATATGCAATATTTAAACGAACATTCATCATTTATGGAAATTTTGTTTAATGTTTGGAACTTTATTTTCCATAAAACTTAAAGATTCTTTAAAAAAATCAATACATAGAGATTTTCTATGTATAGAAATTTGATATATCCTAATTCGACTGTATTCTTTATCTATTTTAAAAATAATAAGTAACATAGAAAAGAAATTATTTTGCTCACCTCTATTTAATTTCCAACAGGAACTTGGCGCCTGCTGACAATTAAAAAATTCTACCGAAATTTAATAGTCATTTTCTTTTTGATTTCATTTTTGGTTATAATGATATATTGGCAGTTCATTATATCTGCTGTATAATTAATTGAAATCTGTAATCCAGATCCACTTTCTATAAAAATAATAAAAAGCTTTCATTTGGAATACGCATTTATATCTCCAATTCCGTCGATCCATTCGAAATATATCTGATATGTAACTAACAAAAATTATTTAAAGCGTTTCATGATTATGGGTTTAATATTATTAATTGAAAGAAAAAAATGGGAAAAAACTATTTTTTTTAAGGAAAACTTAAATCAAAATAGTTTTTGTTTTTTTCAAGCTTTAGGAACTAAAGCTCTTCAAGATTAGCTAATGCAGAAACGGTTTCTTTCCTAAATAAGGTATGCAGTACGGCATGGAAACGAAACTTGGGAGTTTTGATAAGATAAAAGACTGTTTCTCTCTTTCTAAGGGCAAAAAGAGTTTTTTCCGAGATAAAAGAAATGCATTAGGTAGCTACTCTCAAGACTTAGTGAAACACCATTCACTGGTGCAGAAAGAGAAACTATTCCTCTGATTCCAGGACCACTGCTTGAATGTGCTTTAATTCTTTGATCAGGGAAGGTAAGATGGAAGTTCTAGGAAATTGTTTTAAGTGTTTGTGGAGTTTTCGGCTAAACATATATATGAAAATATATAAGATAGTTTCAAATTTTCAGAAATAAAAAGAACATATATTACATTATACTTTTCCTACAAGTAACATTTTTTTGTAAAAATAATATTACCGAATGGAATGTGATATATTTATACGTATCCTAATTTAATATTCTTGAATGATAGTTGCAGTTTTTGATCTTATCGTAAATTGTTGGAGTATTGCTGGAGAATTTATATTTCAAAATTTTAATTTTATAATTTTTTTTTATCATACAATCGTCCTTAATAAGAATCCAAAGAATACTTGCTGTCTTGCTTTAGGCTTAATTTTTGCATTTAATTACAGCGTCTTAAAATAACTTAAAGTCAGCTTATAAATTTGAGAAACGATAATTCGATTCGTATAATTAACGATTAAAAAGTTAATGACTTCAACAAAATGTTTATAATTTCCAAATTTCTAAACATTTCAGTTCTAAAATCTTATTGGTATTTGATTCATTTAAAAATCAAAAGATTCACTTCTCACTTTTGTTATCAAGAAATAAGGATTTTTACTCGTCCCACAGTTATTTTTTTTATTGATTTTTGTTGAAATAGAAACTATTTACACTAACTAAAGAAGAACAGACAGATATTCCATAAGATATTCAGATTGGCGGTGCAAAGCTGAAACTGAAAATCAAATTTCGGCTCCTCTTACGTTGATATCTTGAATATAGAGTGGTGAAATCTTCTTTTAGTATTCTCTTTTGAGCACACATGAAAGAATATCTATTGGGACGAAATCCCTCTTTCATATTCGGATGCGAGCCGATGTGTGACGCCTCGCCAATCTTGATGCATTGAATGAGTCCTTTCCTTGACAACCACCAGTACGACTCACTATTTTGATAAAGTGCAACAAATTTATAAAGAAATGTCCATTCTCAAGCAATGCAAATTGTGTTGAATTTACATAGAGGCTCCATTTTAAAATTTCTTTCCTTTATTTTCTTAAGAGTTGCATAAGCAATAGGTTCATCAGATGCAATTACCATTTATAAACACGATTTTTTACCAAATCTTAATGGAGTTGGAACGTAAATTTATCAAAATAAAGGATAGACAAAAGAAATGAACTTAATTATATTAACATATTTTAAAGAATAGCATTCACAAATTATTTCCCATTTATATTGAAAATTATATTAAATACATTGAACAAAGATACATGAACTGATTTCAATCTAGATCTAAATGATCAATTATTCTATCATTCAACTTCTATAGGAATATTTGACCCCATGAAGTATGAAATGCAAGGAAAATTTAGTAATCGACAGTTTATATATCAATAATAAAAATTATTTTTTTTTGTCGTGTGATTATTTAAGCCAAATATTGCGCAGTAGCTTCTGAGCTCAAATGAATATAGGACACATACACTCACTTGCACAACCCCTTTTTACAGGAGGCTCATTCATGCACCTCACAGAAAGAAAACAACCATGCCCGAACCAGGACTCGAACCCGGGACGCCTAGATCACGGGGAAGACGCGCTACCCCTAGGCCAGGACGTCGACTTTGACTGTCTTACTGTGTATGAAATTGATAGAAATTATGAAGCAGTCAAATAGTCTATCAAATACATTATGATAAAAAAAAAATTAGGCATTTTATGAAATTTCGCAGATGCTAAGAAAATGGATAAAGACCCATTAAAATGAAAATATGACGATTTTAATTTTCTTAGTAAAGTGAAAATATTATTAGCATTTTTGAATTAAAAGAAATTTTAATAAAGATGATTGTTTCTACTTTAATTTATTATTATCTAAATCTTTGCAATTGAAATACTTCAAATTGATGTTTTGGTTTCAAAATTTCAAACAGAAAATTTCTTCGGTATGCGTTAATGATTATTATCTTAATACTTTATATCATAAGTGTCCAAATATTAGGTTTATTAATTAAATTGAAAACATTTTTGATTTTTTAAAAATATATAATTGTTTTTAATTAAAAATAAATGCGAGCGTTCTTATTAAAAATATTTTATGAACTAAATTTATTATTCACTGCAATTTTAAAAAATCTTTTAAAGACATTTAGCAAATATTTTTTGAAATTAAGAATGAATAAAGAAATCAAACTCTTAAAAACAAATTAAAATATTTATAAAAATAAGTCCCGTGTATGTATTTATTTCATTTGTTCCAAAACGTCAGAATATATTGACTTTTTAAAAGGCTTTAACATGATATTTGTGGTCCTTTATGTAATTACATACAATACAAAAGACTTAAAACTTGCTGTTTCATGGAAGAAAATTTTTCCCAAGAACATTCTCAACATTCATTAATTGTAAACAAATATTAAACTAACTAAAGGGGGGGGGCAACTGAAAAAGAATTTTGCAAACTAAGCGCAATTGAAATCCTCCTCTTTTTAATGAATTTTTAATGTATTAAGAGTGAGTTAATGTCAAGAACTTTTGTTTGATTTTGGAATTTTTTTAGAAGTTCCAACTTGCTATTGATTAAACTTCTTAAATAGATTGATTTAAGATGTTTCAAAGGAATAAGTATTATTATACTTCTAGTTGAATTAATTAACATAGTATTTTAAAGCATTTATGAATTTAGTCATCTTTAAAAATATATCTATCCTTATTGTTGGTAGACAATAAGAAATTTTAAAGGATATGATCATTATATGTTTGACTACAAATGCAATAATATTTTGATTTAGATAGAAATGCATAGCTTCTGAAGTTGTTAATATTCACTGATATTGCTAAAAAACAGATAAAATTTGATAAAACTGGAAATTTTGTATTTCATTTCTAATTGTTTCAAAAACTACAATATTGCAGAATGGCTTTGGTTTGATCAATTAAAAGAATATGTAATTTTTGATGCTACTTGAACTATGGCTTATGCATATAATTATAATTATATATTCATAAGATATTGTTACAAAAAAAACTCTTTGGTGAGTGAGCGGCGAAAAGTCCAGCAGTTCGATAATGGGTAATGATGCTTTATTCCATATGAAAACTCGGTACACGGATAGCAAAACACAAACGAAGCCTACACAGAAAACAACTTTTGTTGAAATCAACAAGCAGAAAATCCTTATTAAATATTTGCAACTGCACGAAGAACAGTTCTCAGTCATGTTTCTCCACTCGACTATTCTTTTATTTGGGCGGAACCACATTTTATAGGATAAATAGAGCATAAGGCATTATATATTATACCGAATCATCTACAACAAACGTTGAGACTCGAGTCCTAATGGAGTTATCAAGATTCTCAAAGATTCGGGTCTCACATTTTCCCCATGAAAGTCGCTAAAAGTTGTTTACTAAGGATACATTCAATAGCCATTGCAGCATCTGTAAATTTCTCTTCTACTACGAAACAAAATATGAAATATTACTAATTCTTGACAATATTATGTGTATTATATAAATAAAATAGTTAAGCTATAAATTTCACTTTAAAATATGACTAAAGTAAAGGAAAATTTTCATCTGACTAATTAATAAAAATTGATTTTAAAATTGTGATACAATGTAATTGTAAGGTGTTTTCTCTTAACTCTGTATGTTTTTAATAAATAGATAAACCCTGGTTCTTTTGGAAATTTTTAATAAAAATGTTGGCATATTTCATTTTACCAAAATATTTTTGCTGGGATATTACTCCAATCTTTTGAAATAAATATTGAAATAGAGAATTAGAGATTCATAAGTACTGTAAATGAATTTGACTACTGATATTACCAGTTAATTTTGTCTAAAAATAAGAAAAATAGAAACTTGGATGCTAATAGTTATGACAATAGTTAATTGTCCCAGTTTTACTATACTGCAATTTTTACAGAGCATCAAAAAATCCTATTCCCCTATTGCAGAAATCTATTGCTGTATTATTGTTAATTTTTTTCCAAATTGGATGTTACATTATATTATGCTTTTTCACAAGTCTATCTATAACTCATTCTATACACAAAAATAAAATTCATGAACATATAATAAGGAAAAAGTAATCATTATCAATTCGAATGCCACATCTACTACTCATAATATTTAGAACCTTTTTTTGCTTATGTATTTTAAATTTCCTTTTTTTTTTGAAAAGAAAAATCTGTTATTTTATTAGAAGTTCTATTAACAATTCATTTTTGATAACTCTTAAATATACATAAACTATTTAACATTGCGTCATGCATATATTGATATAATTTTTATCATTTTTATTAAAATAAATCTCATATAAATTACATTGCATTGCTTTTATGAATTTGTAATATATTTGATTAATTTTCTTTGCAGTTCAAATAATTTTATTGCAACTAACGCAGAGGGCTACACATAGAAATTATTAAAGAATCGACAGTAGAAAAGAATCGATTTGATTGGAAAGTAAAGATATCTGTAGTGCAGTTAATGGAATCAAAAGGTGATACTATCGAATATGAAATTCAAAGTTTACTTTGTTGTCCAATTGTTCAAAGGGTATTTTTACAATATCATCTGCCACTAAACCACATTTTAGTTACTATTCATATTAAATTTTCGTTCAAAACAATCTTTCTCAATCTCAATATTTCCTGTATCATATATTCACATTCGGATTACTATCATCTGGATGTCTCAGTCCTTATTATCAAATTCAACTTTCAGCAGCCTTTTCTATTGAGATTTCCACACAAGAAAGCACTCGGTGAAGGGTAATTCATAAGTAGAGCATCGATAAATGCACGGATTCGATTGCTTATTTCTTGTTAATGAATAAAAATAAGAAAAACTATAACTTAAAATGTTTTTAATAACAGTTGAATATCTATGATAAAAGTCAATAACTTTCATTATTTAGGGAAATATAAATTATTGTTTTTTTTTAATTTCAATTCTTACTTGGTGCTATTATAAGATAAATTATTGTAATCTTTAAAGAGAAATTGTTTCTTAATTTATTAATGAGTGATAAGATAATTAAAAAGGGGCACTTTGGGTCCGACATACACAAGACAAATTTTTCACTCATCTTTTCTTACTTTCATTTATAACAATATTCAATTGCCCTTAAGAAATTTATGAAATTTTAAACACATTCCAAAAATAAATCATAAAGAAAATGGAAAGAACACTTCACTTTTAACAGTGTGTTTAGTTAAAATTTATAGAAGACAAGAAAAAGGTAAAATAATGAATACAAACTACAGAATTGAACCTTTTTTCAGATCTTTTATACGTATTTGCAGTAATCAAAATGCTATCTGAAAGAAACCATACAGTATGAAGCTCACAAAATGCGGTCATGGAAAATATTTGGGTCCCAACTACAAATTTAGCTCTGAGATATAAATAAAAAAGACTTAATAAAATTTTCCTAGTTTTTGAAGTTCAGAAAAGTTCAGAAAATCATTTTTCCAACATTTTTTTTTAAATTTTATTTAACATCGTGTTTTTGGCACGTGAACCGTAGTACTGTGATTTTCTTTTTTATGCCTAAGGCGTGAAAAGGTAAGTGAAACATTGCAGTTCCGTAACTTAAATGGATTATTTTGGAAGTTTAAGAAAGTTCACACTGGTTCCTGACGTTACAAAGCTTCTTTTATATTTGGTACTAAAAAAAATAAAGATGACACTTCTAACTTTCCTTCTTCGACTTATTATAACAGGAATAAGCGAACAAGGTATTAAAAACATGAGTAGAAAGAAAATGTAGTTTCAGTCTTTTACTGACAGAAATGACATTTTCTTACACATGCCATCTAATGCATTATGGATTTTTTTTATCATATAAAACTTCACCATTTTTTTCCTTTCAATTTTGTTCTTAAAGTGTTATTACACTGATAATAGATCGCGTGTAAGCTTTTAAAATGCCTTAATTTATTTGATAAGAAATAAAATGTTTGTTATGTGTATCTTATTTAATTACATTAAGTGTCTAAATGCCAAATAAATACCTTTATTTTCAAAGTTTAGTAAAGATAACATTTTATCCCTTTCTTTTCCATTTTCTTTATTATAATTTACTTTGGCTAGATCATAAAATCTATACCTTTTGAAATCAATTAAAAAAAGAGTGTTCATTTCCGTTTCAATTTTGGGAGAAGACAGTAAACAACTTTTTTCTATAATTTAATTTAATTCCAAAACGTTTGCGTGTCTAATATAATTTATATTTTGTTTCTCAGAGTTAAGCTATCCACTTAGTATAATTTACTCTAAATAAACTATTTAGAAGTTAATTAATTAGATCTTAAATGCTGAGGCTTTCAATCTGCTGACAAAACATTTTTTAAAACCGTAAACCAGGTTAGCTTAATGTGTGAATTTAAAATATTTTCAGTTTTTATTGTAGCTAATGCAAAATAATAATATAAAGCGACAAGTTTCGAATTTTAGATTTGACATCTCGCCAAACTGAAAAATTTCTTTTACCAAAGTATTATGCTATGAATGTATTTAATTCAAAATTATATATATACAGGGTGTTGGCGAATTCGACCGACAAATTCGGAGGGGCTATAATAGGCATCAAGAGAATAAAGAATCACCATACAACATGGGGTCCCAAACGACGTTTAGGGGGGTGAAAATCGCAAAAATATTGGGACTCAGAAAACTGTTGGAAACTGTAAAAAGTTAATTAAAAAATAAAAAAATGTTCCTTCAACTACGATTTTTTTAAAAGTGAAAGCACATTCTTACCGGTCTTTTTCATGCAAGTAACATGCCGATTTGATGAACCAGGGGGTCGTAAATTACTGAAAATGAAAAAGTAATTTAGAACCCTTATATGCAAAAATATTCAAACTTTAAGGAAAAATAAAAGCTTGAAAATATAAGGAATTTTATACTCTTTAATTTTATATAAGTCTGTAGTGTGAAAACTGTGGAGGTTTTAAGATATTGAAGAAAAACTAAAATGTAATACAATGATATTTTATAAAACGGCTGGGAATTCAGCCGTTTGATATTAGAGTATTGCAGTGGAAATAATGATAAATAAAATGTCTCCAAAGATTGGGTCCGACAAAAGGAAAGGTTTAATTTAAACACAATTTATTACGATGAAATAGAATTGAACACATGAACTATTTACAGATATGACGGGGAAAACTTATAAATACATAAACGGTCATTACAGGACCTGAGACCAGTACCGAACCAAAACATCTTAGAAAACTAACGACAAGTATTTATCTCATGTCTTAATTCTAAAATTTGTATATTAGCTACAGTTGCCAGGTTAAATAAATGTCAGATACGATACCGATTAAATAGTTAAATGTTTAATGTCAAGTGAAGTGATTTATTCATACTAATGACGCACAATAGCAGGTTCAAAATGCATTGCATCATTTTTCAATAAAGTACGGGAGACAAAATAATTTGGAATTTATAACCTTAATGCCGAAATTTCCTAACAAAATGTTTGCCGGGAAACATCGCTGCAACATCGGCACCAATGTTGACAGGAGGTATTACAAAATTCTACCGAAAAATTCTGAGGAGTGATAGTAGACATCAAGGTAATAAGAATTTTTAAAGAAATATAAAGTCGCAAACGACGGTGAAAATGTATTTGGGGAGTACAGATTCAGCCTGCATTTACAGCACAGACATTTTAACACAAGAAAGGAGACGATGAGAAACTTTTATAAAAATTGCTCAATGTTGCGGCCGTTAAGGCCATTACACAACCGACACCTACCTTTAAATGACCGCCGAACGCGCTTCAACATACCAGGTTTGCATGCGATTTCTCCAGCAGCAACGACGATCCGTACGATGAGATCTTCCACTATATCCAAAGGTGTCCGATACACAAGAGATTTCATGTGGCCCCAAAAGAAGAAATCCAAAGAATTGTAGTCCGGGGAACGTGGAGGCCAATCAACAGGTTCGTCGCATCCAATCCACCTCCCAGGATATTTATCATCGATATATGTGATAGTTCACCTCCCAAGATATGTAATTACGCACAGAATTCGAAAAAATGAGCTGGTGCACCATCATGCGTTAACCACATGTTCTGGCGTGCAATGGCCGATATTGCATGGAGTAAATCCGGAAGGACGTGCTGCAAGAAAACAAAGTACTTTGAGGTACCACTGAAGGCAAAGGTAAAGGAAGAAAACAAGGTACCACTGAGGCGTTCGGGCATAAGATACAATCCCCATAGAGGATCTCCGAGAACTCTTACCCAGATATAAATACTAAATTTGTGTTGCCCATTCAATGAGATGGTGATATGGGGATTTTCGGATGACCATATATGTGTGTGTTGAAGACGCTTTCTCTAATAAAGCAGGCTTCATTTGAGAATAAAATTCTTGCAGGAAAGAGTGCATCTTCCTGTGTGGCACCAAGCATCCAGCGTGCAAACTCCATTCGACGTGGGGAATTGTCATCGCATAGGAGTTGAACTTTCTGCAAGTGGAAGAGGTACATGTTTTCAGCACGCCTGGATTTCCACACCATTTCGTGCCAAATATCCAATTCATCTGCAACTGATATCGTGCTTGTAGATGGGGTATCGGCAAAGCGCTGCAAAACTGGGTTTTCTGTTACAGGTGTGTGCACACTGCGTTCTTGCATTGCATTTGACCTCGTTACTCGATTAATATTTGCAAAGGTGCTGTGGTGTGAACAATGCCTACTTGGATATAGCTGTTGGTATATTTTTTATGCAAGGCGTCCATTACCATCCGCTCGGCCGTAAAGTATATGCATATCCGAATATTCGTCATTCGTTAAATCTGACATGTTGTTTGCGAATGAAACTTATCGACTATCAATTCTGCACTGCTGTTTAATGAATACAAGTTGCTTTTATACTCCTCGAAACTATCATTTCTACAATGCTCGCTACTTTTATACTCCTCGAAAGCATGGAAAATTTACATACGAGAAAGCTTCTTCTTCTCGACTACCGTGTTCCAAATCTTCGCATTCATAGGGTTATTCTCCTCGCCAGGCTAATTGTCTCTTCGATGTCTGCTTTTGATATTTTCGAAGAATAAGCGTCTTCGGCAACCCTATGTTTTATAATTTTACATCTCCTTAATGTCTACTATCACTTCTCTAAATTTACCTTTCGAATTTGGCAACACACTCTGTAAACATCAGTACCGATGCTTCCCGGCAAACATTTTAGTTTTTCTTGAATATCTTAAAACATCCCCCGTTTTCACACAACAGACTTATATCAAATTAAAGAGTATAAAATTCCTTATATTTCCTCAGACACAATACGTATACTGCTTTAAGGGCAATCAGAATAAAAAAGAATACGAAAAAGGATAAATAATCAATAATTTGTGTATGAAATTTAGGATACTGCAGCTTTCTATCTGAAAATTATTACAAACATAAAAAAAAGATAGAAAAAAAAAAGAGTGACTATACAATTAGCAGGTATGTATCAAATATGAACTATGATTATATCATCGGAATTTCATTCTAGATGAACAAGAAATAAACATTGAACTTTAAAAATATTAAGAATATCAAAAATTTATTTATTCAAAATATGAAATTTCAAACTAACACACAGATTGAACCTAAAAAAAAGCGACTTAGTTTGAAAGATAACGGCGCCAGCTACTGAATTTAAATAAAGCCAAAAGAGGAAAAATGATCAAGAACCCTCCAATAGCATATTTTAGCTGTAAAATTCTGTTGAAATATGGATAAATCTTCCCCTATTCTTCTTTCTACATTGTAATAGATTTTTAGGGAAAAATTCTTTATCGTCTTGTTTGGTAATTCCAATTTTTGAGCCAAAAAAATTGAGTCGTGATGGGAAAAATGTTTGATACTAATTAATTAACGATGTTAATTATGTCAGTTAATCAATGTATCTATCTAAACAAACATAATCCTTGAACCCTTTCTATCGATATCTTTTTGTGAAGTTATGATAATAAATAGCATAATTTTAGAAGTATCCAATTTTTTTTGTATTTGTTGATGACTGTATATTAAAACCACAAATCTCGAACAATTTCTCTGAAAGGATACGTGTAAAAAAATTTGTTATCAAGAATTTTTTATCGAATTTCACTGCATGAATTTTGCAATAAAAATTAATTTTCAGTTTATTTTCAACTTCCGGGAAAAGAAAAGACCCATTGCTATTGTTTGCGCTGTTTTTTTATTGTTGTTTTGAACCATTATAGGAAATGCTTCTTTAGTTACCTTTTTTTTTTTTTGTCTCCACAACTCAAATCTAATTTTGAGGGAAGCAAAGCCTTTTAAAGATATATAGATGATTATTGGTTTTAAGATTTATTCCTTAATGATCCTTGATAATATAGTACCAACTTCTGTATTATTTTTCGAAAAACATTTTCAATAAAAAAGGAATACAATCGATGAGTGCTTATCTAGAAACAAACAACTAAAACACCGAATGAGTAATACCCTTATAATTAGAAAAAGGAACCTGATTGCTGTTTAATTAACATTTTACTCGAACATTCTTAACGCGACTTTTAAAACAATCATTAAATTAAAAGGACAATCCAAAATTAAATAAGGAACTGCATTAAATCTATCGAGCCGAACACTCAATTATCATAATCGAGATTCCTACCTCAAGGTCTCGCTGGCTCAGTGAAAAAGACACTCTTCACTACTCAGATGATCCCGAGTTCGAATCTAGATGTAAAAAACAAACAGAAAATTTAAATAATAACTAAGGTTTGTGTTAAAAAGTGAAATGTAACATTCCATACTCGAATAGATAATTATAATTAATTTTAAGAATATTGATTGCGTTGGGAACTTATTTGATGAATATTGAAAAAAACTATCGGAATCCAATATTGATGAATATAATAAATTCATACATTTTATGCTATAAAAATATTATACAATATTGTTTTTACCAAATTTTACAATACTATAAAATATTGTGTCCTATTTACAAATTTAAATAAAGATAATTTATGAATCTTGTCGAAAGTGAAGAAAAAACTGATTTATATAGAAATTGGTCATGTTAAATTTGTTGACAAAATACTCTTTAAAAGTTTTTTAAAAAATTTATTCTAAAAAATTATTTTTAAATTCGCGTGCCAAATTTTTGAATGTGAGCATTCTTCGTCAAATTTCAAAACATTGCAAGGTTAAATATTGCATTATTTAAAAAAAAATTTCTATGTTTGTTTCCTTTTCTTGTTTTAAAATTATTTATATGCAGAGGAATTAAAATCTTATAGCTAGAAGAAAATTAATTAAATAAAAATAAAAGATTAGAAACATTTATCGGCAACATTAAATAAAAAAAAATTATCAGCCTTTGGAAATTCCAGAATTTGCTTGCACTTCAATTCTTTCAAATGTATTTTATTACAACTAGTCGCTATTGACGACCAGCACCTTCATCCAGAATATTCTGTTTGTTCAATGAGTTTTATGTTGCTAAACGATTAAATTGGATAGCAAATATTTCTGTAAATAAAATTAATCCCGTTATTTAATACGGTTGGAAAAATATGGAAATTTTATGGTACCAATCATCTACAAATTAGAAAAGGCATATACTTCGAAATCAAAATGATAGTGAAACTTTTACTTTGGAGTCAAATTCGAAGGAAAGCAGCTTTTTAAATCAAAATTTTAATTTTGACCAAAATACATGACTGGAGGTTTTGTTGGATAAGTTTGAATTTCATTATAACAGTCAAAATATTGTTACAGTTCTACATAGAATAAAATAAAAGAAATTATTTAAAAACTAAGTAAAAATGTACGAAAATAAAATTCATATAATTAAAAAAATTCTGTTTTAAAATTATACAAAGATCATATTCGTAAAAAAATAATTTTTGAAAATATGAGCATTAATTTTCTTTGAAAAATTATAGCGACTACCTTTTTGTCGATGGTTAAGTCTATTATCGCACTGATTTAAATTTTCTGTTTGACGCTTATTTCTGGATTTTCGAAAATTCTAATTTTTTTATTTTCACTTATGCAATTAGACTTTTTACATATTTCATTTTATGGAAAATCGTGTTTCACTACAACTAAAATTTTTCAAATCAAAAATCAATAAAGACTATCATTTTCTTTCCGAGGGGGAGATTTTTCTTTGATTAGGTCTTTAGAATCAGCGTGGTGACAAATTATAATGCAATGATCCATATACAGTGTAAGAAAGTTACCATAAAAACATTTAGTCATTTTCTTCTCTTTCCTTTCCTTACGTTATTTGAAAGACTTCGAAGTGTTTCTCAGTTAAGCAAAACTTCAAGAGAAAAAGTTTTTGTTCTAGAGAATCATTGGATAGTAACACTTTTCAGCATACAAACGGTCTCTCTCTTGACACATAAGTAAAGTATGGAGTACCCTCCACAAATAGAACTTGTAAGCTTGACAAGATGTCGGGATAAAAGGTTTGGGTTGTTTCTCTTTTACTGGACCAAAACGAATTTTCTGGAGGCAAACGAAGTGCATCTTACCGCCGCTGCCAACAATTCTACGGATTATATATTTTTGCATTCATTCTTTTGAATAGGAAATTTTTTCCTCTGACGGGAATAATTTAAGCTATTTTATAAAAATCATTGTTTTCGTAAAAGTTGATAGTGAAAGACTAAAATATAACGTTTTATACAGTCTCGATCAAGACTGTATCAAATCTATTTTAAATTTAGATGGAAACATTTTTTAGAAATGCAAATTTATTCAACACACACACAAAAAATATTTTTAAGTAAATATTTGTCCCATAGTACATCATTAGATCATTATAACTCGAAAGAAATTTTCTAATCAAGCATATTGTTGTACATTGCTTGGCCAATAGTATTAACTCAGTCAAGAGGGAAGGGTGACATAGGAAATTTGACAGATTGAACAGTTAAGATATTCCAAAATGTAATGCATTTACAAACGAGGACAAATTGTAAGCATGATATTAAGCTTGTCTAAAAAACGATATATTTCAGTAACGAGGAACATATTGAAATGCTGACGAATTATGCTGTATATAATTGCAGTGGAGTTGTATGTAATTGTAGTGAACATTATATATGAATATTACTAGAAGAAAGCAAAATCATAAAGGTTTTGTAATTACTAATTTTGAACTTGTTCTGTAAACTCTTCAAACAATGCATTCGTTTTCCTTTTTTTATTTTAAATTTAAGTTAAAAATGTATTATTAACTTCTTATATCGCCATTTAATAATGATAATCAAGAATTATGATCGTCATCAAGAATAATGATAAATGTATTGTTCTTGAACTGTACAACGAAAGCTTCGTTTGTAGCCCAGAACTATGAAAAAATGGTCTAAGTCAATGAATGTGCCTTATAATACTTCCCCAAGGTTTGTAGATAGAAAAGAGAAATTTTGTGTTTGCATAGATAAATTTAAACGAAACATTTTACTTATTCATACATTTACACTCTGAAGGGTGTATAAAAATGGAATTTTTAAAAAACGTTTTACTATCGATCTCCGCTGAAATTAAAGGGCTTTATACAATTACCTACCTTATTTAAATAAATTTTGTATTATCTACTTTTTATAAATCTAAGTGCAATATTTAAGAAAATGAGGGCTTGTTGCACTTTTTTATAACATTTTTTTATCTATAAAATATTATTAAAATTTTTACTGTGAGCTATAAAAGAAGAAAATATTCAGTTTTTCCCTAAAAATAATGATAATAAAATATTTCAGCGATTCAGTAGTTAATTATTAAAATACCATCACAGAAACAAAAGAAATTATAGTGCAATTGTATTCCGGTTGTTAATATGTCCTATGAACCCTGCAAGATTTCCTGATTTTAGAACTACCCTCTAGATCATAGGTTCCCAAAGTGGTTCAGGTGGATCCCCAGGGGTCCATAGGAGACCACGCGGGGGTCCACGCAGACGTGAAAAGAAAACAGGGGTTCACAAGTTGTAAGTGGGGGTCCACGAAAAATTTTCTGGTTTTCATAATAAAGAACAAAAATTTTGACTTGGATTTACCTGTCAACTTAGACAGGTAGCATCATTCATTAGGTAGGTACTCAAAAATATTCGAGACTCAGTTCAAACACAGAATTGAATAGAACAATTGATAATAGTACAAGTGTACTATTATCTATTGTTCAAGTATTCAGAATATGCTCAACATTTAAATACCCTGCATGATGACTTCAAAAATAGATTTGAAGATATTCTGACGACGGAAATACCACCATGGATCATAACCCCATTTGATGAAACGGAAGAGGCGAATGTGGTATTACAAGAGGAGCTACTTGAGCTCAGCACCAACGAGGAACTGAAGGTGAAATTTAAAAAAGGCTATCAAACATTTCGGCTGCTGGCAGAAATCCCCGAAAAATATCCTGGGCCGTGGAAATTGCGAGAAATTTTTGATAGCGTTTCCCTCATCATTTCTTGTCGAAAGAAGTTTTAGTGCCGTTACTAAAAAAAAAAGGAGCAGATTGAACATCACAGAACGGGGAGATTTGAGATTACTTCTTACAAAACTGAAGCCAAATATTGATAATTTGCTGTCAATTCATCAAGTACATCCATCTCATTAAAAGTATGACTGTTTTTTATTGTTGATTTACATTTCAGAGTTCATTGTTGATTTTTGTAATAATAAATGTTTATAATTTTGTATAACCACAGGAATTATTTTAATAAATAGGACACAAGAAAATGTGCTACTTTTTTTCCCTTCTTAACACCCCCAATTTAGGGTGAAATTTTTTAGGAGTTTTCGGAATACAGTAGAAATGTAGCAGCAGGGGGTCTACCAAAAATAGTAAAACTTTGAAAGTGGTCCACTAGAAAAAAAAGTTTGGGAACCTCTGCTCTAGATGGACAAACACAATTTTCTAGTAATTTTTTATTTTTGAGAAATCTTGCTTTATGAAAATATAGATATACTGGGTATCCCCTACATTTTTATTTTACCTCATACTAACTTGTGAGCTACAGCTATTGTCTTGATTTTTGCGATAAAGTACTTATATAGTAAAGCGACTATGCCAACATCGTGAGGTCAATTGCTGCACCAGGTGACGAGGTTACATTCCTATCTTTAAAATGGAACAAGAGGAGAAAAGAAAATCAAATTCAGAATATAAAGCTTTTTCGATTTAATACGATAAAACTTCTTGAGTGTTAAAAAAAATCCAAGAACCAAAGGTGGATTTCTTTGGTCACAATGTTTTCAGTAAAGCGTTAGAAATAAATTAGAACAATTAGCTATCACAGATTTATTTTATTTTCCGCCTGAGCTAATGGCTACGTCATCGGGTGTACGCTTATTGTCTAAAATCCGATATTTTCTTCTGTTATCGCGAGTTGTTACATTATAGATTTAGAAAATCGAGAACAGTAAAATTTACACATTTTGTTTTTAGATCTGTTATTCTCAAAGTGCTTTCTTTTGTATCAAAATCCAGATACGTTACAATTTTGAAACTGATCTTCTCGCATCCTATGCTTTTTCCGAGAGAGAAATATTGATTCCATTATTTGTCACCAAATGACTTTGTAGCTAATCACAGTGTATAGTTCATATTAGTTTTACTATACCTAGAGCTCAAATTTGTGGCAATAGTTGTCGCCGTCCTCAAATTAATGTTGGATAGAAGGATCTTGTCACTTTACATATCCTTTATTCCAAGTATACATATTTCCATGTAATATTAATTTTAATACAAATATTCATTTTCCATATATCAGAAAAAGAAAATAAAGAAATCATCCAATAAAAAAAGATTTATTAAGCATTTGAGATAAGTGACTTTAATTTTAAAATATTCATTAAATTATGGACACTCTTATATTCATTTTTCTTAATATGTTATTTTGAACAGCCTTTTAACGAAACTGCAATGTAATAAATGGGTAAGACAATTTCTTAAAGGAGAAAAAAAAATCTTGAGAATTCAGTATAGATAAAAGATACTGTGTAACTGAATGAAAAGTTATTCAACCACGCGCATTTTTCCATAATTTAATTGTCCCAATGCAAGCCAAAAAAATATTACTGCAATAATTTACAATGTTCTGATAGGGCTTTACAAAAATCCTATAATTTGATTTCAGAAAACAAAGTTTCTAAACTATTATGTGACAGTGCAAATGAAGTTTCCGTAAAATTACATTAAATCCAAAGATCTTTCTTGGTGCGTTTATTGTTAGAATCAACACTACTATAATGAAATTTTTATTTTCATTTAGGATTTTTAACTTTCCATTACTTTAAAACTAAATTTCTTTAAAATATTCACTGCTTACTGAATAAATGAATTCCTTTTACAAGGAAGAAAAAAGGAATTTAAAGTCTAATTTTTTATTTTTGTCTCAGAGAATTTAATGAAATAAGAATAAAGTGCATGTAATATAAACTTCTTTAAATAAACATTTATTACCAAAAGAATAAGAAATAGAACCGCATAAGTATTCTTGCCAAAGCTTATTGTGGTAGAACATTAGACTGTCATTCTGACAACCCGACATTCGAAATGCCGCTTTTGTAATTTAATCTGATGAAAATTCCATTTTAAACATATATTGCTATTTATCTTTTAGGAAATTATTTCTATTTTATCTTTAACTCTGAATAAATGGTTCTTAAAAGAACAAATACTAAATCCCAAGAGGTGTTGAGGTCAAGTTATATGTTTACTTTGATTCAAGTTGCTTCAAATGAATTAATTTACTTTATCGTTAAATTGTATTCTACATTAGTTGCTTTTTCGTGATAATATCTAAATCTATTTTCAGTTAACATAATTTTATTTTAAATACATCATTTATTTGAGTTATATTCATTCTTTTGATCTTTGAATTTTTTATGTCTTATTTTATAATTTTAAAACTAAAATACCGAACTTTCAAAAGATGTTTAATTGTACAATATTCATAAAATTAATCCATTGTAAAATTAAGGAATTCGTCCCCAAATCTCTTCCCATTGTTTCCAAACAACCAAAAATTAATTGCAGTTACTAGAATAGTTAGCATTTATTAGTTACTACATTCATTTGAATAATGTTGTTTTTTTAGATTCTAGAAAAAGAAACACAAATATAAGTACATAAATGTATAAGGAAATAATATAGATAAGAGAAAAAGTCTATTTTAACTAGTCAAAAATATATTTAGTTAAATAGAACTGTTTTAAAGTTCTAATTGCAAGGCTTTATGTAAAAATATCTTTTGTAGTTACATTATTATAATTATAATCGTTAATGGTTTTAATTCGACAAAAATATATATAAAATAAATTGTAAAATTATAAGATATAAAAGAGATATAAAATGTATATATAAAATTATATAAAAGAGACATATTTCCTTCGTCTAATTCCATAACTTGAAAGTTCCATACCCTAATTTATAAACGAATGGGTAGATAACACAGAACAGATTAGATTTAAAAGTTTCATATCACTACTGGTTAGAATAAAAATTTAATTTTTTTTGATGATTTATTTTCTTTAAAAGAATGTGTATTATATCTCTCGAAGCGAAATATGACAACAAACCATTTATGAAATTTATTGAATCTCATTCGGGTGAAATATTTCCAGCGCTAGTTTTTTAAAAGCATAAAAGTATTTAAAAGTTTTTATACAAACCTTATACATTTTTATAAGAGTTTGTTATTTTGATTAAGGGAAAGACAAACTAACAGTTTAATTTAATACTAAAACAGATATGAGAATGTGTGCTTATATACAATATTGAAAACGTACATTATTTTGTACAGCTCATTATAAATTCAACAAATTGATGATTGAAATCAGGGCATCAACCTATCCTTTAATATGGAATATGAGCAAAAAATACTTCATTAAAATTTCCATCTTCAGTGCCTTCAAGTTGCATTTTAGACTTTTTCGCTAAAAAGATCTTTACGTTTCAGACTTTTCCGTTTAAAAGATTTTTTTTCTTACTCTTAAAAAGTTTCATTTACTTCAAACGAGAAACTCAAAAGAGAATCGTTTCATATTTCATGGATGGACTTATGAAATGGAATTTTGTCCTGTTTCAGTAAATATAAATATAAACAAGGATTTGCTTCCGAGTTTAAACTTGCATGCATGACAACAAAAAGACATCTACCGTTTCTTCTACATAAAAAAATATGTTTTCTAAACAGCGAATAACTCTAGTTATTTCTAAAATATTCTTTGAAAACAAGCAATTAAATTTTGCCACAACAATTTTCTGTGTAATATCTTTTAGAAAAGTATTGTTACAAACCTGCAATTCGGCTTCCCAGCATAGTTTATTCCATCAATAGAAAGAAAGTTTTACAGTCATCTGAATGGACTAGCGCGTCGGAGGTCCCAGAGCTTGGCGACAAACTTGGCAACCATTTGGCGACTTGGCGACAAATTTGGCGACTTTGGCGCCAAAATAGATAATACCCGAAACTTCGAGAATTTTCCCGATCCGTCCAGTAGGAACCGAGATACGCCTCGAACGTTCCTGATTGGTTGAGAGGCTTCTAGCCCCGCCTCCTGAGACCTATAAAAGGGTCCACAGCTGCCAGAGGAGACGACGAAGCCAGTAGTCGAAGACGACGGAATAGTCCGAGTTCGAGAGCAGCGGAGTCGAGTCGACGAAGTCAGTAATCTGAGCCAGAGTCGGAGAAGTAGAAGACGGAGGAGTCGGAAGCGACTGAAGCAAGCTAGTGCTGAACTGAGCTGTGCGCTACTGTCTGCGGTAGATTCTGGTTGTATGCTGCTGTGTATGCTGTTGTATGCTACACGTCTCGGGTGAAGATAATCGTCTTCTGTGCTGTATATAGTTGACGCTTTTGTGCTGTCCTGTGTGTCTTCGTGTAAATAAACGTGGTTGTTTTTATTCTACTTCTGCCTGCTAATTGAGCGTTCTACACACCATATCACTCCCACTATCCAAACGAACCCCGGTAAAGAAAATTTCGTAACAGTATCTTAACAAATGTAATTTTTAAATCGTAATCTTAAAGTTTTTGCTCTAAATAAAAACATTTAAGACATTTTTATTTTTTCAATTTTGTACCTTCTTGTATAGGTAATATATATAGAGAGAGTATAGTAATCGTAGAAAAATTTAAACTCAAAATTTTTGATCAATCTCTATGTTTGAGATCTCCCTGAGTTCGAAAAACATATTTTTGAATATGTTTGGATATGTCTGTCTGTCTGCGACAAAGATGACTCAAAAATGCTTTGAGTTTGACGGTTGAATTTGCTATATGGTCCTTACACTAAATTTGCAGGTTTCTTTCAAATTTTGCGTAAAATATGTTCACAGTAAGTCCGTCTGTTCGTATATAAGTTAACACAATAACTACAAAGTAAGAGAAATATACAGATAAGGTGCGGTTAGTATATTTAACATCTAAAGTGTAGACATTTGCTAAAACTTGAGACAAAATCAACAACGGGTTAACTGTCTGTCGATCTTTTACTTTAAAAAACATGTTAACGCGACAATTCAAAACCGCAATGATTTAAATATATCAAATTAGGTATAGGATTTTGTGACTACAAGTGCAGTTTTGTATCAAATCTTTGTCTCAATCGATTAAGAAAAATGTGGCTAAAGCACAAATTCGATTTTCGAATACTATTAAATGCATGCCAAGGATTAATCGCCAAAAAAAAAAACATTTGCCAAGGTGATTCGATATATTTAGCAAAAATTCTAAACTATCGCCAAAAGTCAATGTAATTATTTTTAAACAAATCCATGCAAGCCGTTCTCTGACATACAAGTTTATCAAAGTATCAGAGACAGTTTTGGGAGACCAGCCTCACTGATTTGGAAAGAGACCAATCATGATTTGATATTAAAGCGAAAGCAATGTTTAACTGATAGTATTTAATCTTAAATTTAATATCCTAATGATATTTTTTTTATTTATATACATAATAATTACAAAAGTCCTTTGGCGCTAGGTCACATAACTGTGTATAAAAGAGAACTATGTGTTTTCTCTTAAGGTGAAAAATACCCATTTTACGAGAAGAATTTTATTTTAGTGTATTTTAGAATCCGCAGCTTCGTAAAAGTCAATAAATCAATGGTGTTTTCTTGCAATATTAAATCAACCTGAAAAATACATTTATTATTTATATCACCTGCATAAAAGATTATTAATCTTTTTGTGATTGATTTTCATCTTGAAAATCAATAATGATGGAATCTTACACATGAGATAACGTATTTTTTAACCTAAATGCAATGTTGAATCCTAATTTTTGACTTATACTAATATCTGTAATTTTGTTTCTAATATTTCTCCACCAAGAATAAATTCATCCAAAATTTCGAACTAAAAGAATCATAGTTAAAAGGGAGTTAATAGTTTGAACAAGCGTCTTTTTCTGAATTCAGGAAGTATTAAATATGTCAAAGCGTTATAAAATAAATGATATTATAAGTTTTATTTCTCTTTATATTTTGATTTTTGAGTTGTCCTGGCATGAAAATTCACAATTTAAGATAAATATTTAAATCCGTGAACTACATGTCTTATTATTTACAAAATCTAAATAAATAAATAAATAAAATAAAATAAAAAACGACGAAACTTAAAATTGTTCGAAATGCAGTACTCTTTAACCAACCAACTACTCGCTCTAACTTTCATTTCAATATCTCGACAGGAAAAAATAATTCAATTAACCCATAATTTGAACATGGAATTCTAATATTAATAACAATCTACAGCTGAGCAAATTCCATGTAGTTCTTATGTTTCTGATTCAAAATACGGATATATTTTAACTATTTGCATTTCCAATAGAATCCAGTCTCTCTGATCATAAGCTAACAAAGATCATAAAATCGTTTTTTTTTAAATCCGCACGAAATTCATATAAAAATCTATTCTCTACAGATAGCTCATGTAGTGGTAAAAACAAATCTGAATAAAAGTATAATTTTTCTTGAACTATAGTCTCTTGCAGATAACAGATTATTGCTCTTCCGGCAATAATCTGTTACCTGTTATTGCTCTTTGGAAATAGTATTAATTGCCGTACAATATTAATTAACCTGACAATAATATTAATTAATCGGTTATTCTCTTAGACAATGATATTGCTGTTTGGTAAAGCTTATTAAAACTTAATGCATGTTCTCACATTTTGGGTTTCTAGCAGAATATATACAGTAAAGGCCGAAATTGTGGATACTTTTTGAAATTTACATGTTTTTCAAATTTAAATGGTTAAAAAAGGCTACATTTCTTATTAAACCATGAATTATATATTTATTAAATGCACAATCAATGCTAAGTTTGAAATACATGCACAATACATATATTTATAGGACATAGATAACAGAAGTTTAAAGCAGGAGAATTATATAAGAAGACTATTTTGCTTTTCATTAATAACAAATTCTATAGAGATTAACTTGAATAAACTATAAAATAAATTTTCAGAAAAAATCCTAATAATACACAATAATTGTTTCATGCTCTTAAAAAACATTTGCAAAGCTGAAATGTTTTCTCAGAGCATAATTATAACTTTAAATCGTCATTTTAGAAACTTTTGCATTTCCCTAATTATGAAACTTTCTGGCTTTCATTAAATAGTTTCACAACAGAGAGCCTAAAGTTCAAATGTTGGGCTGCCTCTAAAAATACACATTTGTCTTCAAGAAATCTATTCCGAAGCAACTTAGATAAGTGTTTGTTTGAATACTGTTTCTTCTCGTGTTTCGCTATGCAAATATTTGAGTTAGTCGACGATTACGCTCACTTGTAAGGAAAGTGTAATAACCTGCAGGCGAAAGAGATCGATGGGTTAATAGAAAGTGGAAGTAATTGTCCTCAAAATTAAAATACTAAACCTAATGAAAATATTTGGAATCATTAGAAAAATTTTCCCGAATTTCTGTTGTTTGGAAGTGCTTTGAACCTATTTAACATTTCAATAGATAATTTGAATTAAAAAAAAAGATTAGTTACACTTTTAAATAAACAGGCATACAATACAAATACAAATTGAAAGATTATCCCTATAGATAATGTGAATTGAAAAAAAGGTTACTTACACTTTTATATAAAAAGTCATACAATACAAATACAAATTGAAAAATTATCCCCATAGATAATGTCAATTGAAAAAAAGATTAGTTACATTTTATATAAAAAGGCATACAATGCAAATACAAATTGAAAGGTTATCCCTATATAAGCAAATGTTTAATGCAGTTATTGTGACAATTAATTCAACAATATATTTTCAAACTTCAATGTGGGATGGATACATAACCTCGTAAATATATATTTTTTATTCTGTAAAAAGGAAATGTGAGAGAGTTTGTCAATATTTTATTACATCAAAGATAAATGAAGTACATAAGAAATCTCTCAGAGGGCTGATATTTTTTTAAATAACTAATTAAAATCGGCATTTACAAACATGCTGAAATACTTTAAACATTATTAAATGCTACCTGTAAATAACATTGTATAATAATCTGTAATATCAAATGATAAATACATTAGCCCGCGAAAATCATGAGAGCAATTAAAAAATATACTCATTTCCATCTAGCAGAAATCGCGGAAGTAGGAAATAGACTAAATCTTGAAATTTGATTCCAAATAAATTCTTCAATTTTGGTGAAAATAATTTCATATAGTTTAGGTTAATAATTATAAGTGGTGTCGAGAAATTTAAAGGTATTTTACAGATTGAGGGAAAAATTAATGTCGTTGCCGATTACTAGCGTACTGAGTAACCTTAACTATATTAGAGGTACGCATCTAATGTTTGAAGAAGAATATGGATATTTTTAAAATCCTCACTAAAAGAGTGCACCATCTTATAATGTTTAAATGAATGGATTATGAGAACATAGATATTTTTCAGAAACTGAATAACAGATTTCACTTGATAAATATTGTTGGGCTCTGTTTGAGGATATTATGTGTTTCTAATTTAACAGAATAGAATAAAAAGAATTTTTCTTAGCCATGCTTTCAACTAGCCAGGATTCTTGTACGATAAAATGACAATTTCGCAAAAACTTTCTATCTTATTCAATACTCAGAATGAAATTTGTTTTTGATATATTCCGAATATAATATATTTTGTAATAGATGAAAAGACGGGTGCTATCCCTAAATGTGTGCCCTTTGTTAAGTATAGTTAATTTTTGAGTAATGTTAAATAATACGAGAAAAAAAGGAGAAAGTTTCTGAATCGTACAATAATAGCAAACCAATAGCATTAAGATATCAAACATAAAAAAGTCCTCCAGTTGATTTTATGTACTATTAATGCTCCAGAAAAAGGAAAAAAGGAGTTTGTAATACAATAAAAGTCCAACTTAAGACGAATGCACACAGAAATTCATCTCATTGCTTTTAATGATCAAGTGCCATTGACAACTATTGGTTTGTTCGGAAGTAATTTCGTTTTTTCCCGACAGAGGATTTAATTGTATTTTTTCGCACCCAACTTCACATTTAAGCCGTATAATTTTTATATGCTTTGAGAGCTCATAGAGCAAGGCTTGTGTGTGAAAAATTCCAATTCATTCTACGCAGTAGTTTTTGGTTGGTGCCCTTGTAAATATGGAGAGCGATAAGCAGCATTTTCGACATATCTTACTGTTTTACTACAGAAAGGGTAAAAATGCTGTTCAAGCCAAAAAGAAATGGACCGATGTGTATGGAGAAGGTGTGTTGACAGTACGCCAGTGCCAGAACTGGTTCGCTAAATTTTTTAGACGGTAAAGCCTTCACCTCAAATGAGGAGGTCAAAAGCCACCTCGATCCGTTTTTTGGCAGCAAAGACCAAAGATTTTATGAGCGTGGAATGATGCTACTACCAGAAAGATGGCAAAAGATGTTGGACCAGAACGGCCAATATATAATTTAATAAAGTATTTGTTTATTATACGAAAACTGTCTTTCATTTCCACAAAAAAAAAAAAAAAAAAAAAAAAAAAAAAAAACGAAATTACTTTTCGAACAACCCAATAGAATTTTGGACATAAAAGCTTTGAGATTATTTCTTTCAGAAATATTTATTTTTTGTGATTGTGCGCCAATAACCTATGGCCAACAGGAAACTTATTCATTATATATAGGGACAGGGATTATCTGTTTTGAATGAAAAAATTATATTTGGAACTGAAATCAATGTTTCAAGCATAATTTGTAGATTGAAAATTTGTTATTGATTTATTTTCAATAATTCGACTGAGAGTAGATTTGTGATTCTATTTTAGAGGTGCGTCTTATTGGTACAAAATGCCTAACTACATTTCTACGATATTGTTCAGCATTCAAAATATCGAACAACATCATAGAGATATACATTATCTTCTGCTGACAGGATACATTATGCATATATATACTATATAAATTAAAATGGAAATCTCGAAACTAGAAAGAAGATTAATTTCATGTAGAAGTATATATAGAATTTTGGAATAGATTGCAAAATTCTCAGAAAGGGTATTTTTTATAATAGTGTCGATGAATAGTCAATGTTATAAAAGTAATCTAAAATTGACGACAGATGTATTACAAGAAACAATTGAAAAAAAATTCTACAAGAAATAATATAAGAAAGTTTCAAATGCTAGGATTCATTAACGAAACAAATTCCTTCCAACTTAAAAAAGTGAAATAATAAAAGAAAGAGCGACTTTTTAACTGTCATAAAAATTTTATAAAAATGCGTAAAACTATATTTGAAATGAAGACCAAACGTTTGGGAAAATGTTTTCAATTGCTACATGGAAGCAAAAAGGCTAAATACATACAATAATTAAAATTATTGAAATCAAGAAAAATAAGAATGCAAAAATATAATATGATTAAAATTATGAAAATGAATTTATTTAGCACAAAATATATATTGTCATTTGAAAACTATCAGTTAAAACATCAGGAGCTGTCTTACTTATACTTCTCGCATATTCTTTGATAAAGATGTTTTCCTTCTACTCACACATAAATTATGGGTTTTTGGAATGCTGTGAACATTACGAGTGCTCAAATATTTTTTGTGAATCCCACATGTTAATATTTGCATTTTGTAGTGAATAATAATAAAAAACTAACTGAATATGTATTTTGTACCATTTTTTTCATTCAAATGGGACTAAAATTTGCTACACAGCCACAATTTTAGTATATCATATAGAATTTAATTCACTTAAGTCGTTGAACTTTTTACATATCACCCTTGGTTGTTTACAGAATTATAAACGGTTAATAATTTAAAGGATTATTTGAAAATTTGAGAAATATCTACACTTTAAATATTATCGCTCTGTACCAAATTTTATTTATCTATTATTTTTGGTGGAATTGATTTGAGTTACTTGTTATTTATGGAACTGTTTTTGAGTTCATGTTTATATGAGAAAAAATATAGGAAAACAAGTAGGATTAGATTTGGCTCAGTATTTTATAGGGGTCTGCAATTTAGATGTTAAATCTGTGTGACAATATTTATAGAATCTCGATTTTCTCAATTGGAAGATTTCATGTCCACTTGTATTAGAACAACCAGATAGAGAGATTTCATAGAAATAAATTGAAAGTATTCCAAAATTTGAGAGAGAATATTTGGCACAAACACTACGTACAAAATTTTATCTGTCTAGATCAACGTGTTTTTGTATTATTTGCGCAGACAAGCATAACACCAAAAATGTGTTTTTCGAATTTAGTGAGATTTGAAACTTGCAGATTCGGCAAAATGTCAAGTTCGAATTTTTTGATTATTGCAATACTTTCTTCAGGTAATCTTTGCATTTGCATAAAATATATCCATATTTCTTCAAAAACAGCAAATTAAAAATACAATATTACAACTACTAAAATATTAAAAATATTAAAAAAGTGCTTCGTTTAGGTTTATATACTTTCATAATGTCAGAAAAATGAAAAAAATAAATACTAAAAAACAGAATGACTATTTTGAAGCCCAAATTTCAAGAAGAATGCATACAGACCGCTTATTGCTTTTAGTGATCAAGTACCCATGGCTGATAGAATTTCGCGTATAAAAGGTTTGGGGTTATATTTTTCTTTTATGAATCGATGGCGACCTTTGAAGAAGTATTTGCTTTTGTTATTGGATGCCAACCACCTATCTACTACAGAAAGGTTGGCAGTTATTAATGATACCTCCAATATTTGGCGACAACTTATCACGAATTTCTTTGGATAAATATCGATGGAGTTGACAGCAGAAGACAAACATAGAATTTTTCATAACTAACATTAGTTCTTTGATCAATTAGCTATGTTTTAGTTAACCCTGAGGGGCAAGGCCTATTAACTTTTTTCTATTCATATTCTATACAAATAAAAGTGTTGAACTATTTAATAACTTAAATTCTACTTTATTCGAAAAGCATTTTTTTCACTTTTTCTTAAATGAAAAAATACTTTTTCTAATTAAATGTAACACTTTTTTTGACATTTTATAAGAAGTTAATATGAATGCAGCTTAATTAGTTGAATTTCTTAAATAATAATTTTATTCAGTTAAGTAACTAATAGTTCACTAACTCTTTTAAGCATTTTTTTTAACAAATATCGTCGAATACTTTAAAGATCTATGTAAATATTTCGGGATATCTTTAAAATTTCATTGGATCTTCAAGCCACATGCATAGAAATTTAATTATAATTCAAAATATAGAATTTCCTCAATAAATAATAAAACCGGATCGTTATCGTTGAAATATTTGTGAACTGTTCAATAATTATTTCAACTGTCAACTATTTTAAAACCTGTCTGCTGTGTCTGGGTTCAATACGACCCAAATGCAGTTCAATCATATTATGGCTTTACGAATGAGTAACCACTCATAAAGCGAGAGAGTAATAGCCATGTTATTAAAAATAACATGGCTGTTATTTTGTGATGTCATGAATGTACTCAGTATGCTATTCTGAGAAATACATTCGTTTTTTTTTTGTTTCGATTACAATATAAACTTATTTTTCGATGACAGTTTACATACCCTATGTTCGGTTCCTTTTTGACCTTTATGCTAAAATGCAGAGATTTAAAAAGAAAAACTTATTTTTCTCCTTCGTAATATGAAAAATGCTATATTTATAATCCGAAACTATATTTATTATTGATATATATTAAATATAGATATATGTAAATTTATAATATTTATTTTATGGTTACACTTTATTGCTGGAAAAGAGCAACAGTGACAAAATGTTTAGACATAAATATTTAGAAACTGTAGGAAATACTAGACGAATACTAGAGCCACTAGATACGCTACTTCAAGATTTCATGATGAACTATCGGCTTTTAAGCTGTTTATTACAAAAGAAAAACATCACGACCTTCAATATAAGAGGAAAATGTGTGTTTGGGTATAAGTAGAAAGAAATTGATGGTACTCAATTCAGGGCCTTTATATGTTTACATTTGCTTGCTGGCGTATTTAAATCCTGCAATGATTGCACATAAAGTTTGAAGAACGCATAGAAAATGCAAGACGAGGAAAGATTCTTTCATATCTCAAGATTTGAAATTTGATGATTGAGAAACCCATTTCTGCAGACGAGAAAAGGATAAATTTACGGCCATTTGAATCTTACGGGATAAATGGGTGGATACATTGCCAAAACCTTTTAAATCTAAGGTTTATAAGACCGTTGATAAATCGTAAGTATGATTCTAATTAACATATCCATTCCGATAATATACGACTAAACAAACAGAAACACTTTGTTTATGTTTTAAAAAAATGTTTAAAAATAAATTTTAATGTATTTCAATTACCATTATTTTTTGACATTGAACAAATTTAATTAATGTAATAAAATTTGTGTAAAAAAATGGAAGTTTCTTAATTTTTATATTTATTTTTTGTACTTATTTTAATTAAATATGGATAAATATACATAAAAATTTTGTAAACATGGATAAATATGTGTAAAAATGATGCGTTTTGTATCGAATACTTTCTAAAGACAAAAATAAATTTTACATTAATTTTGTACAAAAATTGAAAATGAAAGTACTGTCAATAATTGAAATAAGAAACAATGGATAAATTTGGACTCGAATACTGTATATGTGTATTCGAAATGAGTTAATAAAAATGGTTACTGTAAAATAATTTATACCAAATTCAGCTGAAAGAGAGAATGATTATTCAAACAAATACAATAAATCAAATTCTTCACCCACTTCCTGCCTAAATATGGAAATAATTCTAATTGCTCTAAATATGAAAAACTTTAACATTAGAATTTTCATTTAAGTAAAATTTACTTTCAGATAAGCATAATAATTTGGTAAATAATGAGAGAAATAAGATATTGCATTTTAATATCAATCTAACCAGTTGGTTTTTTGAAATCGGGTTATCATTTTATTAAATAATGTATTAGTGTTTTTTGATATCTTCTTAAATGTAAATTGTTGTAATTTTTTTTGAATGCATAAAACATAAAATAAATGAAACAAACTGATTTTATGCAAACTCATTATGCATGTTATGGGGTATCTTCTCTTAAAATGCAAAATATATAAACAAAAAAAATGAGAAAAATTTAATGCTATACTTGATTGGTTGTTTAAATAAAGATTTGCTTTATTAGAAGCTAGTTCATTGGGAAAAAACTCTCTTTGAAATTCCAATAATGATATAATTGTTGAAGACTGTTCATGCGAATGTCGCTTAACGCTAAACTTGGCAATCTTAAAATTACGGCAACCCCTTTACCCGCCCATCCAATCGAGTCTTTCAAGGGTTCATTAGAACTTTGACACGCATCGGCTCCCCAGCCACCGCAGAAGCTGTAAACAACTTCAGTTTGTAAGGCTTAACAAAGTCTACCGCAATCACTATGTATTATATGAACTACTCACCGCAAAGGGAGTGTATATAGTTGTAAATAAAGAAGTTAAGCAAAAGTACAGTCCACTTGCTCACTTCGAATCACCAAGGATATTTGTTAATACTCACTAACATATACTTTTTAGTAAATCATGCTTATTCTGTTTCAGAACAGGCCGGTGATCAATAAAATAAAATGATTTCGCACTTGCTTTTTTGTATAGTTTTATCTTCTGTATCTTTTTGGAAATATTAATTAAAATTAATAGTACTATTATTTTGTTAGAGTAAACCAAATTAGAAATAAATATTAAGTTTAAATTGCAAATGAGAAAAGAATAAAATGGAACACAGAAAGAAAAAAATGATAAATTTTTAATTTCGATTTTCTTATAAAAGTTTTTGACTTAGGAAACAGGTACTTTATAAGTTAGTTTCATAAATATTCCTTTAATTTTATGGTATGTAGTTTCTTTGTTAGGGTAAAAACCTCTAATGTTGCAAAAATTTATATTACATTTTGGTTAAATGCTTTGTTGAAAACGATTGTTTCTTAAGCTTTGTTATAATAATTTCCAACTGAATTCTTTACATATATTTTATTTATCCACCCAAGGGGGCACCTGGAAATAAGGATGAGAAGCTTCCAGCATGGTGGCTGGTTATTGCCACCCTGGAGGGTACACGAAAAGGTGGGGTTCTGGTTCCTCCCACCGATGACAGGACGTACTTCCTTTGGGAAAGGTTGTACCGTGGCCGGAGATGGCCCTTAGGACTCAATCACAGTTCCCACCAGTGCTGCTTTTGCGGTGGTCCTGTCATTCAGTATTATTTATCCGTGTGCCTTTGCGCGGATTGGAGAGTCAGTAATATTCTATACATTTATATTTCGACTATTCATATATATTTATATTTCGACATGCCACGTATTTGCACCATTATTAGAATAAGAAAAAAATATTGATTGTTTTGCATTTTCTCAAACTCCAACAGCTTACTTTACATTTACAAAAAATGTCTTCCAAAAGAACAAATTTAAATTAACTAAAATTGAATAACTCCAAATATTACGCAGATGTTTCCAAACAAGCCTTTAAAATAAACAGGTATCGTGCTGCAAAAAAAAAAAAATTCTTTAATTTTAGTTCGTTGCTATTAAGCAAAGACTACACATGCAGGAAGTATGACAAGAATAAAACTAAAGTAATTTTCTTCTGCCCTAAAGCTGTTTCCTTTTTTCTCCTTCACTTATTCTTTGTAGGCTGTCCACAGGAATTCTAGTTCCGCAAGAAAATATTTTCTTCATTTTTTTTTCCTTTTCCTTTGTTTCATTTTCCTACTGTATTCATTCAAGAGGACACTTGGTGTGAACCAATTGCTCAAAACCACTAGAAGCGAGTCCTTTCGTTCTTTATGAAGGTCGTTGCCAATTTATTTTCTCATCATCCTCGCCTGTACTCTGGAGCTATATAAAATTTATTATATTTAAGAGAAGGAGTTTTTTTAAGACAGGAGGGAAAATAAACTAAATTTAATTTAAAAAAAAACGATTATAGAGGTGAGGAATGTTTTAGTATTTTTCATGAGCATATCAAGGATGCGTTATACAGATCCAATAACACAGTTCTTGCAAAGAATTATTATATTTTTATTATTTCATTTACCATGATCAAAGAATGAGATGTTGCTTATTATATTTTTAAAGGTCGTTTTAGACATTGGTTAGTTGAGAATTTCACCAGAAATCCTTTTTTCTTCTCTTTTTTTCGCAGACAGAAGCCATTCATAGTTTTCCCAACAGGATAAAATCAAAATTTTTTAATTGAAAGTAAATTCTATATTTAGATTAAATATTACTTTTCCCAAGATTGGCATCATCAGACTTTTCGCAATAGTGAAAAAGGGAAATGGACCTAATAAGAATCTTTTCGTTAGAAATTTGTTCTCAACATGTTCTTTTTCTTCATTTATAATTCATCAAACACTATACAAATACCATATCTGAATTTAAAAAAAAGTTGAGTTTGAAATAAAATTAAAAAAAAAGTCGGACCGACAAATAACGAAAAATCTTTACATGTCAGAAATTTCAAAAGCACTATTGCAGCATTTTTTTTTATTGTTTTGATAAATTAATAACTGGAATTAAATTTTTGATCTTTTTGAAATTTAACTTTAAATATTTTCTTGACGAGGGGAAATTTGACAGTTACAGATCCTTTAAACCAAGTTACAAACTTGTTTTTACATTAAAGGTCGTTAATTAAGACAATTCGATAGAAATAAGAAAGAATATCTAAAATTGAAAAAATATTTTTAAAAACTTTGCTGAATTATTTTTTAAAGAATAAAACAAATGAATTAATAAAGATATTCATACATTCCTTCATTCCTTACAATCCTTATATTCATAAATTCTAGAAAAAGATAGAGATAAAAATGCTAGTAAATTCTACGAAAAATTTGCCCTGCCATTTTTCCATACAATATTTACAATAAGTATTAACTATTTAGTTATTAATTAGTTTTAGTCATTTATTTAGTTAGCATAGATTTTAGTTTTATGCATAAAATAATATGTCACTAAATAATATGCTGGGTAAAACATAAATATAATAAAAATATAGAGAAGAACACTTCTCATTTTCTTTAAAATAATTTATTTTCAAAGAAGTCTTGTTTATACATGATGACTTTTTTACATACCATTCCATTCCCTAACTATCCAAGAGAATTATCATCATAGATGCTTCCAGAATTTCAAAAATTTCATAGATATTTTTTCAATGATTTCGGTAAATAAATTTTTAAAGCAGACATTTTTAAGTGGTAAAATATTTAGTTATTATATTATATTAACACAAGTAAACTGTCATAAATACCAAATACAAGATTTAATTTTTCTTATTTAATACTGAATATGTTATTTCATTTTTGACTAAAATGAAATTAAAGGATATTTTTCTTAAATTTTAAATGATACAATATTTTCAATTATTTATATTGCAAATGATTGATGTTACATCAAATATTATTAGATTTCTATGAAAAATGGTGATTTGTGTCTTCTGAAAAGATTAAGCTGCTCAGATAAGAAAACCAAAATATTTCCTTGCGCATCATTTTTCGGATAATTCTATTTACAAAAATAATTAAATTTAGCTAATATCAGGAAATATCGATGTTGTTTTCTATAATTATATTTTTGAAATTTTGATTAGGTAATTTATTTTTCATGCATATTTTATTTCAAATAGAAATACTACAGCAATATTTGGCAATTGGTATCCCTGAAGTGAAATAGCTTTGTGAATTTCCAAAGTAAAATGTGACTCAATAAAAGGAACAGATAAAGAATTTATATCAGTTACAATTTTTAAATATAATTTAAATTATAAGCTATACATTGTGAAAATTATACAACAAATTTTCTCAGAAGATTCATCCTCATTCTCAGAAGACTTTTTTAATGCAGGAATTAAAACGAAGCTTAACTTTAGACAGAACCCATCATTTTGAATTTATAAAGAATTATTTATGAGGAATAGTAAAAGGAATCTCCTTGAATAAGCATGTTTGAAATAAGGTTAAAATGAATGTAATAAAACAAACAGAAATTTTATAACAATTTCTATGCAAATGTCTCTGGGTTTTTTTAGTAACTTATTTCTGGAATCAAATAACATCACATTTTTTACAAGTTTCATATGCCATATATATATATATATATATATATATATATATAGTATTCCTAACTTTATTAGTCATTAAGGGTAGGTAAAATACACATAAAGAAGCATTTCCTTGTATAGTGATCTAGTGTCGTAAATAAAAAGTATGATTGAAAAAAAATGTTGAGAAAAAAGCTAATATTTAATATCACATCAAATGCTCAAATGTGTCACCTCCAGCATCAATACATATCTGGTGGTGTCTAGCAAGAGATTGACACACTAATTAGAAAATGCCAGGTATTCTCGCTTAAGTTTATTCTGAACGGTTGTAACAGAGACTGAAAGTTTTGCAATGAAATCTTCGTCCAAGTCAACTATACTGTTATAGGTACTACGTTTTACGTTTCTCTGCCTTGAGGGTGATTACTTACATTTGCTTGTTTCTTCTACACTTTTCATTTCCAACTTCCTATTGCAACGCAACGCAACGCAACGCAACACACACACACACGCACGCACGCACGCACGCACGCACGCACGCACACACACACACACACGCACACACACACACACACACACACACACTCCTTCTCTCACTCCCTCCCTCACTTACAATCACACACACTTCTTTATATGCAGTTTAAATATCGTTAAAATTTGACCATGAATTCAGGGACACCCTATATATACATATACATTCTTAATATCTTTAAATTTTATATATTGTTAAACTTTAAATGGAATAAGACAAAAATTTCTTACTTTTCATCTTTATGATTATTCTATACTTTAATATGAAAAACATTTAAATTAAACACGATTAAGTATTTTTTTTATTTAAATATAATGCTCAATTTTGAAAGTTAAAACTTTGAGAAATATTTACAATTTTCGAAAATATGAAAATATTAAAAAAAAATGTCACATTAAAGTTTAAAATTTTTTATTTCATTCACATTTTTATGCTTGTTTATGCCTGTTTACCTTTGTCCATATAACTTTTAAAACAACCGAAGACATTCGAAACACGTAGAATATTGTGAATTAAATATTTTTAGCTGAATTTATTTATTACTAAAATCAGAAGACAATCGACTCTTTTATACTTTATCCATTCAATCTCAAAAGTGCTACGTTATCAAATTCAAAACATTTGGGTGTGGTACTTTTGATAAGTTTAATGTTTGTTCCACAATACATGATAAACTTTTGCAAAAAAGCGGAAATGCCAGTTTTCTTTTTAACAACAAAAGCATTAAACATTTTTTAAAAGAATTCTTTGGGCATATATTACTTTCTGAAAATTCTTTAGCTGTTTTTTAGCTCCAAGAAATTTTTGCTCTACAACCTTTCTTGTTATTGTCGCATGTAATAATTTTTAAAAAAAACTTTTCTTTACTCTGTGAAACATCTTTAGAGTTTAAGAAAAAGCGAAGCAGTAACTTCAATATAGAGAGTGATGCATTACGAAATCTGTCCAATTTTACTTTGTGGTTCCAAAAGAAATCAATCATTTTTCTCAGTCTCTTCCGACATTTTTAAAAACTTTTTCGGAGTACCGGATTGTTTTTCGGTATATCAAATTTCTGGTAAAAACAGTTTTTACATTGAACGAGCTTTGGAAACTGATGCCTTTCAGTTTTACTTAATAAAGAAATGGCCTCTTTCTCTGCTGACAAATAAGTATTTTAACGTATTACTATACAAACTTAGGAGTTTTTATAAGATGCCAAGATAAAAAAAATATTTATTTACTTCTTCATATGAAAGCAGAAACATTCTTCCAAGATAAATAAGCCACACTGTAAATCAACTGTCAAGTCTCTAAGTAGCATCCATTTGGGTGGAAGAGCAACATTTTTTTAAAAATGGAAATCCACTCCCTTTATACAATTTTTCCTCATGATCGATTTACAGTATGTAAGTCATATTGAGCAAAATATCAGGCTTAATTTGTTTAAAGAAACTTTTCTTAAGTATCAGATTTTTTTCCAAATAAAAATATATATGTAAATATATTCATTCGTTTTCAATATTTTAAATCATTTTATTCTTTTATTTCATTAATTTTTATCAAAATTATGTAATCGCGATTTATTGCTGTAATACAGTTTTTAGTCATGAAAGAAAAAATATATATATTACAGCTTTGTATTTAAAATAATTTAACGAGGAAAGTATACGATGCATTATGTGTTGACTTTTTAAAAAGTGGCTAAGCATTATTTTTGCCATTAGTTAATACATTTTTATTATCTATATTAAACGTATTCAAACAGAAAATTAAATTACAAATTAATTTACTTCAGTGAAATTTATAAATAATTTCAATCTTATTTATATAGAGCTATTATAGAAATTATTGCAATGAAATTCTATACGTCAGGTTGCTAAACAATTTAACATTAAGATTAATTATAAAAATATCGTTTAAATTCATTAGAATAATGATTGCAGTTAAATTTTATTATATAAATAATCTCTTTTGATTATATCCAATATTAAAATTCATAGATTAATATCTATTCATATTTTGCAATGTTTTTATTTTATAAATCCTCTACTTTATTGCTATTTGCTGTGTTTCTGAGTGTATAATTTTTCTACATTCTAGTTTCTGAATTGTGAAACAAAATTGGAAACAGCAATCCAAATTTTTCTTGTTCCTGTTGCATATTTTGATTGATGTGCAATTTCCTTTCTCCATTTTCTATAAAACGTCACGAATAATAATGGAAAAATGCATTCCTAATTATCGATTATTTGAACTGGAAATGTTGTTCTCGAACTGAATACTTCTTTTCATTATAATATCTATTTTTGAATTCAAGGGTCTTTTAAATTTGTTTCGGGAACTAGTTTGATATAACTGTACTTTTATTACTGTTGAGAACATTCATCATTTTTTTTTCTTTCTATTGATCGCCTTAATAAATTCAAAGTTTTCTTTTTAATATTACATCATTTATTAAATAACTAATGTATAAGTTTTCCCCCATTTCTAAGAAACATTATAAATAATAAAAAATGATTGCATGAATATTAATTATTTTAACTGGATACATTGTTCTAGCAAGGAATTTTCCCTTTCATTGTGTACTTTAATCTTGAGTTCAAAGTTCTTTTAACTTTACACCGAGGACTATTCTATTATATTCGTATGAGTATCATTATATTGTCACGTAGAACTATAGTATAGAACTCAGTGACACACACACGCACGCACGCAC
>JAPMOR010088780.1:734834-787430 GCA_026543865.1 Argiope aurantia | reverse complement strand
CACACACACACACACACACACACACACACACACACACACACACACAAGAGGTAGAGCTAAAGCAATCTATTACTGAACTCTGAACTCAGAACACAGTAACTGACAAATCTTCTGCTTTTATACAAGCAGAGAGAGTTCCAGAATACTCTTCTGGAGACAGTAAAAAAAGTCCAGAACACTTCTCTGGTAAACTAAAGAAATGTCCAGTATCTTCTGGAACATGAAATAAAGGAAAACATAAAATTAAGTATTTACATATACTATTAATCGCATTGTCTCTAGCGGGATTCAAACCCAGGTCTCTTGATCATGAGACCAGTGCCATGACCATTCGGCCATGGAGATTCGACTTCTTTCTTAAATGCGGCAATATAATATATTCATCATTAAGTTCTTTCTTTTGCTTATCTTAATACTAGATGTTATTTATTTTATATATAAAGAAATGCATTTTTGGAATTTAAAATTATAATCTAACACGGATATTAAGTGATTAGTATTTAGGAAAAGGATTGTAAAATATAATTTTAGTTTTTATGCATTAAACTCAACTTTGAAATTTGTCTCTAGCCTCTTGATTCAGATGTAATAGTTTGTAAGCCTCGTATTTTAGCAATGCCAACTTTAACCGAAATTAGCTAATTAGTTCTTCATATAATAAAAAAAAAATCTGGAGTTCCTATCCACAATCTGATAAAATTAGAGTACTTTCGAATGAATGAATTATAAATATTTAAGTTTCATTTCTACGAAACAAAAGACAGTAAACAGCATAATATATTAGAAAAAAGTATAAATCATCTATTTTTAATGCTAAAGAAACAATTTAATGAACCTTATAATGTGGTAGGAATAAAATATATATTTAAAAAAATATGAATTAACAATATTGAAGTTACTCATTGACATTATTATTGACATTTTTTGAAATTTAAGAACTTTTAACTTTATCATGTACATCATACATTGTAATCATCACATATTTAAATAGTCATTTTTCAGAAGAGAATTGACATAAACAGTCATTTTATATTCATAAATTATCATTTTTTCAAATTTATTCATGGAAGATTAAATTTTTTTCCCTGCAACTGTTGAAGATTAGACAATCTAGAATAAACGTACACTAAGTAGCCAAACAGTATAAACCATTACGAAATACTTTTCATCACAGCAATGAAAAAATATAGAGACTAGGTTTGAAATTTTAAATCTTTAGGACTGCAAAATTCAATGTAATTTGATAAATTCATTTTTTGCGATTTTTTTTTATAAACGAATATATTCTCAATGAATTGCAGTCGTCTAGTGTTGATAAAACATCATCCGTCATGAAATTTCATAGTCGATTTAAGGCATTGCCTTTCTCAACATTTCTTTACTTTAAGGAATAATTCTTAAGAAATGTTAACAAATATGTTCCTGAAAATCATATACTAAAAATGTATTATTAAACGGATAATACAAAAAGGAGTTATTTCTAAAGGATAGTAAAACTGCAATGACTTGGCATTTATAGTTTGAATTAATCTAATTCATGAACTTAAATATGAAAGTATTTTCTCATAAAATTATGTAATTGAATTTCTAAAAGAGACAGCTTTTATGAACTCATAAAAAGTGTCTTCGTGTGTTCATAAATTGTGAAAACCCAGAGGACAATTCTTTTATGCTCTTCTTAAATAAATTGCGAAAATTCCTGATACAATAATAGTTTTATCTTGAGTTCCTCTTTACTTATAAATTTTTCACTTGAAAAAAAAATGAAGAGACCATCCTTTTGATGAAATAAAGATTCTTGTTTTAAAGGAATGGTATTATTTGAACAGGGCTCTATATTATGATAGAAAATAAATTTAATAATTTAAAACTCTTTTAATAAAATCTGACATTTCTAGAATGAACTTAAAAATCAGAAATACTACATAACTACTTCTTCAACAGTTTACAAGTCTGAATTTAATATTTTATTTATATTGATTCAAATATATATTTCTTTTTTTACAAGAAAGAACATTGAAATTTTAAAGGAGATAAATCCTCTAGTTTTGAAAAAGATTATATTTTCACTTGATTGCTTCATTTTCTTTCCATCCAGTTTGTACATAAATTTTATAATTTTGTTTATTTGCAATATTTTTATTGTATTCTACCTATTTTTATGGTTTTTCACATCAATAATGTTATGCGAGTTAAAATAAATAAATATGCATAAACACCATATTATATAATAAATGTCCAAAGAATTTATAAGAGAATTGATATAATGGATAAAAAATGTCATTTATTGATTTAAGAAAGGTTTCTATCGATTTCAAAACCTTAAATTTGATTTTTTTTATTTAATACGCCCCCCCCCATGAAAAATCGGTTATAAAGGAATGTTTACTTCATAAACAAAAATATAAAATGACTATTTAAAAAAAATTTGAAGAGCATCGAATCAAAAAAATTTCATTTAATACAGCTGTTCAGAAATATCTTTTAAAATGAGTCAAATAAAAAAAAAGAGCTAATATATTTATTTTTTCAATCGAAGAAAAAATATTTAAATGTATTTGATTAACATGTCATGATATCACTAGAAATATTCAAAAATATTCTGTTTAAATTGCCCAATAAATTATATTAACTAGTTACAGAAAAGCTTCAACGCAAAATTTTTTTTATCAGAAGAGTGGAATACAAGAAAATAAATTCATATCAGCGAAAGGTTACATTTTTCTGTTAGAAATCATGATGGGAATTATGACAGCCCGAAAATGACATTTTTTAATAACAAAATTATTTTAATAGCAAAATTTTTAATAACAAAAAGAGTTTCAAAAAGAATTTTTTACGAAAAAAAATCAGTAGTAGCATTTGATGACATTTTATCTCGTGTTTTTAATTACTGTAACGAAATACATGATTTGCCTATAGTTAACAAAAGGTATGATCTGATAATAGGAAACATATTAAAATATAATTCTTTGTAAACTTTCCTCAAATTTTTAACATCGAGAATAATTAAAACACAAAATTACATGAAAAGCACAAAGGTTACTTTGTTTCCAATATATTCTATTAGGCAGAAAGGGATATTACCAGAATTCTTGACATTTATGAGTTTCAGTGCCAAAGCCAACTCCTTTTTTCATCAATCTTAGTGTGAACTAGGTTAATTTGAAAGCCTAGAAAATATAGCAAAAACAATTTAAAGTCTGGACGTAGAATCTGCTTAGAAATAAGTTTAAGTTTGATTTCATAAAACTTTGAAGCTGCAGTAAAAACCTTCAAAGAAAATATTTCAAGTAAACTGCCACAAATCAGGGTATTTTAGGGCGAAAGATGCCATTTGGTAGCTATACGTCGATATGCATGTTTCAATTTACTGTGGGCAAAAGTTGCTTGAACGCTAATGATTGGGTTAAGATAACTTTTGAAAAAGTTCAGAGATCTGTAATTTTATCAGTTTTCATGTCATTAAAAATGGCATTGTTTCTCACATACCATATCGTATTCTTTAAGAAATGGAAATTTGAATTATGCAGCATTTTTTGTGCATTTTTTGTTGCATGTCCATAGATTTGGGTTTATATATATCAAAAATTCAGACAAATTAAAAACGGGGATTTTCCCCAATGAGGGAATAATTGAATGCACTAACTTCAAAAATAATGAGGAATTATGTGCATAGATCATGCTAAAACTATAAAACGCCTCTTCACAGTCCCACTGAAAATGAACGAAATTGCTTGGAACGACAATAAAAATCCTGCTCTGAGAAATTTAACTCCACATACATTTTTCTCCAAAAATTTCCAATAAAATAAAGCCTAAAAACAGGCAAATAAATATCAAGGAAGTGAATGATTTCTTTGGCTTAAAAACAATAAAGTCCTAATGATGTCATCGATGAATATGTGGGAGAGAGAAAATATTTTTTTTTTCTATAAATGAGACATTGGATTTAAATTTTTGGTCTACGCCAAATACGATGCAATTCTTTAATTATCACCTTCTGTTCAACGTAAATGGATGTGATCTCATTGATTATGATCCTGAAAAGTTGATACAGATTCTACAACTGATTGCTATTAGGGTTTATGCAAAAACCGACTTTTTTAAAAACCGGTTTAAGCATTCTATATTTCCACACACACACACACACACACACACACACACACACACACACACACACACACACACACACACACACACACACCGGTTTTCGAATTTTTTCCAAAAAAAAAATGGAATAGGGATAAATATTTTATTTAATTTATATTCAATAACAAAAAACGAAATCAATATCAAAGTCAAAATATTAAAAAAAATTAAGGATTACATATACATATTACTTCGACAAAATCACGAAAACTCAAACAAAAATTTCAAATAATATTTATATTATTTTCACTAATTTTAATTTCGCCTAAGAAAATAGGATTTAAAAAAAATATAAAATATCCACTGAACGGTGGCTAAGTCTTATTCTTCTTTTGTACACAATATTGCTTGAAATCGAAAAGACTCGTTCACTAGCTACTGAGCTTGGTTTTATAGTTTTCATGGCATCCAATAACAAATCTAAGTTTTTGTTATTTTATTCATTGCCTTAAATAATGAAAATTCAGCTTTCAGTGTCTTTGAATTTGTATGTTTTTCTTCAGTCTTTAAGAAGCTTATGAATTGATTTTTCCATGGCCTCTTTTAAAAAAGCATTATTCTGATGAGTAGTTTCTTCTATTTTCTCTTCATCAGAATTGGTTTCCACATAAGAATTAGGAAATATTCTAGGCAATATCTTTCCAGATAACTTAATAATTTCGATTTTTGAAGCTAAAGAAAGTACGCTTGATTTTTTCGCTGAACTAGAAATGTTTTGTGGACTTTGCAAATACAGTAAACGAGTTGCCAATTCTACTTGTCTTCTTTCTTGAATTCGTTCTTCTAAAGCATATAATAATTTCCAATTGATTTCGGTGTTTAAATTATTTAGTTCATTTAACAGAAGTTCAAATGTACCTTCACTTGTTAATAAATTGGCATCTCGTCGCCCTAAGCCCTCAGCTGGTACACGAATCGGTTCCATCCGATAAAATTAAAAATATATATAATTTTTGAAGAACAGATATATCTAGGCGTTCCGGAAAACCTGTTTGCTTAATTTAAAAACCGGTTTTCAAATGTGACAAATTTACTTTAAAAAACCGAGTTTGAAAAACCGATAAACCCTAATTGCTACAGAATGCTGAAATGTAAATTGTCTTAAGTTTTCTAGAATTCCGCGCAAGCCATCTGCCATCTCTGGCAAACTTTTCCGACCCAGAATTGCTCTATGATTCCGAGTCATCTATGCTCACTATCGTTCCTAGAGGTTTGTAATTCTAGTGCTGAGATACTCTATACAATACTGAATATTTTATATTGCGACTAACAAAAATGATCTGAAATGAAATTCTTTGTCAGTTATTTTCATTTTTTAAAATTCCTGCAAACACAAACGCATCAGTGCTGTTTCTTTTAAATAGAATGAGTTTATTTGTTGGGTAGTATATTTTTTACTGATTTTAAATAACATTTAAATTTTAAAGTAAGTATGAAATTTTATACACTTTTTTTATTTCAAGCACACATTGTATCCTTGAGCTATGTCTCCAAATTTTATGTCTTCCTAACTTATTCAATTCCAATATTTATTTATTTTGATGTTTTACTGAACATTACAAATTACTTAAAAGAGGGACACATTGATCTCGGTGAATTATTATCAGTAATATTTTTATATATATTTAAAGTTGAAACACCACAAACACCATTCCCCATTTAACGCCTTAAAAAGATATGTGAAAAGAAAATTTTCCAAAATAATTTCTTAATAATTCATGTTGAAACAAGATTAAGCAAGTGAGACTCATGGGGTGAATGAACCGCTAACCATAGTAATAATTTTAAGCATCAGACTCATTTCAGAAAGACAAAAAATTTTTTCCTCAAACTTATAAATTTCTGAGCTTCATTAAGTCGGGCTCATTTTAGAAGTTTTGAGTTGTTTCTAAAAATACACACATTTGTCTCTAACAATTCGTTCCTCCGAGAGTGTTTGTGTTGGAAGTGATTCTTCTGTTGTAACACATTGCAAATATTTGAGTTCGTATAGGATGAAGCTCATTTGTAAAGAAAGTTTAATAACTTGCAGGCGAAGGAGATAGATGTGTTAAGAGAAAAAGGAATCAATTGTCCTCTAAATTAAAATGCGTAACTCCACGAAATATTTGAAATTGATGAGATTCTCAGTCAAAAATAAATTGTCGTGTAAAACTAATTATAAGGAAACGGTGCACATAAACTTTTAAATTTTATATAATGTTGTATATAATGTTGAATATAATGTTTATTTTATATAATGGTGAATATAATGTTTATTTTATATAATGTTTGTAATGCTGTATATATATTCTATTTTATATAATGTTTGCTATGCTTTATATATATATATATATATATATATATATATATATTCTATTTTATATAATGTTTGTAATGGTTTATATATATATTTTCTAATTTATATAATGTTTGTAATGCTGTATATAATGTTTTCTATTTTATATAATGATTGTAATGCTTTATATAAAGTTTGTGATGCTGTGCATAATATTTTTTTTATTTTATTCAATGCTTGTAATGCCATATATAATGCTTTTTATTTTATATAATGTTTGTAATGCTAAACATAATGTTTTTTAAACAATATTAATTATATGCTTGTCAACTAATAATAATAATAATATTCTAGAGTATCTAGAGTAACAAATCATTTATAATTTCGGTTTTAAATCGGAAAATGATTTTCCAGCGGAACTGTTTGCAAGAGATTATCGGACAAAATACTTTACGAATGTGTTTAACATAATTATTTTTGTTAAGTAGATTACTGTATGAAGCTATGATAAAATAAATCTAACTAGAATAGCTAATCTCAATTCGAGATTTATGGAAAGACAACACGAAATTTATTACCTGAATGGAAAAACGTACACATAATAATAACATACCAGATTTGAAATTTGAAAAAATATAAATAGCACGAAGCACTGGAACATTATAAATATTAGAGAAAAAAATGTTATCTTAAGTAATTAAGAATATCTTTAATTAAAGGCATTCTTAATAATTTATTCTGCCTCAATATCAGTACCTTTTGTAGTATATGAAATACTGTGGAACTATTCCATTGTACCTCGGCAAATAAACAAGTTTGGATACAATATTTAATACATTTTTTGTAATAAATATTGCACTTACTATATACTTAGTTCTATATAAAATAAATATGCTGTACACGCTCCTCAGATGCTATAATTACAGTATTGTCTCGTAAAACTTATTACATATTTGTATTGCTATCTTACCAGTTATTAACCTGTTGTAAGTTTGTCGTGGTGTATGTAAAATTATAGAAATAATTTTGATTGACATAAAACGAAATATTTGTTTTAATTACAAGTATTCTTTTTCTTTGTTTTAAACATTTTAAAATAAGAAAAGTTGAATAAATGTATCAAAAAATTGACAGAAGTAAATTTATATTTTAAGATATTATTGATTAAGTACACTTAGATGTTTATACGTAAGATTTAAATGTTAACATGTACTTCATAGTATTGTAAGCTATTACTCGGAATAAATGCCAATATGGGAGTAAGGAAAAACTAGAAACCTGCTAAATTCATACACTAAACGTATCAAATGCTGCTGATTTAATTCTATCATTCTTTTTTCAAGTTCAGGTTTCAAGTTTTTTTCAAGTATTATGAGAAAAATAATTCAAACTGAAAGACTGAAGAAAGCGTATCAAACTACAAACTGCATCTGGATAGCACTATTTTAAAGGGAAAAAAATGTATTTGCAAAAATGAATGCTTGGAATAATTAAGAATTACTTGGCATAATCTCATCCAGCATATAGTAAACCGTTCAACTGAGATTAAACAATATTTTGAAGTTTATCGTGATAAAACAAAACAAAAACTGTCTCATTCAAGGACAGATTAAAAATATGAACTTAAACTTTAATCAGTATTTAATTATGCATATTTCTAACTTAAAAAAACGTCACATCAAAGGCAAAACTTCACATCCTTGATTAAGCTTTGATACAGGTTTATATTTAAATTTTTATTTTAAATGCATACTTAAATATGTAGACTGAGCACTATAAAAACTTTATGTATGCAAAGTTTGTGAAGGTATTTTCTCTCAGACGATGGTTAAAAAATTTCATTATAAATTTCAGATACTTTTGTCTTTTTACGTGAAATTTAAATGAAGTAATTGAAAATTTTAAGAATTATTGTGAAATCACGAAATTATTTCACTAGGAATTATTATAATTAAGTATATAATAAAGCAGAAAAATAATAGGAATTATTATAACCATTATATACTATATTTATAGAATAAGGCAGAATAGTAATACTAAGTTGATACCTTAATTAGAAAAATTTCCTTCAAAGAATCAAATTTTTCTGAAGATGATGAATGCATATGAAATAAACAATTTACATTACGCAAACCTGCGAATTTTATTTTATAATATAGAAGTGTAATTTAAAATAAATGTTATTGTAATTGTTCTCGGTCTATTTATATATAAATTTTCAAACATTTTTCAAACGAATCAATAAATAAAAAGCTAAATAAGAGCACCCAAACCTCTTACTTTTAGAAAGAAAATTTCCTTGAATAAATTGAAAAAGAATTAGAAAATAATTATTTATATGCTTTTATTTATGATATAATTATTTAATTATTATCTGCTCTTTTTTCTGTGGCATTTTCAGTAATACGAAAGGTGAAATCATTGTCTAAATATAGATTTACCACATTTCAATAAGGAGAAATTGGATGTTAAATCATTTCATGAAAGTGAAAAATATATTATTTATGGAATGCTCATTGAGACTATTTAAAAGATCCTTTGTAGAAAATTTATTGAAATATTTATTTTCGTTCAAATATCTAAAAGAGAATATGCTGATTTAAATAAGAAAAAGGTAAAATACTTTCTGAATTCTTTATAAAATAATATAGCACTTAGCAATAAATGATTTTAAATGTATATATTTTGATATTTTCCGGTAAAAGAGCAAAATTACTGTCCGCCTAGTGATTTTTAAAGTTAATAATCGTTCAGAACACTGAAAAAAGTTGTTTCGTTTACATGAATAACAATTCATATAGTATATTCGAATTTTTTGTGCATATTAATATCTAAAAATTCATAAACAGATAAATTATTGAATTATCTCCTTGCTTGGGAGAAAACTACACATATGGCGTTTTTTGCAACTGTTTTATACAATGGAGTGAATTTTTTTACTTTAATATTTATTTGCTTTTGTATCAGATTATGAACTGTGTGAAATGTTGTAATTTTAAAAACTAAAGAATCTTATAAATTTAAATTTTTTATTTAATCGCCTGATTTGAAAGCTACTTTTCTTCTGAAGTACTTTATTCGCAATTCGCAAGCAAATTGTTATGCTGAGCTTTTAATTTTTCCATTAATCTTTACTTATTAAGAAGTAATATGATTAAGATCTGTTTATTCTTTTATAAAAATGTTTTTTGTAATAATATTTTATTAATGGACTAAAATTTGAGCTCTTTAAATTTTTGTCTTATGTATTAATTACAATAATCACAATATCAAGAAAATTTGATTGAAAATATTATGTACAGTTACACAAATGTAAAAAAGGAAAGCTAAAAAAATAGGATTAACAAAATTATGTATTTTAGATGGTATATTGTTTTCTTATTTAACCATAATATTAAACAATGCTTATATTAGATAAAATAATTAAAAAAAATAATTCAGTAACTATTAAATTTATTGTTTATCGGTTTATTGACTGACAAAAAAATTCTTAATTCAATTTCTTTAAAAACATGTTCTATAATGTAAATATCTAATATAAGCGCCATCTACTAGCGTTGTTAAGAATGAAATGATTAGGATGTATCGACAACTAGACTGTTACTCTAAACTTAAAAGAAGCTTCAGTTTTAATCATTTTTTTTCGAAAACTATTTGACATAGTTAAATAATAATTCCAAATTGAAAAAATTATATATAATAGAATATAATTATGCATTATGAAAGTGAAAACATAAACATTACAATAATTTCTCTATGGTAAAGATTGATATTATAAGATTTATTAAATTAACAAGATTTGAATTTATGATTAGATTATTTAAAATATCACCACTATTAAATAAAAGTTAATAAAGCTCCTCAAAATTTAACAAATGTTATTCTTTTATATTTATAGAGACAAAATGGCATTTTAGCTATGATGTTAACTGAATGTTTATAAATATATTTATCTATCGATAAATAATGAGAGGGGAAGAATAATTATTTCCGTTATTTTTTGATATGGTCAATGAAATTCTATAAATCATGAAATATATTATAATTCATATTAATTGAGATATTAAATTTTTAATCTATAATAAATATTATTCACATTAAATTGAAAAGTGAATTTTAATGAAACAAATTTTTCAAAATGGTTTCAACAAAAATTATATTGATTAACATTTCATTACATATTCTTACTAATAATTGATATCCCACTTTGTTGAGGCAACAAAATTTTACTTTTTAAAAATTTTCTCTCACTAAGAATTGCAACATTTCGCTGCTTAAAGCGATACTTTGTTCTAAATCTGATTTAGATTTCCATCTCCCTGTTTTATATTGCTTCTATCTCTCTGTGCTAGGTAAAAAATATCAGTTATAAGCAAAGAACTTACAAACACAATACTTTAGATTTTGTTGAGTTAAATTACAATTTTTTTCGCATTTACATCTCAATTACCAAACGAAATCAGCGTGAGTGGTCTTCCCGACTTTTTTTGTATACATTCATGTCAAGGTCTTATCCCCCCCATCCCCCATGCAATTAAGAGCCATAGATTCGACCATAAATGTCCTGTATGGTATTAGCGAACCATAATTAGGGAATATATAATTTTGAAGTGACTAACATTTTTACTGCATCGATCGTGCAAATACGTATTTTCACATATTTTTGTTACCCGAATAAAGCCAAAATTTGACAAGGATTTACATTTGCAATCACAAGATAATATACCAAATTTCATTGATTTGAGTCATTCCGTTTATACCATATCCCTTTTACATGCATGTGTAAATACAGAAAAATTATATATTACGTTGAGGAAAAAAGAAATGGTGAGAAATTAAGAATATAAAATGGAAAAAAAAACAGAGAAGAAAAAGGAAATGTATTGTCGTTGGGAGTTTAATTTCTTAAAAGGCAAAAAAGCAATAATATTTCTAACCGTCATACATAATGACAAAAACGCAAGTAAGTGGCAGGATGTTCCATATTATATGTACTTTTTGAATGACTATTACATGATAAAAAGCACGTTAGTTTCTTAAATGAACTGAAATGTATAATTTAGCCCATTATATCAAGTGTTATCGTTGGCTATTAATGTTTAAATACATTTAGAGACACCATTCGAGAGATTACAATCTGCTGTATTTTATTTTGGGCGCAATCTCTTTCAATGAATGCTTTTAGTTTGTTAATCGTAGCTGCTTTTAGAATTGCTTCTGAAAGGGTGGACATTGTATTTTATGCACACCCACTAAAATAAATCCATTGAGGGGAGATATGTCGAACTTGATGGAATGGGGAGTAATCCGGCTATATCTCTTACTTTTAAGAATCTTTTAGTTAAAATTCAATCCCTATAAACTATTTAGCAGAAATAATAATGCAAATGTACTTATCCTGCTGAAAGTAATGTTCTCGAACATACTACATTCAACGTTAGCACATCATATTTCGTCTGTTTGTTAAGATACATAAGTTAGTAATAGTACTCTCAAAGAAATATACCATTAATTCATAAAGTGACTTTTGCAATTAACACCGAACATTTTCACACAGAGACCCACCATCAAACAAGGCTTACCAGTTGTTAACTATTTGTGGTTTTATGAGAATCCATCGAATCTATCTTTATTAAATATTATTGTTTTAGTAAAAGGAAAGGTGTCGAAAAGGAAAAAAAAACATTATATCAATCACAATCATGAAATGTTCAATATTTAGTGAGAATTTTGACTTCCGTTTATTATTTAAAAATATTCATGCACATATTGAATAATTTGTGATATTTATTAAAATAGAATCTATAGTTTTTGGGCATCCTCCATAAAACTTCAGCAGTTAATTAAATTATATATAACTAGTCTCATTTCCACGGTTCTTATATATTTATTCTGTAAAGATATTTAATAAGTTTTTTTATATGAAAATAATTCTGATTATGCAATTTGGTAGAGAATTACATAGCACAGATTATGAGGAATTTTCACAGCAAAAATAAATAAATCTGGAAGAACAATTTGTATTGATATATATGTTTCTTTACAAGCAAAATATTTCTACAAATAAATACCATTGTTAGTTATAGTCATCTATTAGGATTAAATGCTCAGATCGTATTTCACGATTCCCATAAACATGTCTATGTAATCCAATATCAAGCACAACCCTTGTCATGAAATTTATTTCCAAAATACTTCCCGCTTAAAACGATGACATAAATATGTTAACGTTGTCCAAGAAAAAAGTACTTCTGATATATTTGAAGCTTAATAAAATATTTCTTTGGTCAGTTTTAAATAAAATTCTCAAAATGCTGATACTGACTAGTCTCGGTTTTATTTCTTCAAATGACAAAATTAGCTTAAATTTTTATTTATTTAGAATGTAATTTTGTAGACTATCTAATATCTGCACTCATTAATTTTTAAATGCTTTTATCAATGTTGAGCCAATTTCTGCATTAACAAGAATGTGCTTGAAAAATAATGATTTTATAACTCTAGTCAATGTGAAAAGATAACTTGCGATTCTTCTGAAATAATCCGCATAAATGTAATAAATTGTGACGAAATTAAAAGAAGGCAAGTGCAGTCAAATTATGCAAAGGGTATACACGTTTAAAAATACAAAATATATTTTACTAAATGATATCATTTTCAATTTAATTTGAATATTTAAAGTGGCAGTTAAATATTTTCTTTTGCGATATGACAAGCGATTTCAAAGATTTCGGATTAAAGAAACTGTCCTGACAAATAAATTGTCGCTTAAAAAAACTAATTTTTTGAACTAATCTTCCTAAATTTTTTTCATTTAAAGAAAATTTATAAATGCTATACTATTCTTAATTATTAATTTATAAAATTGTAGAACAATAAAATATTTATATCTTCTTTATCACCATGTCACTTTCTTTGTAGTAATAATAACTAAGAAGATGTTAAGAGAGCTTGAGATTCCCAGTACGGCTATTTTTAAATTCGTTCACATTGTTTTAGAAATTACTGTATTAACATATTAAAATTTCTTTAAAAGATTATATCTTTGATTCAGCTAAAAAAACTGCATTAATTAGTTAATTAAATATTAAGTGTAAACTATTAGTCTATGATACTATTTCGTACTTCTTAATTAAATATTTAAAAATAAGTCTTATTATGAACATATACTTTTTTTTACCTTAACATTTATATATTGCATTGAGTGTATTAGTTTCATGATATACTAGCCGCCTTTGGCGACCAGCCGGATCGCCAGTATTACCGCTAGCTACAATTTTCAATTAAATATTTTAAGTAACTGGTCTCTTAAAGGATTCTCAAACAAAACATTTTTAATCTTCAAATTTTGATAGTCATACCAAACTTATACTGTTTAGATCGTTTCGTTCAATTTACTATGTATATTTTGCTAATTTGTTGTCATTTCCGGCAAAACTTCAACTTTAATTTAAAATGTAAATGATGAAATTGCAATTAATATTAAGATATTTTTTAAAAATACCAAGCGTTTTATTTTATTTATCATCTTTATTGTTATTTATTAATTATTATTATTATTGAATGTGAGTATTGCAAACAGAATCGCTCGGTATTTAAGTCTTATGTCAACTACAAAATATTTTTCATAATTTATGTAATATCTCAAACAATAATTCAACAAAAATTTCTGAGATTCAGTATAAAATTCAGTTTTTAGTTTTGCTTTCAAAAGGATTGAAATGAAATCAATAATAATATTTTGTTCCGGCCTATAAATATATTTCAAAAATTATGAAGTCTAAATTTAATGCAGTAAGGTATCATATTCTGAGAAATATTCTGTACACACCAAATTTTAAATAAATGAATGAATGTTTCTATTTTCCACGTTCAACTAAGACTTATTTATGAAGTTTTAAATGTTAAAAATTTAGAAAAACTACACATTTTCATAATCTTAGGCCAATTAATCTTGAGAAACCTGCGCCCTGATTGGCGTATTTTCTTTGAAACGATCGACAGAAAATCTAAAATTATCCTTTTTTTATTGAATAGTGATATTCAAATTTTCATAAATCAGTCAGTTTAAGTGATTGGAAATTAACTCTTAAAAGTCAGTGATTTAGTTCATTGGAAATTAACTCTTAAAAGTCAGTGATTTAGTTGATTGGAAATTAACTCTATGACCACCATAAAATCTGTGCTTTCTCTTGTGGTGTATGCATTCTCCTTAATATCCGCTCGAATAAAACATCACATACAAAAGTGCTACATAGAAAAAACACATCAAAAGTAAACATAACATTTCAATAGTTGCCAAAAACAAAAGAGAGAAAAATGCAATTAATAAGCAGACGATATTTAGAAAAGTACAGATATTTAGACTGGAAAATGAAATTATCTGAAATTAACCACACGCGCAGACGATATTTACGAAAGTAAAAATATTCAAACCTGAAAAGGAAAATAAATGAGTTATTCCATATATAAATGCCATAAGTTTGTTTATATCTTCATTATTTTATGAGTCATTAAACATCAAAATGGGTCCGGGACTAAATAAACACCCTGTATAGAGAGTGTAAAAGATCATAAAATAATTTTTCTTGAATTTATTTTTTAGAAAAAATAATATTTCATATTTGTTTCATTTCCTACAAACACGTGCCGAAAATTATATTTTTGCAGATTTCATTTCCAAAAAGATTTAATTTATTTTTAATTGGAGCTTTAATCAATGTGATGGCAACACTTTGAAAAAAGCTAATTTTTTCCCATGAATGCGAAACGTGCTTAATTTTAATTTTTTACGAAAAAAATTATTGAAAAACATATTTAAAATATTTATTTAAAAATTCATTAAAAATAGAAATTTAATTTTAAGATTAAAACATTAGTATCATTTAAAAGATAAATTTTTGATCTTTAACTTGATGTAAAAATCGTTTTTGTGCGGTAATATTTTCGGAAGTTATAACAGAAAGACGTCAAAATTTCGCTTAATTTTTGAATAAATAAAATTCTTTTTAAAAATTCGATAAAATAACCCCCAGGTGCACATTCCCGGCCTCCAAGCTATACACGTGCCAAATTTGGTAGCTGTAGGTTGAATGGTTTGGCCTGTAGAGCGCCAACATACACACAGACACACACACACACACACATTGAGCTTTATTATAAGTATAGATATTAAATATAAAATTTAATTAGCATGTCACTTGCTTTGAGATCTCTTGTCAATTCATAAACACACAAAGAATTTATGTAAAAATGTGATAAATTTCCACCTACTTTAAAATAAGAGACATTAAATATTAATCTCATTTAAACAGCTAACTTGCAGTTTGTTTTAAAAAATTTCTTACGCGCTGCGTTATAAATATCAAGCGATGACGTGCATACACGTTGAATAAAAAATTAATAATGTTGAAAGACATTTTGTTATTAAAATGTTTTTAAATATCAATGTAAATAATAATGGTGTAGATGATATAAAGTTGGAGAAATGTTTTTAGTCAAGACATGCACGTCAAGGAGAAGTGTTTAAGACAACTTAGACAACGATTCTTAACGTATACAAAAGTTAAAAATTTTTTAAAAAGAATTTTTGAACTTTATAAGTTTTACGTTGTTAGCAGAAACCAAAAATTAAGAACCTTCATAGTTCACACATGCTAATTTTTTCTATCGTATTGGGAACTGCCCGATGTATGGATACAGTACAAGAAAATCCCTATGTCCAAATAAAGCTCGAGATAGGGGAAAATGATCAACTTACTTTTGTAAAAAAACAATACATTATTCATGGAATATATTCTACACCTAACAACTTCATCGAATTGATTTTTTTTATTTATAGCTGGTTACTGGAACCGTAAAGAAAATACCTCTAAATGATTGTATTATATCTGACTGAAATTTTTAATTTTTAAATCGCAATTCTTTTATTTCATTCGACGTGCATGTACCTCGACCGAACCAAAACGAAGGATTAGATTGACGTGCATTCTCTAGAAAAAAATTTCAAAATTGTAGAGAAATAGTTTGGAATTAAAGATCACATTATTCGAAACTTTTGTAAGTCTCCATGAAAAGAAAATTAATTTGTTAACATTAGAATCTGGCGCATCATTTCCACTAGCAATTTCTTAAAAATTATATTTGTAAAATTAACTTTATATAGAACTTACGAATTAGTAAAAATATTGCAAAGTTTATTTCAGCTTAAAGTGCTATCAAGAGTTTGAACTGAAATTAAAATTGGCTTCGAGCTTGAAAAAAGTTTCTTAAATTTTCTTGCAGAATTCATATAAACGGGAAGTATCACCACCTGGAAAAATTATATAAAAAAGAGCAAAATATTTTTAAATTAAAGTTCAAAACTTTTGTTAAAAGGGGCATTTAATTAATTTTCGACGCTTCAAAATCCTACAATTTTTTTATCAGTGTTTTTTAAAAATGGACATTAAAATTAAATCAGAAATTATTTAATTTAAATTCAAATGATTAAATAATTTTTGATCAATGCATTATTTTATTGCGATTTTGAATTTAGAATTTTTGCAACTTTTTTTGTCATAATTGCTAATGAATATATTTGTCTTAGAAAAGGAAATATTCACATATTACATTTTATATGTGATCCAAAATAGAATATTCATCATGAAGGAAATTTGGAATACTACCTTTTTTTATTCTACTACTTAAATCTATTAAATATTTTATATTCATTTACGAGCAACCAAATATATTATTATTCATTACAAACAAATATTTTCTGATGTGAAATGCAGTTTGCTTATAATAAAATTACTTAATTATGCCGAAGCATGCAAGCAGTAAATCAATCTTTTTCGTTTCTTTGATAATCGAGATTGTATCTAGATATCATTTGTCCCAACCATCTATGGCGAAATGAGAATTTCCAGCATTCTAGAAAACACGAATTCTGCTTAGTTATTTTACTATCTTGGCATACTTTCACCAAGAGTTCATAAAGTCGTATAAAAATTCACTGGAGATTTTCCTGGATATTGGAACATCAGACCATACTCCTCGTATCCTCTCTATGATCCCGTAAATTTTCCTTCGCACTGAGATGAATGGAGAGATTGGATAAGCCTCATTCTATTTACTCGAATTGTGGACGATATGCTGATACTGGGTGTGCACTGGATGGGATTTTCGGGGTGCTTTATGGTAGAAGCTTCGAAAGAAACATATCTACACGGGCGTTTATGAGAAATTGATTTATTTATTGCGTTACATGGGGAAGAATGAATTGAATGGAATTCCTATAATTCTTTGCCCAGACAAGCATTAAGAGTAATATTGGAAATATGTTCGAAATTCCAGAATATGTGATAAGAGAAAGTAACACAAATATAAGTATATATATATAGAATCATAAGAGGAATTTTAATCTAGAAACTAGGCATTTTACGATTTTCAATTTTCAATTTCAGACTCATATTAACTAGAATTTAAGGAAAAGCTTTGAAAAATAGATAAAAATACCTAAGAAAAATCGGTTATTTTAGGAAGAATGATTTCAGTTTCTATTTCAACGAAATATATACAAGTCAAAAGTGTTACTACCTCTATATAACAGATTTTTTTTTTGATAAAGCACCTAACATCCTTTGTGATAACATCAATGAACATTTCACGGTCATCTTCCGTGCAGAGATTTTATATACAGGGTCAAGCCCTTTAAATTCAAAACGGTGTCTTATTTACATCCTCAGAACCTTCTCATACTAAAGAACATTTTCACATTTTATAATATACATTCTTCATTGCTTAAATTTCACTTCGCCTTTCTTAAGTCGAAAAAATTATATGATAATACCACAGATTATTATTTTTTTTAAATTTTAGAAACTTTTTTTTCAAATCATGGAAAGTCAATTTTAATCGCAAAAATCTCCGCCAGTTTTACAGTTTGTATTTTGATTATGGTATAGCGTACGCCTTTCTAACTAGACGTTTTGGCCTATATCCTATATTTTGTAATATCCTTTATTCACCAATAGGAGCACTGTAACTTATCTCAATAAAATCAAGAAAGTCACTTCACTATTAGTACATCATGTTACTTTCCTGGCTAGACGAAACGCCGCTTAATAGGACTAAAAGGATTTACTAATCATTATACTTATTTTAACTAAAAGTATTGAAAGACTCCAAAGCTTGTTCAATGGAACAACAGCGGGCTCCCGGGACGATTGGATATCACTATAAAATTCTTTTCTCTTTAGCTAAATATAAATGGTTTGATACCTGAGGCGCGTGCTTTGTTCGCTGCAGATTATTTCTCAAATGAGTTTAGAGGGTAGGAGGTTTCTTGAGATATCTTAAAGGATGTCCGAGTTACATTTGTTTAGTAGCCATCAGCTAAATGAGGTCCCCGTTTGTGCCTTAATCTCTTTAGAACACGATCTGTCAGTGATTTTTGAGGGAGTAGAGATTTTTCTAATCTTTGAAACAAATATTCAGAGATTCTAGTATATTAAAGTGGCTGAACTCGAATGATTTTAGGAATTACAGGGTTAAGACGAGCAATAAGAAGTGCAAACGTATTACATATATATTTTTAATGAAGGTAAATAGGTTTTCAAACTTGGTAGCTTATGAAGTTGATCTCTTGAATTCTCATTTGCATTCGATTTATCCACTAAGTACGGGACGTTAATATATGATAAGAAGATAAAATAAGCAATAACAATATTAGAAAAACTACATCAAGTGTGTGAAGGTTATACATCAATTACAGATATACAATTCAGTGTGGAAAAACGATGACGAATATCTTTTTATTCATCTATAACTATCGTGAGAAAAATTCAGTTTATTGTAAAAGAAAATAAATAAATGAATGAAACACACTGGATTCCGTTTCGTTATGACAGTTTTTCATTTATAGGTATTGTTACATGGCTGTACTATTTCCTTGATATGTTTTGAAAGGCTTAATTTTGTTCTCCATAAAATCAACCTAATGGCACTTCGGCTGTAAATCTCAAAATTCAAATCCAAGCAGAAGGGATTTAAATACAAAGGTTAGGTCGGAAAAAAATATTCGTAGAGGAAAGTTGAATTGTAGTTGGGAACATTAGAGAAATTCTGGAAATTCGATTTAAAAAATCGTCATGAATTTAAAAACTGAAACCACTGTATTGAACTTAAAAATTAATTTAATATTTTCTTATTTTTAATTATCACATAACGCATAATTTAAATCTTTTTCTAGATATTTATACTGATATTTTTGAAATAAGTTAGATTCTCAGAAATCTTTAAATTTGAAATTTATTGATACGAGATTGGATCTTTCTATCGCCATTTGCCAAAGAATTCATGGACTTGGAGTTCCATTGGAAGAGAACAGTTCCGTTTTCAGTAAATACGATTCTTGATATCGACATTTTTATTACCATACTCGTTTTTGATCAATTTGTGAATAAATATTACATATTTATTGTTTATAAATTTGAATGAATAGTTTTTTCTTACGTTTTCTTCGAATTTGAAATATCCTCTAATGAATGAATTCCCATGAGTAATTTTGCTGATCTGAAGTTTTAAAAAATTCAAAAAAATATATGCAATAAAGCATTAATACAAATATAAGATGCAATACTGGACATTCTTTTTTGAACTTTTGAAGTTTTCAGTAATATGAAAATATAATATTACTAAAATAACAAAATATAAACTACAACAGATCAAATAAGTTAAATATTGTATAGGTTATTAAAAATAAATGTAAATGTCTAAGTATGCGAGAAAAATTTTTTTTTGCAAGAATATAAATTCTAGTGATTGGTAGCGCATATACCAATAATTTAGAAATCTATTTCTCTGCATTTTTTATGAATATTTGTTTTTTGAACGATCATTCCAATCATTCCCCAACTGAATACTTTAAAACTAGATTTTGAATAATTGAAAAGTTATTCCCACCTATATTGACCAATCTAAAGAAAATCAAATATGCTTATAGCATTCATAATTTGTCCATAATTTTGAAAAGATAATATTTAAATATAGATGTTGGTGAGGTCTAATCTAAATGCATATCTTCCCATAGATTCATTTTATAAACACATATTTAAAATTTTTGAAATATATAAAATTTCTATAACTAAGAGTGTTTTAGCTAAGATTTTCAAGATATCCAAATTTCTTGTTATTTTTAATTGAAATTTTCACTACTTTTCAAACTTTATTTTCATGAATTTTCATTTTATTAAATATCCTTAATTACTTTTGTCTGAAATTGTATTTTTGACTATAATATCTTCACTAATCTGTTTCAGTTACCGTACGAAAATAAGGTAACCTTACTTAAAATTGATATTTCTTTTTAATTAAGACAATACTAAAATTATTTATAAAACGACACAAAAATCGTCGTAAAATTTTTTCAAATATACACTTTAGTACTCTTTTCCTTACCAAATTGCATTCAGTCAAACATTTTATATTTCCAGATGATTTACTTTAAACTTCCTAATACGGAAAATAAACATTGATAAAATAGGCTTTATGCATATAGAAAAAGCAGCAGAAGAATAAGTTTATTCAGTTCTTAACTCTTCATCTCCAGGGATATTTCATTGCCAAGACTCTTTTCATATTCGAAAAGAATCAAATTCCTACGTATGTGGCAGCTTATTCTTAACATTATCTTTACCAAATCGGAAAATGAACTGAATAATTTATGTTCCATTGAGAATTTGCTTTTAATGAAATGCCACTTTCTCGGCTTCTCCATTGAATAAATGATCTGATTTTCTAGTAATGAAAGATAACTACCTAATACGAGAAAATTTCTATCTGCAGAAGGAATGTATAATACCGTATATTAATGTCTTAACTGATAATCGTTAAGCACCGTATCTCAATCAGTATAGAATATAAATTTATATAAATTTTCATGCAATTATATATTAAATGTTAGTAAGTGATATCATAAAAATTTTCTTGACAATGCAAATGATTTAGTTGCATGGAAGTTTGGAAAAGGATTGATTATAATTCGTTACTGAAACAATGAATAAAGTGTTGGGATTGATAAAAAAATTGCTATCTAGAATTCATATTCGGTTTTTTCAATGGAAATGGCTTTTATTTTGAATTTTCTAGATGGAAACTGAATGTAAATTAGACGAAGTAAAAGGTCGAAAATGGATCTATCATATTTCTTTGAAAATAACCTCAACGTTTAAAGATGTTTTTAATTTAAACTTATTCTTAAAATTTGCCTTCAAGGAAGGAATTACTTTTCCAAACCCTATTTACTTTTACTCATGTAAAAATATTGGCATTTAATTTTTAAACATTCACCCACAAAAATTTAAATTTGCTCAGAAACATCCAAATTATTTTGTTCTGGAAAAACATCAGACAGCTCCAAAACCTTTATTTCAGCCTGAATTATTCAGCCTGAATTTTGCAAACCAATTGATCCTTATCTCTTATCTCATAATTTCTTCATTTTGTCAGCTAAAATATTATTCTTTATAGAGTTTCTGCTTTGATTTTGTCCATTCAACGCAATCATAATTTTCCATGCACAAATGGCTTGCTTTAGACAATGGTAAAAATTGGGAATGAACACTGAACAGTCATTCTAAGTTTCAGCTTTGATACACCTTCCAAATTGAGCCTTCTATGAAGATCGAATATACAGTGTATATACAATAACATTCGAATATATATGACTACAGAGAATATCTAGTATTGTCATTATTTTTTAATACTTTGTGTCATATTTAACTATAATAATATCGCAACATCTTTGTCACCTTACTGTAGATAGTGAAGGAAAAAAATAATGATCTTGGGAAACGAAGACAACTATCACCAAATAAACTTTCACATACTCTTGGATTGAATTTATGGACACCACTTAAAATAAATTGTCTTCTTTCAAAGTCGAAGCAGTTCCAATGCAATTTGTGATGTCAAATATGGGATTTTTGTTTTATCAAATTTCCGTCTTACACTTTATTAGTCCTTACTTTAAACACTAGATATATGTTTTTATTCTCTTGTATACGAAAAATAGAGAAATAAATGTTCATCAAAAAATTCTAAGTGGAGACTATGACGAATTTCTATGTTTCAGACCACCATCATTTCGAAAACATATTTTTGTAATTATGTCTTTGCATGCAATAATTCAAAAATGTTTTGGCTAGAAGGGTAAAATTATATATATGAATTTCAGACTAAATTTCCATTCAAAAGAAGTCTGTCTGATTATTCAATTGAATTCGATAACTACTAAACAAACAGTTTGAATAAAATTTGATATTCAGATTTAGCATTTAAAATGTTGATTGTAATCAATTTTTGGGGGAAATCTGCCAAAAGATTTGCAGTTTATCGGTCTGTACTTTCGCATGCGTGTAAATACAATAACTCATAAAAATTCGGTAAACGATCTTGTGACTACAACAGAAGCTCTATGTTAAACATTAGTTTTCATTGGTCGAAAAATAGCACCCAAATATAAATTCGGCTGTTAGATTAGTAATAATTCTAGATTCAAAGCTTAAGATTATGATTCATAACTATTTCTTACCAATGTCATACACAGGACACACAGCCACACTTAAGGTCCAAATGTTTAGGCGGTATAAGAAAATTAAAGCATTTATTAGAAAGTATGCTGAGAAATTTCAAGCTCACTAGTACTGGTTGAATTAGTAATATTAATTGCAAGGTTTTAAGTATGGATAATAAAACATGTTTATTTTGATGCGACTAACAAATTAATATGGTATTAATATGACAGGATACACAGCATATTCATCGGCTCCTATTTGCATGACACTCCTGGTAAAATCCACAGCAAATCCGAATTCTTGGAGGAAATTGAGACCGTGACTACAGGGATCAGCGATTCCATCCACGTAGTCTACTTCCGTGTCACTATGCCAGGAGATACCAAGAGGCTTGCAGAGAGGTAGTTTCTTTAATCTTTGGGACGAATCCAATCCAAACAGGGTCGCATCATCTCTTGCATCCATGCGCATCGAGCACGGGTCGCCAACAACAGACCCGACCGAAGAAAGTCCATCTTCTCCACCCCCAAGCGCCTTCACTTTCGGTTCCACTTCAGGGGACTCATTCGAAGAAGTCTGTTTCAGTTCCGCAATTATTTGACATTCTCCCTGTTCGTTCCTCTCCTTATTAAACTTCGGTTCATCCTCCGGCTGGCTAAGCTCCTTTTCGGTGACACCGGTCTCCATTCGATCTTTAGTCTTTTCTTCCACTTCGCTCTCGCTGCTTCCTTCAATTTGATCTGTGATAACTCGGATGTCTTCAGTTTTGTTAACTTTATCTTCTAAAATTTCTTTCCGCGACGAAAGGCCTTTCTTTGATTCACTCTTCATGTCTTCCGTAAAGGCTTTCATTTCTTGCAAAAGTTTCTCTTGTCCGGCTTTCATTTCTTGCAAAAGTTTCTCTTGTCCAGCTTCCATAGATTTCTTCATATCAGCTAACAGAGCCAGTAACTCACTATTACCGCTATCAGCCATCGTAGCCTGAGATCTCGTTTTCACCATACACTGTTGACCACTATCCCACTTCTGACACCAAATGTTACGAATTTTTCCCAGGGGTTCGTTTGGATAGTGGAAGTTATATGGTGTGGAGAACGCTCAACCAGCAGGCAGAAGTAGGAAAAGAAACAACGACGTTTATTTACACGAAGACATACAGGACAGCACAAAAACGACAATTATATACAGCATAGAAGACGATTATCTTCAGCCGAGACATGCAGCATACAACAAGAATCTACTGTAGACAGTAGCACACAGATTAGTTCAGCACTAGCTTGACTCCGTCGCTGCTCTGCTAATCCCTGGAAGACCAGTTCTTCACCGTCGATTTCGACTACTACTCCTCTGTCGCTTCCGACTATTCTTTGACGACTCCGTCCACTCTGACCACGACACCCAGGCAGCACAGACTGGCTCCTTTTATAGGTCTCAGGAGGCGGGGCTAGAAGCCTCTCAACCAATCAGGAACGTTCAGGCGTATCTCGGTTCCTACTGGACGGATCGGGAAAATTCTCGATGTTTCGGGTATTATCTATTTTGGCGCCAAAGTCTCCAAATTCGTCCCCAAGTCGCCAAATGGTCGCCAAGCTCTGGGACCTTCCACGCGGCATACGGACTCCGTCTAATACCTAATACCTTTCTGTTGATGGAACAAATTATGCTGGGAAGCCTAATTGCAGGTTTGTAACAATATATTAACAGTAGTGTCAGCGGAAAGAGAAATATTTTTCTTCATTAAAAATCATTCCTTTATTGATAACATATGAAAGGATATATATATAATGTCATGCACAAGGATTTCAAAAATGAATTGGCAATAGTAATCTTTTTTAATCAGCATATATAGCAATGAAATTAATAGTTCAATTAACTAAACGTTTTCAAATCAAATCAAAATTATTTTATTAAATCGAGTACCCTTTAATTTAGAGGATGAATTAACTATATTCTGTATTATACTTAAAAGAAACATATGTAACTTACAAAAAACTTTGATAATCGTTTAATGTCATATGAAAGTAAGCATTTTGCGTCATTACATAACAAAAGCTTAAGCAATTAAGTCCTCGTATTAAAAATTATATCTGGATCTTGAAGTACTAAAAACGCTTGGTGTCAAACTTACGTTTAATACCATTTTAATTAATAAAAAAAATTATCCATAAGTTTCAGAAATTATACAAACTGCCAGCAAACTTGTTTTCTGCTGTGCTTTTTGGAGTCAAGTAGAGATAAACATCGAGTAACCTGAGATAAACAAATGAAATTTTCAGTATATTTCTCGATCAAGAGAGGTAAATAATGGAACTGCATTACTTATAAATCTTTCTGAATTTAACTCTATTTTACTTCATTGCTAATAGTGAAAGAAGTTGATCAAACTAAATTTTGAATTTTTCTGTCTCATTTTTTTCGAATTTACTTACAAAATTGTGAAAAGACGAGATCCACCATGTGGTAAGGAATTAAAGAAATAATTAAATTAATGAAATCTTCAATAATATGTAATTGGATTTTATTGAAATATTACTTTTAAGAAGAAGAAATTTATATTTGAAAATGTTGGTGAATTTCCCCCATTATATTACAAGATTTTTGTTATCACAGTTTAATTATTTTATGAAATAAAAGGAAGTCCAATTGATTAATCTGTTCTCAAATGGATTAATATTTATATGAAAAATAAATGAGATTCATTATTATTTATCAATGATTTAAATATTTTGCGATTCTACCTTTATGATATTTTAAATCTAGATGACTGGAAAAAAAATAATCTAAACAAAGTTAAGTGAAAGCGCGAAATCGTTTACGGTCAAAGTATTAAATTACGGCGACATTAATAAAATTCCTTTTTACAGAGTCTGTTTTATTTTTGCATTTAAAACGTCAATAAGTAACTCTAAAATACTTGATATAAAAAGAAAGTAGAAAAAATCTTTTAGTAGAAAAATTATTTACCTCTATAAATTCAGTAAATATTATCCTCATCATCCATGCTAATATCATATCTATATTAGCATCAATACTGAATCCAACTTCCGCATCCTACTTTGAACCTGCAATTCCACTTATTTCTGCCCAGCATCGCATATTTTGGAACATATATTGTATGCTAAGTTATATAAACGATGAAAATATTATAATAATTTCACTTTCTTATAAGATTCATAGGTTTTTTTAATCGTATTTTTTAAATCAGTTATTAAAATATAACGTTGCCACATAGATAAATTTCGCTTCTTTTTTCATTCGACGCTTTCCATCGGCTTAAGGATTATTGCTTGTACAATCATCATTTTTTGGACAGAATTGCGACTTAAAACCCTTAGCTATAATGGATTAATTCCCGAATCAGTGACTTATCTCCTTAAGTAAAAAAATATTAATTTCTTGTATGAATTCTCTCCATAATATATTTAATTTCGGATAAATATAAAGGAATTTTAAAATTCTGTATTTTCGCAGAGAGTTGATTAATATACAAAATTCATTTTTAAAAAAAGGAAAGAAACAGATAGAGATTTTTTGAAACAGGTTTTTATTACGAGAAACACATTTAATAAATTTATAAATTAATTTCCTCTTGGAGATTATTTTTGTTGAAAGTTATACTACAGCTGAATTAATCGTGAATTTTATTTAGAGGAACATCGAAACATCTGTCATATTTTCTTTATATTAATGGATTTTTATAAAGAAATCATGCTGCAATAAAAAAAATTGTATCGTCTGACAAGTAATGGAAATAAGATGCATATCTTACTATTCCGATGCTTCAGTTCAGATGAAGAGTAGTTATAAATTAACATCCTATTTTAATGAAACCGAAAGATTTTGGGTGAATCACAAGACTTAATTTTTGCTTCAATTATATTTACTTCTTTAAAACCGCTCTATATGACAGTTAAACAAAATGGTAACGTGAGATATTGTTTATTCGAAAAAATACTTTTTAAAAGGATTTATTATATACTGACCATTGGTAAAAATCGGATTATAGTATTACATATAAAATCTGCCATAAAAAGAAAGCGCTGCACAGATATGAAATGCACTGATGAAAAAAAATCTTTCATAACATACGGAATATAAAATAAAGGAAGAATAAATACCTTCATTTCACGATTTCCTTTCTCTATTTTATTGCTTGAGTTGGGTGACTTTTTTCATTTTAAAATCCAAAGCGAATGACACACGACACATTTATATCCAGACTTCATTCTGTAGGCGTCCATACTCTACTAAGACTTGTAATGTTTACTCAGTCTCTAAATATATCTCAACTCCAGGAAGCAAAATTTTATCTCAGTGTTTTATTGCACATAAAGAACACCCGTAAGACTTTATTTAATTTATCTATTGTTATAATTACTCTTCTAATTCTCTTGCATACTGAGTATTTGATTTATTTTGGAACTCGAGAGATTTTTACTCATTATATTAAAGTAAGGAGTGCCAATATATTACACTAACAACACAGACCGATCTCCCGTATGTTATAGAGCGTTTCAGTAATTGTTGAGGAACAGTTCACTTCACTCAGAAAACATTCAGATTCATTCAGTCCTGCTATACAATGTATATTATGACCAAAAATACAGTGATATTGTTTATATTCTTCTTATTCAAGAACGAAAGTAACAGTTGTGCATATTTATGCGAAGAACAAATTACTTTCTATCAAATATTCTGTTTAATAAAGTGGGGCAAACTCGAAACATACAATCATGTCTAACATGATAACGTATATTGAATGCCGGAGATATCTTGAACATTCAAGATTACTGCTTGCCAAGCCACTGGAATGATTTACTCTATTCACTCCTGTAATTCGGACTTTTTGGGATTTCAATCTATACACTTATCTTTTAGCCATAATTTTTCACTACCCACTACGTAATTGGGCCAATATTTTCACTCAACGTCCGTGAAGTACCAAAACCGCGATAACATTTAATATTATCACTAAGCAGAATAAAATAAAAGGCATTCATCCGAAATTTTTCAACACACACATTAACCAACCACTGCAAATAAATGATAGAAGCCAAAAAGGATATCAGATGAGTTCGAAACTTGGTTCTATATAAAAAATGTAATATGATATAAGTCTTGTGAAAGTTAAATCTATGAAAAAATTCTCCATCTATTTTCATGACAGGCATCAAAATGTTTATAAGATTAAGAAATTTCATTATCATTCAGATATTCAATAACCGTTCTTTGGGAATCATTTCTATTAGAAAACATTTGAATCATGATATCAATATCAGCATTCAATTTATTCTATATATTACTCTTTTATATTTAGAATCACAGGCTGAATGTCATGCGACTGAAAGATTGCACTTTGACTGACAACAAGCCCTAGTGCTGCTTTACAACTGGACGTTAAATATAACTAAACTAAAGTTGACTGACAATAAAGAACAACACACAAACTAGATGATTAATCAAGCCTGACTGATTTAGATGCTATAGAAAAATTGTTTCTAACTTATGTAATGAGCTATCTAATAGAGTCTATTAATAAAAGAAGTCAAAGGAAAACAAAAATGCTCAGTTAGCCTTTACTTTAAACTGATTAATATTTGAAAAAAATAAAGATAATATAAAATTAAATGCATATAAATGTAGATTAGAAATTTTTGCCTTATGCTTTTCATATACTATTTCATCACGATGGCAATGAATACTACATTTTAATCTATAACACATGTTATGGGCAAAAATGTACATTCAATTATATTTTGTAATGAAGATATTTTAAATATATTTAATAATTGCTTCTGCATTATTGTTTAATTTAAAGGATGCGTTTCCTGACACAGGTTCCCTGAATACAGGTTATTTAAATTAACAAGCCATTAAATAAATTCAATCGGTCTTTTTACCTTTAAAAATTTTTCTTGAAAAAATTAATTTTAATTCTTCGAAGTTTATTCGTAAATGCATCAATTATTGCATCCATTTAAAACCATTTATATTAAGAAATTCATTTTTCTAAATGTTTTAATTTTTAAATTTTAAAGTATTTGATTTCTAGATTCTAAATACCCATATTTAAAATTAATTTTCGTAAAATTGCAATGTTGTAACTTGTATTCGGAAAACTGATGGCTGATGGAACCAGAAAGCTAAGCAGAAATTATTTTCGAAAATCTGCAAAAAACACTATTTGATCACTATGGAGATCAGCAAATTTCCGAGTAAAATCACTAGTTTTATTGATCATTTCTTTGAAAAATATGAAATGTTTAATGACGAATTATAGCTTTTATTTCAATAAAATTAATGATTCTTTAAATCTTTAAAGGAATGTAATAAATATTTGTAGGCTTAGTTTTTTAATTTGAAATACTTAAATTGTAATTTTAAACAAGCTTTAATTATAGACAATAAGTTTTTCTTTTTAATTATTTAATTATTCTCAGTTGAATTTAATTATTTTAATTTATCTCATCGACCGTTCTTTAAGCATTTTAAGTAGTTGTGAAAAATTTTCGGTTAAGTTTAAAATATTCTTATCAAGTATAAAATATCTTATTTCTTAAATGAGCAAATGCTATTCCATATAAAGTCACTGATATTTTGGGTTACCTACTTCGAAGATTTGGTAGTGCTGCAGCATTATATTTACTAAATGCAAAATTTCTTTTTTAAATACTAAGTATCTAAATAATAAATATGCCATAAGGCTTGTGTCTTTTCTTTACCTGCAATTTCGTTGAAATTGTAATTTTAATTCACCATTTAACTTTCGCCATTTTCAGTTCTTTTATGTATTCTTATATGTTAATCATTTTGTAGAAATAAAATTTATTAAAAATTAGGAAGATAATTTTTATTGCTTTAATTGAATGATTCATTAATGGAATATTAAAATTATCTGCTAATATTTAATTATTTGTAAAGTTTTCCTATTTGAAATGTAATCTAAATTCACCAATACATTTATTTTTTTGAATACCAAATTATTGTGTATGTACATTTTACTTGCAAATAAATTTATTATATATTTTACTTCAATGTATTATATTATTCATACGTATGCTTGAAACAAATTAAGATATTCAATCAAATTAAAATATTTTCTTCAACGTTTTAATATAATAATGTAGGCTTTTTCTTCGACCATATTAAAACTCGAAGCTTACCGCTATGACGAAAAAGTATCCTGCTACAAAATTAGTAATATTTTATTTGATAATTGCATAAAAAATGGTGTAATACTACATACATATTTCGAGGAAATATTTTTAAATACTCGCATTCTAATCAAATATTTTAGAAGGTTTTGATCATACAAGCAGAACTAAATTGCTCAACTTTTACTGCGTAGTATATCCAAGATGATCAAAATAATTTAAAGTATTAGGCAAAAAGTGATGCTTGTAGTGATGTTGCAATGTTTGAAGAGCTCAACATTGCAGTCTGTTCTGAAGGCGGTACAGGGTGTCCACCAGGAGTGCAGCGTCTAATATTAACAGTTTCAGACAGAATACGTCAAGGCGAGTCCCGAATATTGCATGAAGCTTGTAAGGTGTGAAGCTTGTGTTATGAAAACTTCAAAACACCAAGTGAAAATCAATGTTTTTGAGAACTTTCAAAACATCAGATTTTCGAAATGTCGTCCGTTTGAGCAAATCATATGTCGAAGTCTGGAAGTGAAGTCACAATTGTTTTCTGCAAAGCTTCTGTTCCAATCTCCTTGACTTAGGTTTTAATTGCTGCTCTCAAGTCGTCCAATGTTGAGGGTTGTGTGAGATACAATGTGTTTTTCAGACTTCAGACGTCCCCATAAAAAAGTCGCACGGGTTAAGATCTGATAAGTAAGGTAGCCACTCTAATACAATCGTAATGAAATACAACCCGATCAGTCTATCGTAAAAATGTTCCACTAAGAGATCGAAATTTCGCTGAGTGCTGTGAAGCATAGCATCATCTTGCATAAACCAATAAATCGCGTATCTTGCCTACGCCATGCAAGAATGGGATGACACCGTCATTCAACAAATCAAAATAACTACACTGATGACAGTTTCCATAACAAAAATTGGCCCAATAATGCCTTTATCAGAAAACTCCTACCAAACTGCAAGCCTAAATTGGTGTAGTGGCAAAAATATTGCATGATGAAGATTTTCAGAGGCTCAGAAACTCCACTTCTGTTTGCTAACATATCCTTGGAGGTGGAAGTGCGTCGTGCTACCGAACCAGATCCATTTAAAATCAATTTCGTTACATTCAGCTTAATTAATCATCGTCTTTGCAAAATCAAACCTTCTTAAACCATCCAAATCGGTCATCGGTGACTTGAATTTTGTAAGGGAACAGAGCCACATCCCTCCTCATTATTCGATGCATCGTACTTTTGGACATGTCGAGTTATCGTGCTACCTGTTGTACCGTTTAAGTTTATGGACTTGCTTCGCACACTTTTTTCAATTTTGGAATATTAGCTTCCTTTCTTGCACGCATCCTTTTTCCTCCTCGCCAGCACATTATCCAATATAGTGCCGGTTTCCTTATATCTTCCGTACTTTCTTTTGATCGTCGTGCCTTTTATGTTGTGGGGATTGCCGAATTTTTTTCTTGAATTTTTTTCACCGCAGTCTATAGTGATTGTAATTCATGATAAGTCATTACTATGAAAACACGATGCTCAATCGAATAATTGATCATTTCAGAACCACAAGATTACGTACACTATACAGTAATTTCTTAGTGAGTAACTCGCGACTCATTCTCATCAAAACAGTTTTCTTGCCTTATGTGAAGGGGGGGCGGATTTGCATATTCACTTACAAATGCACTTTTCTCTTTCAGGTTGAGTCAAATTTGCATAGTCACCCAGGGAAGTTTCCATGCTGTGCAATCTTCGTATGCATCGTAATTTGGAATACGAACTGTCGGATTCGTAATTAACGCTCTTCGTGTACTTAGACTATAACGCTATATTCGGGAACCCAGTACGTTATACATCAAAATACTAGTCTTGAGGTGTTCTATGTAAATATTACATATTCTATGTAAATATTAGAAACAGCATACCTTGTGGAAAACCCTATATCTTGATAAAGCAGTGCGAATATGCTACTGTAAAGTTTTGGAACTATAAAAATTGGAACAAGAAAGATGATTTTAAACACTTAATTTTAAAGTTAAGAATTGTCTCAGGCAAAAAAAAAAATTAAATCGATAGAAATCGCGCTCTAACCGCGAAAGTAAAAGAAGAAATCTTTTTTATTCATTGCAAAGAATCATTAATGTTTTCCCTAACAATATTATAACTATCAAATTTTATCAAGCGAAAAGTAAAAAATTTTGGTTTATCCTATGGAACAAAAAAATCTAATAAAAAAGTTCTTTTAAGCTTTCTTTAAATATAAGTTCTAAATATGAAGTATTTCAGTAATGAACTGGAATAATAACATAGTACAAGTCGCATTCAATTATATACTGATAAATAATTGTAAAGCAATATAGTGATCTTTTAATAAGTATTATTTTTTAGGTAATGGGGAACGGGATGGTAAAAGTTTTCTGGAATGGAAAAAAATATAGGCATGAGTCTACAGATATTGGAAAAGAATTATTTTCCCTGGCGCAAATTACTAAACATTTCTATTTTTTCTTTTGTAAATTTTGGATATGGTTCTGGTTTTTTTCAATAATTGATGTAACTTGATCTATTTCTCAAACAAGAGTATTTCTTAAACTAGAATAGAAAGAATTTAGATTTCATTATTAATTGATGAGATCCAGATATTACGACAGATGACCCGTTTTTTGCATACTGTAACGAATGATTTTTTTCCAGATAGATACACAGAGTATAGTCCCAAATACATCCCAAATGTTAAAAAAAAGTTTTGCAATAGATTATTTCAAAACATTTATTTTTTCCCTCGTATAAAATTTGCAAATTAAGAAAAATGATTGTATGCTAAGAAATATACATACACTGGTGTGCAAAACTTACTGGATAAGCAACTACACTGGATAAGCAACAATGAAAATTTTAAGCATATAGCCATGAAATTGCAGAAAAGGAGTTCTTGCGATCAGTTCAATAAACACGTAATTCAAGAGAAAGGTCATGCGTATGCAAATATCAGGAACGAAACATCACAGGCGACGTGAGCGTACGCAAAACACGTGCGGAAGGCGCGCGCAGCACAACACTACAATAAAAGGAAGGACGGAGACGCAATTAAAGACATTCGCTGCAAGTGCACGTGAGTTAATTCGTGAAATATGGCTAGCAGAAATCACCTGGACGATTTCACACGTGGAAGAATGATCGGAAAGCTGGAGGAGGGGCGTAGTGTGACCAGTGTAGCTGAAGAGTTCGGAATCAACAAAAGTGTCGTTTCGCGCGCTTGGAAAGCCTTCCAAACCACAGGTACAGCTGTGAGAAAGGTTGGTGGTGGCCGCCTCAGGAAAACAACTGAAGTGGATGACCGACATATCGTCCTGCAGGCGAAAAGAACTCGAAACCAGTCAGCAAGCGCCATTGATCAGCAACCGTGTGCAGCAACGGGGCGACAAGTATTGCGTTTTACTGTGTCCAGACGCCTTCACAAAGGTGGCCTATTCGCCCGCCGTCCTGAACGCTGCATCCCTTTGACAGTTTTCCACCGGCGGCACCGTTTAGAGTGGTGCAGGGAGCACAAAAACTGGACATCTCATCAATGGAGTCGTGTCCTCTTTACAGATGAGAGTCGTTTTAGTGGCACAAAAGATTCCCAACGCCAGTTGATTTGGAGAGAGGTCGGGACACGGTTTCATTCCAGTATCATCACTGAAAGAGACCGTTTCGGTGGTCCTGGAGTTGTCGTCTGGGGAGGCATTATGATGAACGGGCGGACTGAGCTCCACGTGTTCGACAGAGGTTCTGTAACTGGAGATCGCTATTGTCAGGAGGTGATCCTTCCCCATGTGCGTCTGTTCCGAGGTGCCATTGGATCAAACTTCGTTTTTATGGATGACAATGCACGGCCACACAGGACTCATGCTGTTGAGGAGCTCCTGGAAAGTGAAGATATCCCTCGAATGGATTGGCCGGCGTGCTCCCCTGATTTAAATCCGGTAGAACATGTGTGGGATGCTTTGGGAAGACGCCTTGCGGCACGATTACATCCTACTGGGAACACCCGACAACTTAAACAGATGCTGATTGAGGAATGGGCACTCTTACCTCAAGAACTGTTGGACAATCTGGTGCTGAGTATGGGGAGATGTTGCGAAGCAACCATTGCAGTAAGGGGAGGGCATATCCCATACTAAGGAACATCTGCTTACTGTTCTTCCTCTTGGACAGACAATCATGTGTAACGATACTATGAGTTCAATAAAGCCTTTTTTTTGTTTGATTCCATACTGTATGCATTGTATTCATTTCTGCGCAACTATGCTTTCGCCATTCTTTCAGAACAAAATGTGTATCTCATTTTTGAATTTCATGTCTCTCAGATGATTTCTCGTGAAGTTATGGCAAAAAACATACCTGTTGCTTAAGTTTTGCACACCAGTGTATATATCAAGAAATTAAATAATGCACTTTTATACTTTAGTAAAAAAGGAGGAAAAGCAATATTCTGAAATGGTATTTATTAATAGTATTTATTATTGTATAATTAATCTACATTTCATAATAAAGATGCTTGGCAAAGGTTCCTGAAATAGTATTCTTTTTGAAATAATTTCACTCTAAAACTACTAATTAATTAAAGCAGGATATAGAAAATATTCTGAAATGGAAAATGGAAATAATAATAAATATCGGAATAAATTCTTAGATAGAATAAAATGAGGGTTTCTAATGAACCTGAAATACGTGAGTGTTTTATGTTTCTAGTTATTACAGATGGTAGATATCTAAGAGAAAAAAAATCCTAATTTGGTTAGCAGTTTCTATTTCAGCATACATATCTTGAGAAGAAATCATTAGCAGTAAAAGAAAGCATTTATTTAAGAAACAAGATTAATTATGCATATCGTCGTTATTCTCAAATTTTCTATTTTTCTATTGATTTTATCTTTTGATCTCACTGTTTTTAAATTCAATTTTTTAACGGTTTATATTTTCAGAATTCTTATTTGGTTTTAAATCAATATTTTTTTTAATGTGGGCGTTTTATTATTATTTAACACTCATCATGATTTCTATTTCCAGTGAAGGAACTAATAATAATTTCATTTTTTTAAATGAAAAATTAAATATTTCATTCTCTTCTAGGCTTAAAGTATTAGAAGACTAGCTGATAAAACCTAACGAACCATTTATTAGATATACAACTGCCATGATTTAAATACCTTATGTATTTAACATCTTTTCACTTTCAACTTTTTTGCAATATTTAATTTTAAAATATACAAAATTATAAATTTTTTACTAATCACCTCCCAGCAGTTTAATGAAAGAGGGGATGCACTTTAATATATCCTTTGTGTATGGCATTCGCTTTTTTTGCTCAAATTTTCATTTTTGATTATAGTAATTATTGTATTATTTTTGAGATATGAACGTCATGTTTATAGTGTATTGAAAAGCAGAACAGCAGGATATTTAATCATTGTATGAAAATATAATTCAGAATATAGTTTTTCTCATCATAGATAATGCTACAGTAGTGATATTTATATTTAAAGAAATAATATGAAATAATATTCAGAGACCAACAATGATTAAATGTCAGAGACCAACAATGTAACAATGTAATTATGCCACTATAAGGTAATTCCGCAATGATCCAATATAATTAATTTATTATTATATAATTTTAATGAAATTGAATCAAAGCATATTTTTGTCAGTAAATCCTCTATTTATTTATGTACCATTCTATGATGACAATTTTTTTTTATTGTAAGGCCCTATTTTTTCTTATCATTTATATAATCAACTTTAATTGCAACTTAAATTTATATCAGTCTACTATTGAGTTATGAAAACTTGTTTAATATTATATTTAAAATAAATTATTCTCATCTTGTGAAAAAAATCTTAAAAGGTTATTAGAATGAAAAAAAATGACCAAAGACGTAAATTTTAAATGACTAACCATATAAAAACTTTAACAATCATCGAAATGAAAAAAATAATTAAAATTTTTGGAAATAAAAGAGCAATAATCTTTTAAAATAGCATAAAAGGGAGTGGATAATAATACCTTGATAATACCTGTATTATAAGTTGGTTTTCTTTTATGACATTATAATGTATTTATATTGATTAGCGTAAATTGAAATGATGAAAAATATTACTCCAATGGTATATTTTCTTCATTTCAGTCTAAGTAATTAATTCTGTTGTTTCAATTAAAAAATGGAATTTAAAAGAAGACCGAGCAGATAGTTCTACCAAAGGAGTATTATCTTGGTGGTACTATATATTGTAATATGTTACCAACCGTGACATTGTTTTAACGCACATCTCCCATATAAATATTTCTTATACTGAACTGATTAAAGTAAATCTAATTCATAAAATATTGTTAGATTCTTTAACTTTTTATCAGAATGTCTTGTCATTATTTTCATCAAACATTCTTTTAATTCAATTCGGTCTTAGCGATATAGCAGTATCATTCAAATAAATTATTTGTATGCATACAAAGATATCAAATTATTCTTTGATAGAAAGTGATGAGCTTTATATTATATAATCATGTAAAGTAGGTTTCAAGTAAATAATGGAATCTAAGCAATCAGAATTATGCCAGGTATTAATTAGTTAAAAGGTCTAAAAAGAAAAAGCCCCATAACAAAAAGCTAACAATTGAAAACACTTTGTTTTATTTATTTTCACAAGACCCCCCCCCCAAGAAATTTGATATGGCACATAAATTTTCCATTTGAGTTTTTATAGGAATTTTTAACACAAAATGAAAATCACTTAAAAACCTAATAGGAATTTCATATTTCCATGGTGTTTAAGAATAATTTATATAGCACAGAAGTAATATCCGGAAAATGTTTCAGACTGTTATCATCATAATAGGAGTCTTGCACTGCATAAAAGGCTATTTCTTTAGAATATGTTATCTATTCGAATGCATTCCTTTCACAGCCTAAAGTAGAAAGACAATTGTTGGAGCTTAATACAGGACTATGTGAGAAAATTAACTCAATTGTGACTTTTCCTTTTTCATTCCTAGGATAATTGTGCTAAAGGCGGAAGAGTCAATTTCATCGAAGCGTTTGTTTTGTAAACCTTTGAATACAGTTATAATACTCAATATTCGACTTCCATCAGAATGAACAGTTTAAATTATAATTGAAAAATTGAATTATAATAAAACGCTTTCCATTTTGAAATTCTATTAAAGTTCAAGATTTTAGAAAACGAAATAAAAATTAGCAATATTTTATGGGTATCTCTTAAAATTCAAATTCATATTATTACAACAGTTTACCTTTTTTCATCTAGGTCTTTTTTTTATTTTTACGCTGAAATTGCTTTTAAAGAATAAAAGGAGGACAATACATGTTTTTATGTTTGAATTTTTTTTTCCATGCTTATTTTTTATGCTATTCTATTGCTTTTAAAGTAAAAAACGCAAGAAATTTCCCCCCGTATCTCATTTTTTTCGCTCAACAACGTTTTATACATTCCATTGAACATAAGTCTCTTTATTCTCTGTCAACAAAGGATAGCAGTTGTTTGAAAATACACGAAAAGCACGTTTTGGCTTTTGTGTGTAATGGACGATTCTATTTATGTCCAATGTAAGAAGATGTAGAATTTCTGGACCAAAAAATCTCCTGAGAAATATTTGAAATTTTAAGCTTATCTCATGAGAACAATGGTGTATTAGATAATGTGTAAGAATGGTGGAACAAAACTTTTAACTTTCCTGCTTTTTCCTATTGCAGTTTCTTATATTTTGATATAAATTGAAAAAAATTGTAAAATGACATTTTTTTAAAAAAATGTCAATTTTTTAGATTATATGGTATAAAGGAAAAAAGTACATGCTTTAATTTTTTCATAACATGAGGTATTAATTTAAATTTACATGATTTAATAAATTGAATCCTTGATAAATACAATCCTATTTAATTAAATGTTTTGAAGAAAGATGAGACTAATTTGAACTTATCAGACCTCGTTCACAAAAATCAATTAAAACAATGTGAAATCTTTATACTATTCACTTCGAATGTAATGTAAGACGATCTACAAATTATTTTTAAAAGTTGGATATAATTGAAAATATTCAGTTTAAAGATAAATAAAAATTTATTAATGAAATGCGAAGTTAATTGAGAGTGTATTAGCATTTCGATAAAAAAATTTCAGGTTTTGCGAAATTGAGATAATATTCAATTTTGAGTCTCAAATAGATATCGTCCTTATTTTGTTTAATTACGTAGCAGATATTTACATTTTTCTTACTATAGTTCCTAAGAACTTTTAATTCAGTCTACGAGTAAGTTTTCAATTACTTTAAGAGGATTACATTAATCAGGTAATTAAATTTATTTAAGTAATTCAATTTTATAAAGGATATCAGGAAATAAAAGTTATAATTAATCTGGTTTAATTTTGAGTAAAAGTTTATTTGCATGTTTCCGATTGATTATTTATTGCATGAAATGAATGACAATTTAATTGCGAGCTTCCTTTAAAGTTACAGATAAGAGAAAAACATTTAGAGTAACAAATAAAAGATCGGAGGTCAAAGGATTTATAAAACAACAATAAATGTTTAAATTAATATATCGATAGAAGAATAGAAACGGAGGATAGCTATATTTGAAAGAAAAATGAACTTCTTCTCAATGAAAATTTTTGATTTTTTCGAGAGTTTTTTTTTCCAGAGGTTGGAAATAACCGATTTTAAAATCTAATGTTGTTTGCATATATGAAAAAAGAATTTTGCTCAGTAAAATATGATGAATTATTCTCCAAAAAGTATGAAAATCTTCATTGAATTTAAGAGCAGATTAAAATTATTATTAAGTTACACACTTAAAACAAAGTACTATCGTGCATTTATTTGACCTTGAATATAGTGTTATTGAGTTCACTGTGGAAATGAATCAATTATTCCAAAAAATTCGTGTTTAAGTGTTTCGTTACATAGCATTTGCTTATCTGCTCATAAAAAATCATTCAAATTTCGAGTCTCGTGCAGAGCAAACACTCTGAAACGATGGTCCGTATAAAAGTTCGCGGCCTTGATGAAATTGCTAATTTGTTGCGGGAGTTTTCTGAGAATGAATCGGATGGTGGTCAGCTGTCTTGTTCCTATTTAGATTCCGATGAAGACATAATATTGCGTGAAAGTGACTGCGAAGAATCTTCAGAAGTAAGTTGTAAATAATTTGTTTTGAACAGTTTTTTATGATATAAATGGTCATAATTTATGATAATTACATGAAATAACATTAAAAAGTCTGAAAACTAAACCCTACTGAACAGTAGTCCTGCAATTATTGAGTTATTACAATTATTTTATATTGCTGTGTCGAAAAGACATCAGTGGAAGTTCAAGGGTCATCGAAATCCAGGACGTTCTAATGTTAAAATGTATCTATAGTGACATAAAAAAATCATAAAGGGAATCTAATATTTTAAATTTTGTTGCTAGACAGTAGAAAAAAACGGACTTATTTTACTCATTATTTAAACTTCTTATAAAAATTCAAATTTCAACAGAAAAAAAAATTAATGATTAAAAATTTAATGATGATTACTGATTAAATTTAAAGATGATTAAAAATTTAAAACTATATTTTTACTCTGCTTGAGTAAGCTTTACATTTGAACTATTTATGAAATCGGATTTTTTTTTTCAGATGCTTTGAAAAAAAAATCTTTTTCAATAATAAAAATGTGTTCAGCAGCACTAAAGGGCATATCATATGGCTGTTTATCTGTAATTAATTAAATATTTAACTAAGTTAAAATATTAAAGTTAACATTTTTAAGATAATTTTCATTTTATTCCATAATTTTCATAACATTTTGTGACTAACATAAACAATAAAATAACATTACAATCAACTTTATATTAAATCAACATTGACAAAAGATTAAATTAAATTCAACAACAGTTTTAAATTAATTCAACAAAAGATTATATTATTATGCAAATTAATCTTTTATTGAATTTTTGTTTCAAAGATACAGAAGGATTTTATTTATATTAGATGAAACTAAACACACACACACACACACATTTAGAATTTAACTCTCATTTCACCTCTATTACTATGCAACAAGAATCACCGAGCATTCACATCATGGTTGAAACATTTCCTCTTTAGAATATTATTACAGTGATGGGAATTCTGCATTCCTCTACACGAATAAATTATGTTTGCTGATGAACTGTCAGTGTGCCTCAATAACCTGTCAATTCTGTGTATTTCTAGCAAGTATTTTCTTCCATTGCTTGAATTTCTAGTGAGATTTATTTAAAGGCAGAATTTGGCCAAACATAAATTAAACAATTTTAAGCGTATTGGCACAAAAGAGATGCTCTCTATTACAGTAATTTCATTTTGATTAAATATGCAGCTGAAACATTTAGGTTATTTAAATTTGATTTTATTAAGCTCTTGTTTTAAACCCTCAAAATTGTAGAGGTATTTACAGTAGGAAATTTAACCTTTGAATTACACAAATTCTTTCAATAAAAAATCATTTCTAACTTTTATATTATATTTAAATATTTCTGTAGACCAAAAAAATGGCGGTTTTGTTGTTACGAATTATTAAAGTGACTCATTTTTAATATTTTTTAAAGAAAATGTTTTATGAAAGGTTTATAGCGCAGCCTGACCAATATTGATCCTTCACTGTAAAAAGATAATCATAAAAAAATAAATTAAATGTTTTCATTTATGAAACTGTAAGAAAATTTATATTACAATTAATTGTGTCATAGTTTAATAATTAATAGCACCATTTTCAAAGTTTTTAAGATTCATAACTTAATGCACTAATTTCAAATGCTTTAAGATTTCATAACTTAATTCACTATTTTCAAAAGCTTTAACTTTTTACTTTTAAAAAATCCAAGTTACAAATTCTTGTTCAATAGGTGGAAATTAAAAGAAACTTTGATTATGGATTCAATATTTCAAACGCGGATTTATCTCTTAACATTGAAAAACCGTAACTGACTTATGCTTCCTTTGAAATTTATTATTTAAGAGTAACAGGAGATGATATTTACGTAATGATTTAACTACGGGTAAAATTATATCTACAACTTATATATCTACAACTCCAAAGGCAAAGAAAAGGTTAAAAAATTAGATTTAAACTTGTAAAGGTATATAAAATTCCAATAGGATATTTATCTATTTATTAACGATTGTCATATATCATAATCATGTATGATATCTCGAATCAGTTATCGACGATCGCCAGAATGCAACCCTGACTTAATAAATCGCTTATTGACTACAGACAAAGTTGAAAAGGGGGTAAGCATATTTGTTGTTTAATGAGCAGGATACATTTTTATAAATATTCTTATTGATAGCAGCTTTAAATATAATAATATTTTCTATCTATGGAAGTTAAAACTTATTTTGACAACTTCTCATGTAACTATTTTCTACAAGAATAAAACAGTACAAAGGCTATTTGGGGATGACCCTCGTAATTTTGAATCACCAGAAGATGTGCTAGATCCAATTGCTAAGCTTCCGACATCATTAATAGGTGGACATTAAGTCCCGACGGACTTAACTTGCACTCAGAAATCGGGCTTTCAGTGGAATGGGATTCGAACCAGGAACCCTTCGATCCCGTAGCCGAGATCTTACTACCTGGCCAGTGCAAGATAATTAAAACGTTTTCATCAATACACACATTTAAAAAATTTTGCCCTTAAAAACTATAAAGAAATTGCACGCCTTTCTATTTAAATTCTATGCAGTATCTGTATTTTATATCGATGGAAGTTAAAATCTATTTTAATAACGCAACATGCAACTATTTTCTACATGAATGTTTTCTAAAAGGTATGAAAAATCCATTAAATGGAAATTACTTATAAATTTAATCAAAAAGTGGAAAACGTAATTAAAAAAAACTTTACTGAATAATAAACTGTTTTATAAGAATAATTTTATTAATTTAAACGTCATTTAATATTTAATTATATTTTTTCATTTCATACAATATATCCTTTCACATCATTCTGTAAATCAGTTTGAAGAAATATCTCTTATCCAATAAATCCCCATAAATAAGTTTTCTTTACAAAAATTCTGAGAAATAAACTGTATCTTGCTTTTATTTCGTTGTTTTCTAAAGGGAGAAAAAAAAAGCAAAACCAAAAACATTGTGCCTTGTTTTGTGAAAGAATATCTTTTTCATTTAAAAGACTTAGAAGAAGAAGGATAAAAAATAAAACAGTTGAGTTCTTAAAACATGAAGTGAAACTTGCAGTTCATCATTTACTAAAAAACAATAAACGCTTTTATTTATCCATAAAAAGAAACACCTTATTTTCTTGTCTTGATGTTTTGAAAAAAAAAAACTTATCGCTTCATCTTAAGAGACTTCAGTATAAGTTTTTAAAAAATTATTGAAAAATAAATATGTTTTCGTATGCATAATTAATATATATAATTTTAAAAAGTCCACTTGCAGAACAAGAAATAATTGTTAGAAGTCAGTGCTTTAAAAATTGCTAGAAATAGCTTTTTTTTTGTCTAAAAAATAATATAAGATAAAAACCTTGTAGTTTAAAAATGTTTTTAGTGAGTCCAAAAAAATGTAGCTGAACGAAGCTACAAAATAATTTATTACATCAAATTTGATAAAATAATATACTTTAGAATTTAATTCATGGAAGTTTTCGTAAGAAGACCTTTTTCAAAATATAATAATTTTAAAAATAGTATTTACAAATGTAAAATATTTCTAAAATGAAGGTTATGTAAACTTAATAGATAATGTCAATTCCCAAAGAATGGATATTGAAAGAAATCAGAAACAATTTTTATAAGGTAAACTGTTCTGAATTTAAAAACTTTGGAAAAAATTGATAATACAGACAAGAAAAAATGAGTCTTCAATGTAACTGCTTGACTTAAATGAGAAAATATTGATGAAATTAAAAAAATATATCATTTATAAAAAAAAACTGTTATTTTGTGGTAATAATAGAATGAAAAACCAAATGTTTCGTTGGGAAGAACTCATTTATTTATTTTTTTAATAGAAAAGATAGCATCTATATTTCATGTATTTACTCAAATAAGTATTCTTTACATAGTACAATTTTTATACATTCCTACCGCAATATTTAAATATTATTTTATATATAAATAATTACTCATTTAGTTTACTTATGAAAATTCCTAGGGCCATGTTACAATCATATTTGCAAACATTTCTGTGACATATGTGTAAACTTCTTCTTTTTATGCTCTAAAAACTGAATTTATACCAATATACCTTTATTCACGTATTATCCTCAGCAATAAACATTACGCATAAATAGGCATCTCTTTTTGAGTGTAGTTCAACCCAAGTACGGAATCAATTTCTTTTAGATTCTAAGCTTTCGGTTTTAGATAACTTTTATTGCTTGTTATCCCTCTTCTGTTAGGAAAGAATCAAATGTATTCCTTGCGCATGGCACATTAAGCATTCCTTTCTAGAGAGCGCATTAAATTGAATAGATGTTCCGTTTAGAATTTATCTTTAAAGATTATCTCAGTTCCTTTGCTTTTCCTATGAATTTAGGATCACTTTGTGGTCAACAGACGAGAAGAAATCTCCCCATTTGCACATGAAATAGTTAATATTCAAAGCATATTTTTATAAATAAGGAAGCAATATATATCGAGATAAACTGGAGGACTTTAAAAGAAATTTGATTTCTTGCACTGAGCTTATGAATTTATTTATCACAAATTTTAAAGTTTTTTAGGTCATGAAATGCTAACCAGTCTTATTTGGGACAATGGCTCAACTGGCAGAAACATCCATCAAATCATCTCGAAAGTGTCCTTTAACTCATCATCTTGGAATAGGCTTGACATTATCTTTGCAACCGGCCATGACCCTTTCTCTTCATATTTCAAGAGATTCAATATTAAAGGATCGCATCAATGTGACTGCAGCGAGGTAGGCGATTCCCTTCATTATACCACTAGCTGCCCTCTCACCACATCTTTTCATCTCAAAAAACCCACCCACGACATAGAAAATATCTGGTGGACCAACGTTATGAGAAACAAGATGTCCAAGGTTAAAATTAGAAATCTTGTGCGGTTCCTACAAGAGAACGAGGAATTGATTTCTCCAGACCCAAGCCCAGTATAAATTTTCGTTTCATTTCTCAACCAAGCTCTTCTCCAGAATATATTAACTTCAATAGATTTCATCTACTCATACCCCTCATCGAACACCTCTTTCATCATTATAATATTGTATATAGTTACTTTTTATGTGTATATTGATATTTTGTCTTTTTATGTGTATTTTTTTTATCTTAATAAATACTCCCACGTATATCCTTTCAACCGACAGGGAATCCTAGAGATTCCAAGTTCGGGGATATTCTGTGGCGAAAGTAAAGTAACCAGTCTTATTAGCATAAGATAACTGGCAGTACTGGTACGATATTTTTAAGATATAAAGATGCATCAAAATAACAAATAACATTCTGGCGGTATATTGCAATAACTTGTTCTAATAGATGAATTGATACAATAGAGAAAATGAAGCAATTCTTCAATTAACACTTATAAGAGTTGACTTTCAAATTTGTTATCTGTTACTACAACAAAATTGATTTCTTTGAATATTATTTAACCATATACAAGCTACTCTAAGAGAGAAACATACAAAATACACGAACTTTTATTATCTTTATCACTTTACATTATTATTAGACACTGCAAAGGAAGAATATAGAATACTATAGAAAATTTCTGCGATTACAAAAGATGTTAAAATTTACTGTAATTTTTCAATTTAACAAAGCAATAATTTGAACGATTTAAATTTTTTATTGCAAAATGAAATTAATTTTGAAAAATTGGAATAGAATGGGATTGGCATATATTAAAATTTTTTTTTTCTGATTTGAAATAGAAAGCAGTCTAAGAAATATAAATTCTTTTTTTTATTTGCTGATTTGTCATTTTATATTTTGTAATTTGCCATAATTATCTCCTGCGTTTGTCTGAAATAATTGAAATTATATAACAAAAAGTTTCATTTTATTTATATGTACAGCTGGAAGCTTCTAAGAAGCGTATTGTGACTGCATTAAAATCAAATATCCGGGCGGAAAAATATGTATCTGCGCATGGAATGTAATATGACATGACTTTTACAAGCTTTAGATTATAACACATAAAAAAGGATATATCAAAGAAAATTTTGTATATCAAAATAAGGCATTATATGAAGTAAGAAGTAAAAGTCAATGATGTTTAAAATCAATGCCATCAGGAAAAATATGCAAATTAGAATTACTATAAACATGATCTAAAAACATAATTTTATTAATGAATAAAAAATAATTATTATTTTGATTATTTACTTCTCTTAAGCTTTTAATTTAAAAGTGATTTGTAATTAATATCATAGAATTCTGAAATTAATTTCTTCTCAAATTCGCATGCAGCCGGAGCTTGTCGTATGAACAAAAAAGTGTATAAAGTTTTTAGATTAACTAATAATTAAGTTCTAAATTTTTGAAAAATAGGATAGCATCGTTGAGTATTCAAAACAACAAATCGGAAATCTAGGGAAAATTTGATTATAGAATTCACTTATATAAATGTGTAATAAGCCAATTAAAGAAATATATATAAAATTTAAAGAAATCTTAAATTTTGAAATATGAAATTAAATAAAGTTTACCTTTCATGTGCTGCGCTTAACTTCAGGTTATTAGAAAGAAAATTCATGAAAAATTGACTAAAATCAATATTTTCGGAATAAGAAAAGAGAATAATGCACTTGACCAGAAAGCAAAAAATAATTTAATATTTTATTTATTTGTTTTCAGATGATTCTTCGTTCTTATTATGAATTTTAGGCAAACAAATGTGACAATAGAAGCAATAGCTAAAAGATTTGTGAAATGAAATATTTAAAGGTTAAAAATATTCAAAAAGCATTGTAGAAAATAGAAGATTTTTTTATTTTATAGATCGATATCGAAATCTATATATTCTAGAAGGAGGACTTTTATTATAGAAAGAATGAAGGATACAAATTTCAGCTTTTTTCATAAACTAAGTTAAATTTATCCATAAGAAATGTTCCATTTTAATCTTTAATACATTTCTCTTAAATCTTAGATTTTCCTAATCAATATTTTCTTGATTTCCACGTGATATGATATTTCCTGCTTATTATTTTGGAAAATGTATTTTTTAAATCCGTTAACATTTTTCAGATACAAAATAAGTCTCAGATATAATAGATATTATAATAAAAATACACTTCAAGCTATTCTGAAAGAATTGGTTTAATTAAATGATCTAGTTATACATACATTAAGGTATACATTTGTGTTGGTGCATACAAATCTTTCATAGTGAATAAAGTCTAATGAAGAATATTGATATTAAAATGATGGCAATTTCAAATAAATTATGGTTTATTACCATCGGAACTCTGCTCAGTCTTTTGTAATATTTTGAATCATATTGCATGTTAAATCCGTATAAATTCTCGATATAACGTTAAAGACAATCTTCAAAGGAGTTTCTATTTTTCCCTCAATACTTATTCAACTATTGGAGTGTTCAAACGATACATCAGGATCGAACCTGAAAGAACTTGGAGTAGAATCATAGTGCCTTCATTTATCAAATAAAGTGCATGAATGTAACATTCATCCGTCTTTATATAATGAATGGTATCAGACATCTTTGTAGACGGAATTGGAAATAAATTACACGAACCCATTCTTGCTCGGGTACTAGTTATTAAATGTCATGAAATTGAAGATAATTAATACAAATCTATCATCATTGTAAAAATATATTTACAAATTACTAAATTCCACGCAAGCAGATAAAGCCTCTTTTCCATCAAATGTAACGAATGCACTTCTCTCTAAATATTACACTTCAAAATGATGGATTCTTTGAATGTTTAATATATAAAAAATGGGTTGTCTTCTATATTTATATTTGAGAATTCGGCTATGAAAATCTATAAATGAAGGAAAAGGATAATGACAATTAAAAATAAGTGCTTATTTCAAATTAATCTCAACACTGTTCTATACTTTATATTTATGTGCACACAATATAGCTTCACAAAATCCAATATATACTCATTCTGAACGGTTGGAATGACATGAATATAGAGTTAAAAAAGAATGTAAATAATATCACGCAATATATAGATTTCTTTCTAGAAACAATTCAAGGATGAGTTTTTAACTCGACTAATTTGCATATTTTTAAGAATACTAATAATTTCTCTTACGTTTGGTTAAATATTGAAGAGTAAATGGGTTTTTCTAAACCACGTTTTAAATTTAATGCGGAACGAAAATAAATTTTATGATATCACTTGGCAAATGACTGCTTACCAGCGTATATTGATTATTGTACAATAAGAAAAAGATTTAAAAAAAACCCAGAGTATTATTTTTAAGTAATTGCTGAATACATAATTCATCCAAACGTGTGGGGAAAATATTTTCTTTTTTTAAATGACCAATTTATAATTTGGTACAATTTCTGTAATTTTATGAATTTTGAAATACTAGTGTATTTCCTAAATATTCATTTAGTATTCTTTAAAAAAGGAGTTAATCGAAATCCAAGGTAGAGTTTTGGCATATTTTTTAAAGTAATTTTCAAAATTATTATAACTCAAATTAATTTTTACAAAATTTTTTTAATTCAAAAAATTATACATACAAGAATAAAAACTTAAGTGTCATGCAATTTTTTTCTCAAATATTACATTAAAAAAATTACTATCTTTTTGCATACATTTTTATAATATTTTTCATTATTTTGTAATAAATCAAACCATTTTCATTGCTTTATGAAATATTATATCTTGATGATCACTTTTCATAGTTGTAAGTCAGGAACTTATTCTTATAGTCATTTGTGCAATCACTTATTTTCATATTTATGATAAATAAGAAAGCGAACTTATATACACTTAAAACTAACGTGTGATTAGAAGATAGACTGTTAAAATAGTTTTGTTTTTAATCAGGACCTGATGTCATAGGACTTGACCCTGTTCGGAAAGTTCCAGATGCATTAAATTTATTCTGTGTGAGATTATTAAAATATAATAATTAGATGCTTCTAAATACTTTATTAAGAGAAACATGAGCATTAAATACCTTCTGGAGATTTAATTCCAATCAAGCACAAATAGTGTTCTCTGCTAACCACCTGATAGTCAAAGGTGCTACTACTAAATAAAAGATAAATAATCCCTGAAGTTTCTATTCTAATGAAATCACAAAGACTTCCATTTACAATAACAAACAATTTCATAAAAACGAGGCATTGCGAATATAAGTGGATTAGTCTTATCCTTTTAATAATGTAAGATGCGAATGAAAGACAGCTCTTCAATAGACTATCAACAGTTTATAAAGTATTTAAAGGAGATATTTGTTATTGTATTATTTCTTATTATTCAATGCTTTATAGAATTGAAAAAAGGTATTAATTTTATTAACTTCCGACCTTCAAAGTACCGTTTCGAATAGATATGAAATGGAAAATATTTACAAAACTCATTTATATATTAATATTCTATGAGCACTAAAACACTTTAAAAGAGACTGCCAAAAATTGTGTTATGTACATTATAGCATATATTTTGACATTTTAAAGCGAAATCTATTGCTCCTTGAGAAAGCACTTTTTTACCGCTAAATAGATAGCTTAGCTGCTTAGCTATAAAAAGAATTACAGTAATAAATATATTAAGTAAATAAATTATCTAAAACATTTTTTTCATTTTTATGTTATGTAATATTTACAAACAATCAATTGGGTATAATTTGTGAACAGTATTTAACATATTTATTAATATTTTCCTTCGTTTAGAAAGATTAGATAATGAAAAAATTGTTATAGTAATGTAAAAATAGCTTTGAAGGCAAAGCGGCCGTTGCCGATTAAACCATACTATTTACATCTCTTATAAGTATGGCAATATAATTTTAAAATGGGCAGTTAATAGTGTTCAAAAGAATTTAATTTCGATCGTTTCATAATAGAATCGCATTATTGGCTAAAATGATGGTTGCATCATCATTTTCGTCAATTTCTTATTTTTAAATGATTGTCTGGCCTTATGTATAAAATATGGCAAATTCTGTCGTATTCCGTCGTATTTTAAGATATCGTAAACATAGTAAAATAGATAATTACATTAGAAAGTAAAAGTGGGAGGTTTTTAAGCAAAAGTGAGAGGAAATGTATAATCAATTTATTGATGTGAACTAAGTAAAAAAACTATTTAAAAAATTGCCAAAATTCAAGAAAAATTTGACCGACTTTTAAATTTGCATCATTAAAATAGAATTTTTTAAAATTTTAAAACTATGCAAAATTCAATTTAGAGAAACATTATTTTCAAAAAATATTTTTAAAAAATGCAAAAGTTCAGATCAATTTTTAATAAATTAAAATTCTATATAATCACAAATAATCACTTCCACCCTAAATGCGTATATATATATATGTACCAAATGGGGTATCTATAGGTCAAATGGTCTTGCCTATAGAACACACACACACACACTTTCATCTTTATTATTAGTAGAAATATTTCAATTATCGATCAGAGAATTCCGAAACATAATTATATGAAAAATCATTTAAAAAATTATAAGCGTCAGATTCTTTCTATTACATTATATTTTATATGAAATATGAAAAGAAGAAAAAAAATTAGTAAGAAATATTAGATGAGGAATTTTAAATACAGTTAGTACCGTTGTATGAGCCTGGCTTTCATATCATCTGCATCACATAGAATCAAAATTGAGGTTTCATAGTTCAAATATCGATTGAGATGACGTCACTCCTTTTTTACAAAATTGTCTCAATCACAGAAATGTTGTAAATCAACGTTAATCAGTAACGTTTGACCAATCTTTAATAAGACATATACAGAATGATTTAAGTGCTAACAAAAATATATTTACAGTGAATGGCAAAGGTAAATTAGTATTCTTGTGTGGATTTTATGAAAAAATAGCTTAGTGTTTTGTAAGATTAAATCAAAAGCCTTTTAGGCTCGCTCCTTACTTGCGTGCGAGGAATCCATTAGAGAGATTGTGATCAGATTTCTAATGAGGTTTGAGGAATATGTTGACTTCGAAAGATGCTTGTGACTTATAATATTACATTTTAGTGTTTAGAAATGTATTTAGGAATTTAATCGCCCTTAATAATTCAAATGTTAGCAAATGGCTCATATTATTTTTTTCCTGTAAATTAAAATTGCGTCATGGAAGGAAATGGAAAATATTAAAGGAATGCTAAATCTTTTAATTTGATTTAATTAGAATTATTTCTAAAATTTGCGTAAACTATTTTAATAGAGAATACCGAGTTAAAGCAGAACTTATTATTTATTAATTTTGTATTACATTTAATTTATAAAACCTTTCAAACTCGTCAATGCTGAAATAATATGGGTTCTTAAATCTAATATAGGTATCGCGTTTTTGTTTTAATTATGAAACTGTTATTTTTCTTTATTACTGATAAACTTCTTAGAGCTTTGAATTCAGTGTATGAATTATTGGATCATTTTAATATATTTCTATGCGATATCAATAATGTAATTAATTTTTGTATTTCAAGTATTTTAACAAATAATGCGATTTAATTTTAAAGAAAATTATCTATATGTGGTTTTCCTAATATGATAAAAATAATGACAAAATTTGAAAATTTTCTATTGAATGTATATTGAAGACAAAGTCAAAGAACGTAATTAGAAATAGACCAAAAAATCGAAAAAATAAAATGAAGGTTTCATATTTCTGTTCAGTGTTTTTGGTCGCTACATGAAATTGAAAGAAAGAGAAGTATTAAATTAATGCCTTCACAACTGATAGAAAATTAATGCCTTCATAAATAATACTTAAATCGTCATCAAACAGTAGTCTAAATGTTAAAATGATTGCTCATTAAAATTATTCATTTAATTAATTATAAAATCATCTATTTGAAGTTTATTGTTTACAATTGATGGCTATATAAAGCAATTCTTTCTTTTGTCATTAAGTAAAATTAAGAGTAATTTTAAAGGAATTATAAATCACATGTTTAAGCAATCTTTAATTAAATATAGCTAGACAAATTAGGATTTGCAACTCTTCCATATCTATCCAAAATAAAATTAAAAGCACAGTTCTTTTACTTCTTATTCAAATTAAAACGGTGAACTTTATGTAATGGGAGTCTATAACTCGTTTGATAATAAGTTAGTTTTCGTTTAAATAGATGTGGATAGAGAGTTAAAAAAATAGAAATAGAGCGATTAAATATGGTTTAAAATGCTGAAACTGTATTCATAAATTGAAATGTCTTAAAAATGGGAAATAATTTCTTCTTACACTATCTATTTATATAACACAAAGAAATTTTCTAAAAAAAAATACTGATTTTTGTTCTTAGTTTTAAAATGCTTGTTTAGATTACAATCTATTCCAAATCGGCTGCCAGAATAGTATTTGGTATGTTTTGTTTGTGTCCTTGAAATGAGCGGAAAACCTCATTACAACAACAGAATCGAAATATAAAGAGAGATAAATATGCAAGTTTTGGATATTGGCAGTAGTTTCGTATTATAAAATACATTCTAAATACATAAAACAACGAATTAAATTTTTTTTATTTATTTTATCATTACCAATATACTTTTTTAAAATAAATTTTTAACATTTTCCTCGAATTAAGTGATGATTATAAAAATTAAAATATCATTCGGATATATTTAAATATATTAAGTGTATTATTTTAATTGATTAATTTAAATAATGCACTAATTAATTGATTATCTTTATAAACAATTATATAATTTAAACTTGCCTTCAGGCAATTTATCGATCCGTTTAAATTTAATATAATAAAGTATATCGGGGTTTGTTTAGAATTTAATACTTGCTTGATCGCCAGTACTACGCAGTTAGAAGCATCGAACATTCACATCAGATATGAATCAATTCTATTCTTGAAGCATTAATATAGCGGTAGGAAATTAAACAACCCTCTACTAGAATAAATTATATTTACTGATGGACGTCAAGATTCCTTTGAGCGGCCTTCAATAACTTGTCAGTTGAATGCATCTTTAGTAAGTATTCACTTTACGTGCTTTGGTTTTGAAGATTTTAAACAACGACTGAATTCTTTTCCGAATAATATATTTATTAGTAATATATTATTCTGTTTAAGGAATTTTTATGATTTAAAAATGATATAAAAATATTTAGATTTTAGCATTTGCATTCATAAATTTCTGGAAAACTGGTTGTCTACACTCGATAAAATAGAATACTTATTATATCCTTATTACATTTAGTTACTTACACACATTACATTACATATTTATTGTAGACTTCTTACGTTTAATTACTCACA
>JAPMOR010088780.1:715462-734824 GCA_026543865.1 Argiope aurantia | reverse complement strand
ATTACATTACATATTTATTGTAGACTTCTTACGTTTAATTACTCACACACATTACATTACATATTTATTGTAGACTTCTTACGTTTAATTACTCACACACATTACATTGCATATTTATTGTAGACTTCTTACGTTTAATTACTCACACATATTATATTACATATTTATTGTAGACTTCTTACGTTTAATTACTCACACACATTACATTACATATTTATTGTAGACTTCTTACGTTTAATTACTCACACACATTACATTACATACTTATTATAGATTTATTACTTATTACACTTAATGCTGAATTTATTTAATGTGAAGAAATGATCTTCAGTATTCTATGAATTACATAAATATCAGACAACAAATAGTTGACCAGCACCGATAGCATCATATAACTCATTAAAATAGCAATATTTTATCTCAATCTAAACAATGACGTAAAATTTTTAAATTAAGATATATTTAAAATTCTATTTATATCAAAAAATAGTTTTATTTTTTTAGTATTAAAATAACAGAAAAGATTTTTTTAAGTATTTTTTCTCATACCTTAGATTTTATTTTGTCTTGTATAGGACTAAACGTCATATGAGGATTCCACTTATTTTTTTAAATCTATGGATGTGAAATTATTTATGCATTCAAAGTTTAGTTAGAAACCTTCAAAGTTTTATTCACCAGCTTTTCATTATTTATTACAATTATATAAGATTTAACACATTTGAATTAGTTTTGTTTAATTAAACGTCTTTTGTTAAATAAAGATTTATGTATGATTTATTCCATTTTGATTAGTTGAATATTTGATCCAATTATATGAATGATTGATCCAAAATTGAACTAGAAATTTGACATTGCATGGGATTATCAGGAATTATATTTTATATGAATTAAAAGTTATACCTGGAACGACATGGAATTTAGTAATGCAGCATTCCGATCAGTAATTGCCAACATATTGTCAAAGACCCCACTTAATATATTTCATTTAATTTATATAAGATGTAGATATTTCTCAAATTTTGAATAAAATCAATTCAGCTTAAGTCTAACTGTCTGAATATTAGATAACACATTAACTGCTAAATGAAGAGAATTAGACGAATAAAACATGATACCCAGAATTTTCATCCAACATGTAAGTATGCAACGAATTTAGAAGCGAATCCCTCATCTATTTATATAGATTTTCAAACACGTCAACGTGACAGTTCGAAAATGTATCAATTTAGGTAAATAGAATTGGTACAAAATTTTAGCTTTTCAACTGCAGATTTTCATCAAATTTTGCACCAAATTTATGAAAAGACTGATCATGTGTTTGTCTCTGCTTTCGCGTGCATGTAAAAGGAACGGGTCATAAACGCAGCGATTCAAATCAATGACATTCAGTATCTGATCTTTTGGCTACAACTGTAGTTTCATGTAAATTTTGGTTTCGATCGATCGGAAACATTGGAACACAGACATCCACAATACATTTGCTCACGATATATTCAGTAAACTGCAGAATTCACGCCAAAAAACTGTCTTTTGTGAATATTTCTAGCTTAAAGCTATGCAAGACATTTTTGGCTTTATCCAGGGTCCACAGTGTTAAGCAGGAAGGAGGGAGATTAAGAACTTCATTGGAGAGAGTGCGAGAAAAGTTTTGGCCGCTGGTTTTGAAAATAAAAATTTATTCGTGTTCTTTCATCTAATTATTCTCTATAAGAAACATAAAACTTTCCTAATTATTATTATTATTTTTCCTTGATACGAAGTCAATTTCATTTGAATCGTTAATACGCTCCTATCAAAAATAAAAAAGTGAATGCCCAAGATAAAGCAATAAATGATTTTTTATGAAATCTAATTTTAGCTTAAATGCTCTCATAATATTTAGATTACGATTATTAATATAGCAATTAACATTATTAAATTATGAGAAAGCGAAGCAAAAGAAATCATATCTCTTTACAAGTTTTGATTACAATCTAGAAAAATATGGATGAGAAAAAAAAAAGCTTCCCTCTGGTGTTTTTTTTTTAAACATACACGAAATCGTTTTGGGCAAAAACGTAATTTTTTCATCTAAAAGAATTTTAACAATAATATAAGTTTCGAATAAAAAACGGACAAACAAACGGAACACGAAGCATGAAATAAAAAGTGCAACTCACTGCTAATTCAAAAATGTTAGCAACTTTGTTTGTTTAACAAGAAAAAAAAGCATAATATTTTTTGCCTTTATCTTTAAAAAAAATTATCACAAAAGACAGAAACAGTTTTTTTAATGAGACAGGAAATAATTAATTTACTATACCTGTAAGAAAAACAGAGTAAGTAAGGGTTAAAAATCATGTAAAAAGAAGTCCGAGTTGTTAAGTGTTTATTTAAAAAAATTAATGGACTTATATCCTTCTTTGAGCAAATGCAAAAGTAATTGCAAATGTTTTGAATGGGACACAGTAACAAGTAATTTTAAGTGTTGAAGAATCACAAAATTTTTAGATTGCAAGTAAAAACAATTTTTTAAAAATCTTTTAGATCGCAATAAATTATGCTTTTTCTGAAAATGATTACAAGAATTCATGCAAAAATAATCAAATATTATGCTAATTATTCAAATATTATGCTATTGATATTTTATAAAAATTCAATGATAGTAAAATATATTTATTGATATTTGAGTCTCTGCAATTCTTTGAAAAGTCCTTCCTCTCCAAATCCATGTCCAGATTTTTTTTATCAATTTTTTGTATTTTAATTTCAAACATTTTCTATTTTGTAGGCAATATTATTTACTCAGATGATCCAATAACTGCAGATCTAGACTAATAACTGCACAGATCGTACAATACAGGGTGCGTAATAAATTCATGCAAACTTCAAAAAATGATTATAAAAAATTATTGTTCAAAAAAAATTGTCGTTTGCGAAAATATGTTCAGAGAGCGGTTTGGATTTGTTTTTTATTAAAAACGTTGTTCAAAACACAACCGATAAATATCATTCACAAGCCAGAATGAGATGGTTTACTTAAATCAGGAAAGAAGAGCCAGTAACACAGATGAAATTTTATTGAAAAAGATGTTATTTATTTAAAGAAAATGATGTTCAATGTGATTGCAATCACAAGGTATTAAGCCAGTGAGGCGTGTAACTACACCTATTACAACTGAATGTAGCATGTCGGCATCGATGTCACCGACTACCCGTTGAATGGCATCTTTCAGTTGTATCAAAGAGGCTGGAGAACCCTGGCAGAAACGAGATTTTAGGTAACCCCTCAATCGAAAATCCATTTTAGTAAGGTCTGGCAATCGTGGGGGACACTTAATCTTACGCCCTCGGCTTATGATCAGTGAATTTGTCTAGGAGGAACGTCTTGATGGAAAGAGCAAGGTGATGCATGTTACATGCCGTTACCTTTTATCTTCATGCATCATCATGCATGAAGATAAAAGGTAACGGCAGGTAACTCAGGTCTTTGCTGCAAAGCAGACACAATGTGGTCTCACAAAACAAAAGCGTATAATACCATTCTGCAATGAAGCAACAGGTTTCCAGGGTGTTACAGGACAACACTCTTTAAAAAAGAAAGGGTCCAGAATGTAGGATTAGGTGGAACCACACCAAACAGTCATAAGCAGAGAATATAGTGATTTGGTCGATTACTCACGAGGGTTTGATGTCGTCCAGATACGACTGTTTTGAATATTGACGTCACCATGCAATGATAAACGGGCTTCACCTGTTCACATGATATTCAGCAACCATTCTGGGTCACGTTCTATTTATGCGAGCGTCCATATTGTAAAGACATGTCTTTCATCGGAATCTACTGGCAATAAAGGTAAAGTGAATGTATCTTATATTGATTCAGATTCAATATTCCGTGCAGAAGGCATCAGATCGACATTTCTAGAATCTCCATTATTCTCTCATCTTCACGCGCTCTGCTATTCTGCTATTCTTGATTTCTCAGCTGCCAAATTTCAGCTGTACAATAGAGACGCGGTTCGCACTGACGGATGGTCTGCCACTTCGTGGACGATTATCCAAACTTCCTATTTCCTCGAAACGACGGTACACCATTCAATGAAGTTGTGTATTTATTCGCCTTGATTACTTTCACTGCGCGGAAATTCCACGACGCTTTAGTCGTGGATTCCCAGGTCTTATAGTAAAGTTTAATCACTAATGCTCAATCAGGTAACATGTTACTGGCATCGAATGATGGATCCGTCTCCAATCTTGAGTTTTATAACTATCTTGATTTACATAAACCGTCTCGTTTGACATGTAAGTGTCATCTATGAACTATTTTTTGAATCATTTTTGATGAGAAAAAAAATCCAAAGACCTTTTGAATATATTTCCGCAAACCGCAATTTTTTCCAAGGTTTATTTTTGTTTATTATTATTTCCTGAAATTTTTATGATGTACTCTATATATTCAAATTAAACTAATAAGAGACATTACAATTTAAAAATAGTTATCCATGGCAAAAGAAATGAATTTTGACTTAATATATGCTCATATTTTCCGAAATTCTAATTTGTATTGCAGAATTTGCAAAAATATAATTACAGTGCATCTTATAAGAATAAATGAAACAGGTAACAATAAAAATTTAACTAAAAAAATCAAATCAAGATCTTTAGAGATACCTTTCTATCAGTATTAACTCTCCACTCAATCTATTAAATTTTAATTGATGACGTTAAGATGCAAGTGAAATAATGCAGCTCTAATGCCAGTAATAATTTGAAACTTAGAAATTCCTTTTGTGAGAAGTTAAGACCATCAAGAGTAATTTTATGATATTTAGTAGAAAATAATTTCAATCATTATACCTGGGTAATCAACTGGTTCGCTAGCTATTAATTAAATGATATACTAGTCTACTATATGAAATGTTCGCAAAATAGTTAAAAAATTGAATGCTGCGTTGTATACAAAATTAATCTTTTTTTTATTAATTTATATTTTAAATTTATCATTTTTCTGTGTTTTCTCGAAAATGAAAGTGGAATAATGCATTCTTTCAAGAAATAATCTTTGCTTTAATTAAATATAACCAATATAGAAATCCTCGAAAATAAAAAAAACATTGATATGACTATGTTAAAATATTTTTGTCACAGCAGAAACTTATTTTTATGTACTTCATTCACATAGAAAATAAATATTCTCTTACATAGAAAGTAAACATTACGAATAAATAGGCCTTTATCATGCCTGTAGCTGAACTTAGCAAGAAAATCCATTGCTTTCAGCCCCTAAAGCCTTCGGCTTTAAGTAGCATTCATCGACCGCAATCCTTTTCCTATTTGAGAAGAATGGAATGCTTTAGTTGTGCATGTCACACTAAGCGTAATGACTATCCTTTCCAGAGCGGAAATCGAACTAAATAGATGGTGTTCCATTGAGAATTTGCTTTCAAAGAAAATACCACTTGCTCTGCTTTTCCATTGAATAAGTAAGTTCTACCATTAACTGAAAATAGAGAGTTTATAAAAGAAAGAAACTTTATTACATTTCTCAAATAGAATCATTCCCGATGTAAACATGATATCACACTATTCATAAAACCAACTGCTATCAGATTGAACCAATGGGTTTTGTAAATAGTTTCTTTGTTTGATACAATAGATAGTCTATAGCTTATCAGGTTGTTGCTAAAGTTCGTGCGCAGTTTTCATAGATGGTACTAGAGGATAAGGAAGTGCCGTTTATAAGGGAATGCCGATGCTTTGTTTTATGCATTCTTTGTATTTATTTGATGGATAAAAATGTTTTTTGTCTCTGAAATGTTGAATGTAGATTAAAAAGATCAATTTTTGAACATGTCAAATTTATAAAAATGAATAATCAAATGGTTCATTTTCGCCTTACCAAATATTATAAATTTTGGAAAATCGTAAGAACAAATAGTCTTCAGATGCTTATTTTGATTGTGTTCCATCTTTGTGGATCATGAAGAGATGGCTTGACACATTTTCGAATGGAGATTTTAAACTAAAAAATCAATCAGAACAAGGAAGATTTTCCGATATTGACAATGGTGTTATAACGGAAGGAAATGTATAACAAAAAAATAAATAAATAAAAATTAATTTAAAAAAATAACACCGATAATTTGACCACGTTTCACCTTTTAACACTTTCACGGACAGTTTTAAAACGCGAAATGGGTTAGAAGTGTCATATTCTTTTCTCAATTAAAATAACTTCTCTTTTGAAATATTTAAAGATCAATATCTTAATGAATGTAACAACTAAAAAAAAAACCCAAATTTTGGCAATTTTTTCACTGACAGCTATAGCCGACATTTATATTTATGGACAGAATAAATATTTGATTGCTGTTACCATATTGTAAGTGAAAATACGTTTAAAAAATCCTTACAAGTTTTCAAGATCGACACCTGAGCAAAACCTCTTTCTCTCTGTCCCCGTCGCATCCACCCCTCCCCTTGTACATAACAATAAAGAAATTTTCTTCCAATTGTATAGTGACAGGCGATGTGAAGTGGATATCATATAAAAACATTCATTGCAAAATGACATGGGGAAAAAGAATGTTGAAATTGCAGATTTATCACAAAGCTTTGATAGCACCTTTTAAAATTTTTGTGTGTTTGAAGGAACATCGAAATTATCCATTTGAAGTTATTCGGACGTGAAGAGATGATCTGGTCGGAGAAGTATTGCCAAAAACCTATAGTTCTAGATGTAAGCATTCTGGAAAAACGCTCAGTTTTGGTAGAGTGAAAAAGTGAAACTTCCATTTACGACGATGTCAAACCATATGTTGCATAACAAATGCAAAGAGAATCGTAAGAATTGAAATGGGAAATTTATCAACATCCACCATATTCTTCCGATCTTGTGCCCTATGACCATCACTTGTTTCAGTATTTGCAAAATATTTTAAGAGGGACACACATTTTAAATCCGAGGAAGATGTCCAAAAGCAATTCACGACTTTTTTACTAGGAAATAAAAGATCATGTTCCAAAATGGAATCTTAAACTTGGAAAGGAATCGATGGAAATACGCCATACAAAATAATGGGAATTATATTCTTGCATAATGAAGCTATATTGCCTAAATTTCGTTTATTGAAAATCATCACTCGATCAACCGCAAATTTTTGCAAGAACTTAATATTTCGAATTTTTTTTTCTGCAGGTACAAATTGATGCAAAGTTTTGAAAATTAAAGTTGTAATTTCACATTCATTATTAAAGAAGGTATACAATAACTCATAGACTTAAGAAAAAGCACTAAAAATGGGAATTCTATCTGTTTAAAAAATTATTGATCAGAGAATGCATTTAAAGAACATGAAATGCTAAGTTATTTTTATATAGGTTATTACACGATTCATTGACCTCGTACAGAAAAAACTTGGTACCTAGAAAAATGTGAGCATGATTTTGGAAGTTGTAAACGTTAACAAAATATCATGATTAACTCAAGTATTTAATACATTTTTCTGACCAATCCTAGCTATTTAAAAAATATTATTTTCCTTGTTTCGCATTCACCATTCTTTTGGTCCCTCAAAAATAAATGTATTTTATTGAATTTCTACATGGAACGAATCATATTTAATTAGTACATATTTAAGTAATATTAAATAAATAATATATAAGCATCTGCATTCTTTACAGTAACTATCCATTGTTATTTCAGAGCTCCATGGCCTTCTCAAGTTTTTTTTTTTTTTGTAAAAAATAAATTTTGAATATTTTAGCACTTTGAATGTCAAATGCTATTACGCACTTTTTAATTCTGAATCAACTGAAATGAAAAAAAAAGAAAAGACAAAAGTAAAAATATAAAAATTAGATAAGTGATGAAAATTGAATCAACAAGCAGAAAACTTACAGATCAGGGCTGCTTCTTGAGCAGATCATAAATGTAACCCAGATTTTCTGCAACTTAATAATTTATCTGAAAACCAAAAGCAATCCTCTCCTTCTTTGAATTTAGAGGCTCTAGAGTTACTGGAAGATAAAACCTGACTTAGAGCACTATTATTTTGTATTCGTCTTCTCTATTTCTTTTCTGGTTCGTTGAATATACTCTTTCTTTTGTTAAAAATAATTCGTCGTAACAAAGGCACGGTGAGGAGAAATTTTCTAAAATTTTTTGGTTGATTCTTTCATGGCGGATAAATTACTATTAAACAACGCATTTTACTAAAGTTGCACTTTTCTTGTATTTTTGTCAAAAGCATATGATGTCAAATCTTACAGACTTTCAAAAAAAAAACACACAACCCAAACTGCAGTAAATTTGACCTACACATCACAATATTTAGGAGTTTCTACACGTACTGTACTTAAGTCATAAATCTGAACAAAGTAAAACAGTGGATGGAAGGAGACGATGAATGCAGGAGTATTGTAACGGGTTATAATGTCCAAAATAATACTGTCAGCAGAAGTGGCCTCAAAGCTCAATCAGCGTCTTATTCTCCAGTGCCAATAATTAGAGTTTGGAGAGAGAGACAGACATAACAGAGCATTTACAGCAGGACAGCAATTCCCAAGTCACTTGACACAGAAACGCAAAACATCTATGTGGCCAGAAGAATCATCCTTCACACTTTTCCCTACAACAGGACGAATTTACGTTCGAAGGATACCTGCACAAGTCAATGATCATGATTGTCTCTTTCCGGTTGTGCGGCAAGGAAATAGATCCGTCTTGGTAAGGACAAGCGTGTCACGGTTTTCTGCTGGCAGATTCTTAACCTGCATGCCTGCATGGACAGATAACTGAAGAGATGTATATATAAATTTCAACCCACCAGGTCCCTCCTATGAAGCAATATTTTTTCAGGAGATTGAATTCTATAGAACGAGAATTTTCTTATTCATGCAGTGGGACTTGACCAATCGAGGATTTATGAATTTGAGGATGAAGTGAAACGTCTATCTTGGCCCACATAGTCCTCCGACCTCAATATAATTGAGCCGCTTTGGTCTATTTTGAAACGTTCGTCCCATAATCAATATCCTTCACCAGCATCTCTCCCGAAACTTTCAAAATATTTTCATGGAGAGTGATACAATATTCCTCTAAATACAATTCAGCTCTTGTATGATTCAATTTCCCTACGAATCCAATCTATATTACAAGTGCGAGGTTTCAGCATTCCTTTATGGTGCTTCCATTATTTTTATAACCACCTGTATTTTTTGCAGCACTGCCGTTTTAAAAGCTGACAAACTCGCAATGATTCCTTCACGTTTCTTATTTAAAAATCGATTCAGCATAAAATGACCAAATTTCCGTAGTGTGGTGGAATGTAGATTATTATGATATGTGCAGGAAGCAACAGGACGAATGTTGTTGGAAACATTTCTTTAATAATCACATTCACACACTTAAACATACACTAACACAAAGGCAAGACATTCACGCGCGCGGCTTCACAGTTCAGCATCACATCTCATTCTAATTACAATCGCTATGCACTATGGGATGGCCTAATCAGGCATCACCACCTAGTATCCAAAAGAGAAGATAAGAGTAATGCAACTGCTACAGTAGTAAATTTAATTTCATTTAAAAACATGAATCAATTTGAAGGAATAAACTTACAATAGTGTTAACAAAATTTCGGATACATTTATTTTAAATGCTTAAATTAAAATTTTTGATTTAAATTTTAAATGTTTTATTTAAATATTTACATTAAATGCAATGTAAATGATACTGATGGCAATTATTAAGTAAATAATTGCCATCAGTAAAAAAAATTTAAATATAAAAAAATAGCGAAAATTAGTTTTTAATCTTGATTTTGGTCACTTTAAGCTTAGAACAATGCTTTATTTATCTTAATTATTGCTTTGAAATTTATAATAAAACCTTGCTTATTTCAAAACACATGAATTTACGAACATTATTTATAATGTTCGTGTATAATTGTGTTATAATTGTGTAAAAAAGGCGTAATAAATACACTTTCTGAGAAAAACATGCATTTTGTACCTTCAAAAAAAATTTCAGCAATATAAAATTTCTCCTTAAAAGGTTTTATATTGGACAGAAAAAAAAGGGGGTGGGTATTCATTCCTTTTGTTCGAGATTCTCTTTTACTAAAATATGAAATTCAAACAAAAATGTAAGAAAGAGATAAAAACTTCGTTGAAAAGATTTAGGGCAGAGGTTTATTAAGAATTTAAAGTGAAATTACATTTCACTGAGTTCTTTCTTATTGCTGAAAGTATTATTGGATTCATTTCTACAATTGAAATAAGTTACAATAATAGAATCATCTCAAAATATCTTGACAAATGCTATTGTCGTTTGAAATGATACTGAACTTTCAGTAATAATTTTCAAATATTTAGGTTTTACTAAGTGTGTTGTTAGATGTCTTCTGTCAATTTAAAGCGAAAGTTGTATTTTTTGTTGCGAAAATTCAATTTAACTGACAGCTGAATTCTTACATTGAAAATGTAGGAATAAAATATGATTATGTAGAGGAATTTTTTTTTTATTTCTGAAATGAGCAAGAGACATAATATAATATACAAAGAAATATTTATTATTAATATTTGAAAATATACTGAAAAATATTGTATTTAATATTAAAGGAAAAAGTGCATTGTGGTAATATTACTATCTAGAAATAATCAGAAAAAATGTGACAGAGCAAATTATAACGATAAATGCATATCCATTAGAAAAGAAAAAAAACTTTTCCAAAACATCTTTATATCTTTTAAAAGTCACATTATACAAAAAATAATAAATCTATACTTATAATAAAGCTCAATGTGTGTGTGTGTGTGTGTGTGTGTGTGTGTGTTGGCGCTCTACAGGCCAGACCATTCAACCTACAGCTACAAAATTTGGCATGTGTATACATTGGTTGGCCGGGAATGTGCACCTGGGGGTTAATTTTTCGAACTTTTAACTAGAATTTTATTTATTTAAAAATTAAGCGAAATTTTGGCGTGTTTCTGCTATAACTTCCGAAAATATTACCGCACAAAAAAGATTTTTACATCAAGTTAAAGATAAAAACTTTATCTTTTAAATGATACTACTGTTTTAATCTTAAAATTAAATTTCTATTTTTAATGAATTTTTAAATAAATATTTTAACTATGTTTTTCAATAATTTTTTTCGTCAAAAATAAAAATGAGGATTAAGCACGTTTCACATTCATGAGAAAAAAATAGCTTTTTTCAAAGTGTTGCCATCACTCTAACTGAAAATAAATTAAATCTTTTTTGGAAATGAAATCTGCAAAAATATAATTTTCGGCACGTCTCTGTAGGAAATGAAACAAATATGAAATATTATTTTTTCTAAAAAATAAATTCAAGAAAAATTATTTTATGATCTTTTACACTCTCTATACAGGGTGTTTATTTAGTCCCGGACCCATTTTGAGGTTTAATGACTCATAAAATAATGAAGATATAAACAAACTTATGGCATTTATTGATGGAATAAGTCACATATTTTCCTTTTCAGGTTTGAATATTTTTACTTTTGTAAATATCGTCTGCGCGTGCGGTTAATTTCTGATAATTTCATTTTACAGTCTAAATATCTGTATTTTTCTAAATATCGTCTGCTTATTAATTGCATTTTTCTCTCTTTTGTTTTTGGCAACTATTGAATTGTTATGTTTACTTTTGATGTGTTTGCTCTATGTAGTACTTTTGTATGTGATGTTTTATTCGAGCGGATATTAAGGAGAATGCATACACCACAAGAGAAAGCACAGATTTTATGGTGGTCATAGAGTTAATTTCCAATCAACTAAATCACTGACTTTTAAGAGTTAATTTCCAATCACTTAAACTGACTGATTTATGAAAATTTGAATATCACTATTCAATAAAAAAAGTATAATTTTAGATTTTCCATCGATCGCTTCAAAGAAAATACGCCAATCAGCGCGCAGGTTTCTCAAGATTAATTGACCTAAGATTATGAAAATGGTGAGTTTTTCTAAATTTTTAACATTTAAAACTTCATAAATAAGTCTTAGTTGATCGTGGAAAATAGAAACATTCATTCATTTATTTAAAATTTGGTGTGTCCAGAATATTTATCAGAATATGATACCTTACTGCATTAAATTTAGACTTCATAATTTTTGAATTATATTTATAGGCAGGAACAAAATATTATTATTGATTTCATTTCAATCCTTTTGAAAGCAAAACTAAAAACTGAATTTTATACTGAATCTCTGAAATTTTTGTTGAATTATTGTTTGAGATATTACATAAACTATGAAAAATATTTTGTAGTTAACATAAGACTTAAATACCGAGCGATTCTGTTTGCAATACTCACATTCAATAATAATAATAATTAATAAATAACAATAAAGATGATTAATAAAATAAAATGCTTGGTTTTATTAAAAAATATCTTAATATTAATTGCAATTTCTTCATTTACATTTTAAATTAAAGTTGAAGTTTTACCGGAAATGGCAACAAATTAGCAAAATATATATAGTAAATTGAACGAAACGATCTAAACAGTATATGTTTGGTATGACTATCAAAATTTGAAGATTAAAAATGTTTTGTTTGAGAATCCTTTAAGAGACCAGTTACTTAAAATATTTAATTGAAAATTGTAGCGAGCGGTAATGCTGGCGTACCGACTGGTCGCCAAAGGCGGCTAGTTATATTATAAAGCATAAAATAATTACAAATCCTACTAGAAATCAGAAAATTGTGTTAAAATATATTTCTGTAATTACTATAATCTAAATATGGAGATAATGAGTAATAGCTCATTGTTAAAGAAGGTTTCCTTTACATCCGTAATAATTTTCCATTTGCAATTCATCCGAAATTTTGATTTCGGATATGAAACAAATTCATGATGGAAGAAGTTTAGAATGGATCCAAATTTCGTGTTGATTACAGAAAGGAAGTATGCTTATGTGTATACTCATACTTCATGGTAATTAATATATTTAATGTGAAATTATCAAATGAGAATTGTGACGAGGTGGAAAATAGAGCTTATATAAATTTTGACTTCTAAAGCAAAAAACGAATAGAAAATTGGGCATTCCAATTGATTGTCTGTTCAGGTACAGATCGAATATTATTGCTCAGTTAGCATATTTGAATTTAATATCGGTTCTAAATCTATGAAAAAAAAATGGCTTATCACCCCGGATCAATTTAACCTTGACCGTTATTTTCTCCTTTCCCTGTCCTTTCTATTGCAGCGATCTGGGTATTCTTGAAGCCCTCTAAGTAAATTGGAATATGAACTTCTAAATATCATCAGGCTATCTCCAGAATTGAATGAATCGGAAATTGATTATATATAATTTTATGCTAATTGAGCCGTATTTTTCTAATTGTATAATTTTTAAAAATTGCTTCTGGTTGGTTTCACATCATTCCGAATGCATCCAATGACAACTTTCAAATGAGGATAAAATTTGATATGCATGGAATTACAATACTTTCTCTTTGTCTACTTCATCTACGAGAGAATAGATGAGACATATTCAAGTGTTTGAACATTTGAATACGTTGAAAGAATCATTGTACACTTGAACACATTTAGTTAGGAAATTAGAAGTAAGAAAAAGCTATAAAATTTTCTACAATATAGAAATGTCAGATATTCATAACAAGCATACAATTATTCAATTATGAACTTGAGATTTCTTATTTCCGCACAGTCATTTCTCTGATTACATTTTAAGTAAAAAATATCATTTATTATTAACCAAATGAACCAAGTTTAATGTTTTAGAGAAATATTGAGAGAGTTTGCGTATTTTTAAAACTATTTTAGGGCTGTTTAATTAATATTTAATTTGTAGGGCCTTCTAAATGTTTATTCTGATGGATTTTTCGTTGGAATTTAAATCTACATCATGATTTGCATGATAGAAGATCTTAAATAGCTCTTTACAACAGACTGAAGGCACAATAGTTTTCAAGGAATACAGTGGTATTTTTAGAAGCGGGACGTGCAACTTGGTCTTGAATAAGTTTCACTCTTTGAAAGTCTCTGGGACTAAGAAAAGAACTTCTTCTGTAAATATAGGATGAAAAACTTAGTATTATTTTGAGTTGATTTTAAAATTTTTCTCTATCTTCTTGTTTATAGTTTCCCATTATAAGGCCCATACTCTAAGCCCTTCCATGAAACATTATTTGCACTAAAGAAATAAAGTTTGCACATTTTTCTTTCTCTTTTTCTGTATTAAATAGACATGTATTTATAGCAATCATTTTCGGTAAATCCATACATCAACAAAGGTTACAATGTATTTTCACTAATTACTAATAGTTTTCATATGTGATTATAAAAACTACTTTTCGTTGAGTCGAGTTCTTTGGTATCAGTGTAATACCATGCATTAGACAACGTTTTTGAATTTTGGAAATAGGAATATTTCTCTTCGAAAAGCGCAACGAACCTAATCTTCAGTCCACAAGATGCTTGCAGGTGATATGTTTAAATAAAAAAAAATTTAAAGTATCAGGCGATATTTATCATTTCAAATAAGAAGTTGTTGCTAGAAATTCCAAAACGTTTGCTTTTTTAAAATTCTTTATCAAAACCATTCCAAAAATATGTAAATATACTTTGCATTATATGATATTTTCGAAAAACTTTAAGGGCTTAAAAAATTTGTCTTTTTTGATACCAAATCTGTTTCTGCAATGGAGAATTATACCTATTTTTATACCACATACATGAAAAATTTAAATTTAATATAATGTACATGAACATTTTCGCAACATTTAACATAAAATAAAAGCGTATATTTAAATATCAAAGATATAGAAAAATAAATATTTTAGGAAATTCAAATTCCTTATAAAACGACGACTATCTTTTTTAATAAAAAGTTGAAAAAATATATATATTTCTATAACAAGAAGATTGTTCTCCGCGTTTTTACTATAATACTAACCTTTTATTACTTTATGTTTCTTCTGTTCTTTTCAAGCTACTACACATGCATTATTTGAAACTAAGCTATTTGATACAATCCTCAAGTTTCGCGCCGCCTGTTATGATGTTCAACTGAAAAACTACATTATGCATGTAACTCTTGTAGAGGAAGCTCGTAGTTCCATTGAACGGATTCTGGCCCAAACTTTAGCTCACTTGATTGTTTTCCTCGGAGGGAGGATTTTCTTTTTGATCCTTTGCATTATTTCACCTACCTCGGAATAAATAGTTAAGACCATCAGCTAAGCCATAACAGACAAAAGAACTCTCGACTTATGCTTCGTAGCTGCATTTATTTTAATGAATTTCTGGGTTAGCGTGCTGTTTATATTTTGGAAATTTTACTACTTAGAAAATATTTTCTTGGCAATTTAATTTTGAGGTTAATGTGAATGAAAGTCTAGTTATTGTTTTAAAACAATATAAAATAACAATACAATCGTCAGGGTAGATGTTGTAGTAATTAATTATATGAAAGACACATTTTAATATTTATAATATGTTTCAGATTGATTTCTTAGCTTTATTATCGCTGCTATGAAATAGAATACTAAGCTTTGCTTGAAAAATAAATAAACTGTTACTAATTTTAATATTTTTAATAAATATGTTAAGATCAGACTATTAAACCGATTAGAAACAACAATTAATCTGTAAATATTGATATATATCGTATAAAAAATGGATATTTCGAAAAATAGGAATAATTGAATGTTTCTTTTAACAAATGAATCCTTAATTTCTCTGAATAAATTTGAATTATCTTTACTTAGCAAATTATTAGCATTTAAGGCATAAGTACCTTACAACTGATTGAGATTAACAGAAGATTGTTTAGAACATCCGTAAGGCATTTGTTTTCTGCATTGTATGATATCATTGTTAAAAAACATTCGCATTCAAAACATATGTAGTAATTTGCGTGAAGACTACCAATGATTACACAATTGGTAAATTATTGCCTTTACTATAAAATACAATTGTGTTGATTAATCTGATTAATAATTTTACGTACCTTAATATTCTAACTAATTTATAATAATAAAATATACTTAATTAAAAAAATTATGAACAAAACCCAATTACGTAATGGTATTACATAACTATTTTTGTTTGAAGAAGGCGAGTTAACTTCATCAAATTTCGAATGTTTATTACTAAATTGAATGCCACTTTCATTTTAATTATAATTTTTACGAATTTTTCTTTAATATATTTGATATTACTTTTTAAAGTTTGCTCTTTGCAATACAAACAGTAACAAATGAATAACTTATTGTAATTCTGGGCACTAATGCAGATAGGAGAAAAACAAATGTATTTCTGCAAGGATGTTAAAGTTAGCTTTGTAATTGTTAATAAATCTTTTCTTAACACAAAATATGATTTTTCTGAGCTTAAATATAGATAAATAATGATTTTTTTTTATTATTAGCAAGATTTTAAATTTAATCAAAACCTGCAAGATGAATTATGATAATAATACATAAAGAATAAGGATAATTATGAATAAATAATTGTGTCTTTAAGTAACTGTCAAAGATTACAAAGTGAACTAAAATATTTCATAATAAAGCATAATAAATATTGAACATTTATAAAGCTTATAATGTTAAAGATTATTAAACGGAAAATCTACGAAAACTGTAGGTTTAATGTCACAGTTTTGAATTTTGGTATTTATTTCGTAATTCTATATTATCAAGGACTGTTGTAAGAGTTAAACAGTCATATATTTAAGCATTTAAAATTACATTGTAGGTAGTTTAGATGTCTCTTCCTTGTCCTCGAAAAAATAAAGAATTAAAAATGAAAGGACTTTATTTTAGTATCTTTAATATTCATTCATTGCGGTGCATTTCTTTTCTTTCTGCTATCTAATATAATCATATACAATGTAACAAATTTTTTCATCGCTATAAATAAAGCTGTCCCATAAATTTTGCTTATGGGAGCAGATGCACCTGTTGTGGAAACATAGAAGAAAGCAAGATATTGGCTAGTAAAGAAAAGGAATTAATGAAGGAAAAAAAAAGAAAAAAGGGAAATTGCTTGGAAAAATGTTATTTTTTAAAATAAAAGAGACTTAGATTTCATTAAAAAATTCTTGTGTCAATATATGTATAAAATGAAAATTTTAGTGTCAAACTACAGTTCTGAAATCAGTATTGTATTAATCCGTAATCTGCAAGTTTTTATGGAGAGTTAATCTTTCAAAATATTATGAATTTGAAACAATGTAGAAAGATTATCACCATAATAACTTTTTACAAAATAATGATACTGATAGAATAAAGGTAAAATTGATTTCCATGTTTCAATGTAATTAAAATTATACAAATAAAAAGATAACTTGGCTTTGCAAAATTCAGTTTTTTTATTTTATTTCCCAAGAAATATTTCATTATTTTTAGATATATTCGAAGGCAATTTTCAAAATTATTCATCACTTTTAAAAAATTGTATGTTGAAGAAATTAATTTTCCAAAATTTTACTATTAATGATTTTTTATTATTAATGGCTTCTTCTATTGCATTAAAGGAATTCTATCTATTATTGAAATTACAGTAAGGTAAGTTGTTCTATATTAGTTTTTCCTCCTTTTTTTATGCTATGATTCATTATAGAAAATCTTATAATGAATAAAAGATATAGTACACCAATCATATGTGCGCAAGAATGAATAAATATTTCAGATAATTCTACAGAATTTGAATTTTTCAAATTATTTCTGAAAGGAAAAATACAAGAACGGCATGTATTTGACTATCGAAAATTTTAGCATGACAAATTAAAAATAGTTTTCGTACGATAATGTTCTGGAGTAATAAGACAAACTCGTGAGATTAACTCATTATACTCATCTTTTAAAGCTAGTGTGACTTTGAGAAGTTGTATAATTTATATTTCTCAAATATGGGGTCGTCATTTTGAGGAATACGAAAACTTAGAAATTCGCACAGTATAGAGAACATTGATTATATATCAGGTCACTGCTTTTGTTGGAATCAATTTCTTTCTTGACGTCCAGTTACAGTTGTTATCGTAACTAACAAAGTCTACAATTTTTCCAGAAGTCCCAAACATATTCTCACTGAACATCAACCACATTTGGTCCTTTGGGTCATCCGGGCCCTCTTGCATATTAAGGATCACACCTCACACGTTGTAAAACATCCGAGAAGACCATAAACGCATTTCCCAGCTGGAGCGGGGAGGGGGGTGGGGTGTCGAGCGAATATTCAACATTAAAATTCCGAAAATGTTGAAATAATTATTACTTTTGTGCTTAACTATGAATCATCTACAGAAAGAGAAAAAAAGCTGTTTATGTTTTTCTTTCCTTTCATAAATAAACGTACTTGCGCATGATATTACATCGATTTGAATACTTTCATTATATAAATGTTTTCCTGAATAACCTGATACTGAAATAACCAATTATAATAATTAGAGAAATTCATTTGCAATTAATTTATATTCATTAAACATACTGAAATGCATCAGCAAATTTCAATAAGTTCCTAATGCTTCCTTACCAATATAAGATTCAATAATTTTCACTTTCTTGTTCACAAATTATAGAGAAAGTATCGAAATCGTCAAAAAAAAAAAATGTGAATTTCGTCGACTCTTCTGATTTCAGATGTCTCTGAGTTCGAGAAACACATTTTTGGCATTATGCCTGTCTATCTGTCTGCTCGAAACGCTTTCAGTTAGAATTTGTACAAGGAATAACGACAAAATTTGTAAATTTCTATCATATTTTGAACAAAATCCATTTACAAGAGGTCTGTCTATTTAGCTGTTTGATTAATTGTGAACTTGATAATTCCAGAATGCAAAGAATAGGCGTATAAAATTTGATACACCGGTTTAACATTTAAAATATATTCTTATCAAAAGTGTAACGAAATCTGCTGAAGATTTGACTGTTTGTCGGTTTATACTTTCACATGCTTGTAAATTCATTAATTCTAAATAGCAATGATTTGAATCGATGAAATTTGGTATGGTATCTTGCAACTACAACTGTAGTTCCGTGTCAAATTTTGGCATCATTCTTTTGGCAAAAAAGCGTTCAAAATACATATTAGCACGATAAACAATTTAAAATGTTAGATTCACGCCAACAATCTATATTTCATAACTATGTTTCTTCTAATGTAATGTAGGATATGTCCGGCCTTACCCAATGTCCATAATTTTGAGGAGTTTTTGTTTGTGTGGAAAAGTGGTTAATACCTTAATTAGAGAATATTCAAGAAAGTCTGGGAGAAACCAATCCCTCTTATTTCATCATTCTATTAGATAAAACTAATATTTTTAATATTTTTCAGTATTAATATTTCATATTAAATATTCTAATATTTT
>JAPMOR010088780.1:603506-715452 GCA_026543865.1 Argiope aurantia | reverse complement strand
TAAAAGAAAGAAAACGCTTGGGTCCTGAAATATTTCTTGGAAATATTGAATCTAGTTAGGTCATTTCTCCCAGAATATTAATATTGATCCGAAAAACTATTGTAACAGTACCTTGCGTAAACTTCATTTCTCATCATTTTTGCCATAAAGATACTAGACTTAACTAATAGAAAGTCTAGGATATTTATGACAAAAATGATGAGAAATGTTTGAGAAATTTAGCATCTTAATGTTGTCTTCAAGATAGTATTTGGATTCATTCTGAACTATGCAGATGGAGCGTTATAAATACTTTATGCATACCAATATTGCTAAAGAATTTCTTATTAAGAAATTTTTCTCATGAGTAATGAATAATATTGCTCTTTCATAATGACTTCTTCATCAATATTTTAATGATAAAACTTATATATATATATTGATCCAGAATATCTTTTTAGAAAGGCTTTAGTTATGGATATAATTGAAGAGTTTAGTAATTTGGTAAAGATTGAAATATAATGTTGGTCTTATATTATGGCCTACTATTTTATTTCAAAGTCAATGCTTCTAATCTTTTAAGATTTAAAGAAATTAGTTCTTTTGGCATCGTAAAGGGAGCATAAAAAAGGGGCATCTTTTTCACAGTGGACAGCATCAGATATTTTTGTTCTATCACTTTGATGAATTTCTTTTTAATATTGAAACCTTATGAAATAAATGATTTTTTTAATTTCATGATTTTAATTCATTAAATTTTTCTATTATATTTTTGCATAAATTGTCTCAGAATACATTAACAAATATTTGAGATCAATTAAATTTTTGAGAAAATAAATGTAAATAAAAAGAAACGGAAAAAAATTAAGAACCATTATTAATTTTTGAAATAATTTTATATGCAGACTAACTTTTTTTCCAAGAAATACTTTTCTTGTCAAGTTAAGAAAAATGAAAAGATTTTGTAAAAATATCCTTAATTAGTTTTCTTTTTTTAATGAATAATAAAAGTAATTATTTTCACTTCGGTAAATCTTGCTAAGATGCAGTTTATTTATTTTTGTTAGAAATAACTAACACGAAATGTATTTAATTGACTAAAAATAAGAATTGTGGGAAACTTATAGAAAAAATAGTTCTAAGAGAAATTAAAGAGAAAATAGACCTTTCTCGCTTTAATAGAATGAGTAATAATTAAAGATTTTAATACTTTTTATTGTAGCCACTGCAAGATTAAAAAAAGAGGGAGCAATTCAAAAAAAAAAATTCTGCTAAATGATTTACAGTAGAATAGTTTTCCTTTTAAGCAGGTGTCATGAGGAAAAACATATTAGCCAAGTAGTTTACCTGAAAAAAAAATGGATCATGAATTCAAACTTGGATTAATTATGCATATTCTAATACCTCTGATGAATTTACCACAATTTTTCTTTTCATTTGAAACTTACCGTTTCTTCTGTTTTTCTTACACATTGCATTTGATTTCAAAGCAGATTTTAAAAATAAAACTCTGGAGGATTATTTTGATCTAAAGTAATTTTTTTTTTGTATAATAAAAAAGGAATTCATGAATTTAATTGTGAAAGATTAATTGCATATTTATCCTAAAATAGTTTTTTTCCAATTTATGATTAGTTTTCGTACTGTTTGGATTAATAGGAATAAGAAATTATAAGAAAGAATAAATTGAAATAAAGAGCAAAACTAGAGAAAATAATAAAAGAAACACCAGAAGAGAATGTTATATATAATATAGATCTCTAAGAAGCGTTTGGAAAGAACTATAGATCCAGATTTTAAAAAAAATAAAGAGAAATTAAAGATTAAAAGGAAAAGATTGTGTAATTATGAAATTAGAAAGAAAATTATGTATTTATCTCACTTTCACTCAAATTATCATTACTTATTAAATAAAGCGCATTTAGGAATGTTTCTTTATATGTAACGTTGCGTTACATCTTGATACTTAGATTAATCATTACAATATACTTAATTTCCTTGGACTTGAATCCAGCAAGAATATTACATAATTTTGAGGAATTATGTAATGTCTATTGACTTATTACATAATTCATCATATTTGTATTTGGTTGTTTTATTTTTGCTTTAATTGGAAAATTATATACATATTGCATTGGTGCTTTGTTTAAAGGAGTACATTTTATATGGGCTATAAAATATTTCTTAGATATAATTTCTCAGTTTATCATTCAAGAATAAGAATTAAATTAAAAGAATGTAGAAAAGAAGTTTAATTATTTTTATGGAACAAACAACAGTCGTATAAAATTATTCCTTGAATTCATAATAAAGGGATAACATCAATTAATAGAAATAAATTATTTATTTATTTATTTTCTACCCTTCTATTTTTCTTATTATTGTTAGAGAATGTCAAGATTTCACGATATATCTGCTAAATTTAATTAACGTTAAACTTATAAAAAAAGTAAAACTGTTCTAGGTTTAATTACGTTAAGTGATGATTAAGTGAGTTACGTGAAATTGCTCAGGAGTCCCTGGCTCAATTGAGAATTGTTTGAAACAAGATATCGAGTCACGAGGGTTTCAATATTTTTGGACGGAGGTCAGACGCCTCACAGAAAAAAATCCCTAGTTTGAGTCCCTACATGAGGGGGACTCTTGAGAAACAAGATAGACATTTATAAAAAAAAAAGTCGCATCCTCTCTGAATTTCATATATGAATTAAAACTTTTAATAGAAAATTCCAGTTTCCCAACTCTTAAAACAAGGTTATAAGAATAGCAATGAGTATTTTAGAGAACGCTAATACTGCTACCACTAAAACACAGATGAACGTAACCAAATTAGAAATAAATATTAAGTTTAATGCATTAAGAATCAAAAAGAAAGAAATGATGAATACGGCCTGAAGGCTTTCTCAAAGGTCCCCCTCAGGCAGGAACTCAAAATAGGGATTTTTTCTGCTAGGCGTCTGACCTCCGTCCAAATATATTAAACCCCTCGTGACCCGAAAATCCCCGGAAATTGAGGCTTTAGATATAAAACCAGTATCACAAAAATAAAAGACAAATATTACAATATCAAGCAAATTATTACTTCCAAATCCAAGCAAAAGCCCAACAGAACAAAAACAAACTACTATAGATCACTCAATCACAAAACCGAAAAATATTAAAATATGAAAGCAAAGAATATACTAGCTGCAAGAAAAACTCCAAATAACCCTATAAAAAAGAAAAGCTATCAGTACAAACGCACCAGGCCAAATTACATTCAATTCACCCAAGTCCAAAGCTGCACACGCCTACCACGCCCAGTAAAAGCGCTTTTTGACGAGTAAAAGTGATTCTTTTTGCATTAAACTTAATATTTATTTCTAATTTGGTTATATATATATACTTATAATAAAGCTCAATGCGTGAGTGTATGTGTGTGTGTATTGGCGCTCTACAGGCCAGACCATTCAACTTGCAGCTACCAAATTTGGCACGTGTATACCTTGGAGGCCGGAAATGTGCACCTGGGGGTTATTTTTCGAATATTTAATTAGAATTTTATTTATTTAAAAATTTAGCGAAATTTTGGCGCGTTTCTGCTATAACTTCCGAAAATATTACCACACAAAAAAGATTTTTCATGAAGTTAAGGATCAAAAATTTATCTTTTAAATGATACCAATGTTTTAACCTTAAAATTAAATTACTATTTTTAATGAATTTTTAAATAAATATTTTAACTATATTTTTCAACAATTTTTTTCGTACAAAATAAAAATAAAATTTAAGCTGCACGAGCACGTTTCGCATTCATGGGAAATAATTAGCTTTTTTCAAAGTGTTGCCATCACATTGATTAAAGCTCCAACTAAAAATCAATTAAATTTTTTTGGAAATGAAATCTGCAAAAATATAATTTTCGGCACGTGTCTGTAGGAAATGAAACAAATATGAAATATTATTTTTTCTAAAAAATAAATTCAAGAAAAATTATTTTATGATCTTTTACACTCTCTATATTATTAATCCAATAAATCAGTTTTATTTTAAGGCAAATTTTGTTTAATATGAACGGAATATCCATTCAAATTAGGGCCACACAGCTAATTTGTAAACCTTTAGTTAGACACAGATCTACTAAAATGGTCTAAATGGAAAATTAATATATTTTACGTAACTTTATTCAATAAATGCTATAGTAAATAACGAATTTTTGATTTTACATTAAGCTTCTGCTGTGGAAATCACGATTAACAAAATGTTCTTGAAACACTAATATTTTAAATAAAAACAGTTAATTTCCAATCAACTAAATCAATCACTTAAATTGACTGATTTATAAAAATTTGAATATCACTATTCAATAAATAAAGGATAATTTTAGATTTTCCATCGATCGTTTCTAAGAAAATACGCCAATCAGCGTGCAGGTTTCTCAAGATTATTTGACCTAAAATTATGAAAATGTTGAGTTTTTCTAAATTTTTAACATTCAAGACTTCATAAATAAGTCTTAGTTGATTGTGGAAAATAGAAACATTCATTCATTTATTTAAAATTTGGTGTGTCCAGAATATTTCTCAGAATATGATACCTTACTGCATTAAATTTAGACTTCATAATTTTTGAAATATATTTATAGGCCGGAACAAAATATTATTATTGATTTCATTTCAATCCATTTGAAAGCAAAACTAAAAACGGAATTTTATGCTCAATATGAGGAATTTTTGTTGAATTATTGTTTGAGATATTACATAAATTATGAAAAATATTTTGTAGTTCACATAAGACTTAAATACCGAGCGATTCTGTTTGCAATACTCATATTCAATAATAATAAATAAATAACAATAAAGATGATAAATAAAATAAAACGATTGGTTTTATTAAAAAATATCTTAATATTAATTGCAATTTCATCATTTCCACTTTAAATTAAAATCGAAGTTTATCCGGAAATGACAACAAATTAGCAAAATATATATAGTAAATCGAAAGAAACGATCTAAACAACAGTATAAGTTTGGTATGACTATCAAAATTTGAAGATTAAAAATGTATTGTTTGAGAATCTATTAAGAGACCAGTTACTTAAAATATTTAATTGAAAATTGGAGCGAGCGGTAATACTGGCGAACCGGCTGGTCACCAATGGTGGCTAGTATATATATATATATATATATATAGAGAGAGAGAGAGAGAGAGAGAGAAAATGAGGTTTGGTTTGGTTTGGTTTAGTTGTATTAACGTCCCGTTTGAAGAAACACTTGGGAGAGAAAATGAGAGAGAGAGAGTTTTCACAAAAACAAAATATTCGCAACGTTATTAAAATGCCCAAATTGCAAAAGCTTCAAAAGCTTCTATTTAAATCTTGAAAAACATGAAAAATACAGTGTGTATCTTTATAACAATTACTACAAGACAGGAAATTGCATTATATTAAAAATCTATTTCCTCGGACACTACGAATAATGAATTCATCCCATTCTATAAAATATATACTGGTTATTTTACGTTTATTTTAGGTTACTTTCTCTAAAAGCCCATAACATTGCATAAAAATTGAAGGATTTCGTAAGAATCTACTCGGATGATAGACAGAAGACAGACCACAGTCGTGTTGCTGATCTCCTAATCTCCTCCTAGGAGGAGATTCTGGATACGCCTCATCCTATTTGTAAAGAATTGTGGTCGGTATACTGATATTGCGTGGTTTATATTAAGTCTTCAAAGTGGCTTATGGTATTAACTTCTATCGGAGCATATATCTATAAGGTGTTTGGTAAGATATTGACAGAATCTATGGCATATGCCGAGGAAATGTGAATAGAAAGGAATTTCTGTTATTCTCTGTACTGAAGGATGCTTTGAGTTCAACTTTGCATATAAAATCAAATATTTTATAAAATTACCTTAGTAAATATATAAATTCTTCGTAGTAATATTAGTAGTTTAAAATCACAGGTATGAGAAATTTAAATACAAAAAATTTAATAATAAAATAAAGTAATAAAAACTGCAATTCAAAATAATTTTAGTAAGCAAGTAAATTTTTGTGTAAGAAAATTTTTTAAAATAGATGTTAAATCTTATTTAATTAACGATAAAAATTAAGAAATACGCTCAATTTTTACAATTTTTTTTGTTTGATTTCAAATTATATATAATTACAGTTTGAAATTTCTATTAATTACAGGCATGATTTTAATATTATATTTATAAATAATTGGAGATGAATTCAGAATATTAATTAATTTCTTAATCGAATCAACCAAGTCTCATTATAACGCAATTTAAATAAAATGATAAATATAATGCAGTTTCATTTGTTTCTCGAATTAAATGTGAAAAACCATTTTACATTTGGGCTATGCGAGATTATGTAAAATTTGTATTGGCAAGGAGATAAATGTTATTTTTCAACTATCTATAGTTAATCAAACTAAAATAGACAAATCAGTATACAAAGATACTGTGCTAGTGTCGTATTTTACAACCAATTGAAATCGATGATTGTTTAAATTATTTCCACGTGTTTCTTAAAACATATTTATAAAAAAGATATAGGTAATTTTTATTTTAAAATAAAACAGAAATCTACCAATATAATTTTATAGTAGATGAAATAAATAGGAATATGCACACAATCATACAAATTTTCTATTCTTAAAGACTTTATAAATATAAAATAACTTTTAGTTATCCATTGTATTGTAATTGAGAAAGTTGTACGTAATTATTTTAATTTAAAATAAAAAGGAAATTTACTAATATAAAATTTAAAATTCTTGAGATTAATAAGAATAGGCAGACACACGGAATTTTCCTATTTTAAAATGCCCTTAATTTTATTACATTTTCTAATTTATTTTCGATAAAAATGCAAACACTTATTAAACTTTTCAATAAATTGAATTTCTTCAGCATTTCCCAACTATTTTAAATTGGAATCTTTCAATTTAGAGATCGAGTAAATGAAGAGTTATATATTAGGCTAATGCAATCCCGATAAACGGCGTACCTTTTACCAAACACTAGTCAATTTTAGTTAACTGTTTGTTTAATAGCAATACTGATTTTGTTTAGTTTAAATTATTAAAAATAATCTATATTCATGCTTTATTTTAACATAGCAATTTTCAACTTAAAATTATAACATATTTAACCCTCTTTTTCATAGCCTTGTAATTTTGTTGTCTACTGACTTCAAGAAAGTCACCGAGTAAGATAGAATATGAACTAGATTTTAAAATAGGAAAACTACTTAAAATAGGAAAACTTAATTAATACATGACTATGAAAATTAATGATTAGCGACAACAATTATTAATCAAAGAATTAATGCCGTATGCATGTAAATGCTTACCATCTTAACAGCACACCACATCTCGATATCTAGATCCCATTCATTTCCACTCAGTTTAACATTGTTTGACATGTCGATGGATTTTATTAAAAAAAGAAAAAAACCATAATATAAGTAGATGTGCAAATTGCAATCAATATGATTATGTATAAATTAACAAAGATCACAAAAATAAGAAGCAAATATTGAATATTAGATTACTGAATGAAAGAGCATGACAAAGTTCTATATGAATGAAAATGTGGAAAATGTGCATAATCTCTTTTACAAGATAATCAGCTGAAGAAATATTCTTGCAGTTTTCTTGCATGCTATGTAATAAATGTTTTACTTAAATGTTATTAACCTCATGCCATTGGAGAACAACAGTTACGAAAGATTCTTTGGCAATTTATTACTGGATTGCTGTTAATTCACATGTATGCCAGAAAACCGAATGTATAACTTGGACGATTTCTTTCCGAATGATTAAAACTAAAATATGACAAAGAACTACATTTCTAAGCATAAAATGTATCGAATTTTATATATTCCAGTTATTCAATTCATCATTTTTTTATAGCTTTCGCGTTTATATATTTGTGAAAGTGTAAACTAACATATAATCAACCCATTGAAGAAATTAATTTCAAATTTGATCCATTTAGATGTTAAATCTGATCGTGAAATTTTATCTACATAATTCTCTAGGTTTTCTGTGTAATTATTGCTAAAAAGTAACATTTAATGACAGACAGACTAAATGGATTTCGTTCAAAATGTGAAAAAACAATTTCATCTTCGTAACTTAAAGCGTTTTCGGGTTATTCATATGCATAAAAACAAACAAACATAATTCCATTTTTTTTTTAGATTCAGGGAGATTTGAGACGGGAATCTTATCGTAGTTAAAATGTCGAGTCCAAACTTTTTGATGATTACTGTATGTTCCCTTTTTATATTTTATATATGAGAATCCAAAAATGAGAAATGCCGCATAATGTATCAAATTTGAAACTTAAAAAAGCAATTATGTAAAGAGAAGATTTCAAAACAGAATTGAGGATATACTTGATCTGATATAAACAATCCTTATTTTGATATAAAATTAAAATAAAATAAAGCAATATAATACAAGCTAGCGTGCCGTGTCCACCACCATTCAACCACAATTCAAAATTACGAAACTCGACACAAGATATTTTTGCAAACAATATGATAATTTTATTTTAGAATAGATTGCATGCATGCTTAATCACACAAAACTTTACAATGCAATTTTGCTTATTGTAATTTTAACTTATGTTTTTTTTTACACAATGTACAAATCCAATTTTACTCTTTTCAAATTCTGATGTTAATTTGCAAGCGACAAACAGGAATAGACAGACAGATAAGCGCAATTCATAGGGAAAGAATAAGATTTTTGTGCCATTGAAAAGAGTTAATTCTCATTGTATACTTCTTACAACTATTGTCCTTCTTATAAACTCTATCTTCCTCATTTCATTTAATCATGACATGAATTCCTTCCATTGTTATATAAATATAGCATAAAAATAATATCAGGCAAAATCCTAAAAACTGCTTTCAGATTTATTGATGAACATAACGTAATCCTAAAAATGCTTTTTCTTATACAAGTGAGCTTACAACTTTCTGCCTTCCAATCACACTTAAGCCTCTTATTCTAAGAAATAAACAATAGATATAAGTTGGCTTTTTTTTCCGATTATAATACAAAATGGGAATCCATTTCTTTCAGTTCCTAAAGCTACGTATTAGGTAACTTTTATCAATGTTAAACCACTTCCTGTTCGAAGTGAATCAAATGCACACCATTTCCAAGTCCATGCCGTAGTCGGCTTAATAGTTATCCTTTCCGGAGTGGAAATTGAACTGAATCGATAACGCTCCGCCGAGAATATGCCTTCAAAGATACTGTATTTTACTTGGACTTTTCAATGAATTCGGAATGATTCTACTGTTGAAGGAAAAAGTCTTTAGGTGATGGAGTGATCATTGTTGTTCAAAATGGAATCTTAATAATGCTTTCAGAAATTGCGACATCAAAAATTCAAATCATATAAACATTTGTTGTAATTTGAATAATTCATATATGCCAATAAATCGCATAGATAGTAGAAAATCCATTTGATACGAAAAAAACTTGCTTGAAATAAATTCAAAATTAGAATAAACTTTTAAAATATTCTTGAATTGTTGCTTTAAAAATAGAAAAATAGTTTCTATCTGAATATTTTTATAGAATGTTTTAAAATCGAAACAAAATTTTACAAGTGTATTGCTTTTTATCAAGATACTTTGAATAGGTTGAAATATGATTATATTGTAACCGACAAAATCAATCCGTCCGGTGGTCGTAAAGTCGAAAGATTCAGTGAAGGATAAATTCGATTTATTCTGCACAAAAACACGAAGCAGAAGACACAAAACCAAAGCGTACAGAAAGCAATACTTGAAAAATTCAACTTTACAGAAGCAACAAAAATCATTAACAAACAACTACAATACAAAACGCTAAGATAATTCGCTGGAGTTCAACATTCAAAGGAGAGACTTCGTTTAACTAATCGCTTGAACTCAATTTAACTAATACCTATAGATTCGATTACTGCTTCTTAAACTCTATCTTTCAGATTTTTATAGTCTCTCGGATAGGGCAACAAATGTTTCAGAACTAGCGTTAAAATTCAATTCCTAATAGAATAGTCTTCATGGTTCTCATTTTTCGGGTAATATTCTGATTTTTAAAACTTTTATCAGCCACAATCCTACCGTATTAGCGCGAAATGTACAGGAATATTGTTATATTATCTTAATGATGTTGTATGGTATTTAGAAATTCGCGGATATCCTGCAGTATCTTATAGTGCACCGTTTGGAAAATATCGAACGCATTTCATGGGCATAATAACATCAACTACTATCCGTTCTAGAGAAAAACAAATGAGTCGAAAACATGTTATTCCGTTCAGAATTTGCCTTCAAAGATAACACCAATTGTTGTAGCCTTCGTATAAATTTCGAATCTTTTTATTGCTAACGGAAAAGTTTTGCAGATGAGTGTTTAGTGATGCAAATGTAAATGTTTTCGATTATCGAAGCGTGGTTTATTTCTCAGTGGAATAATATCGCAAATATTTTTGATGTTTCATATTCCAAAAGTCGACAAGAGATTTGATAAATTGTGAAAATTACAGATACCCAATACGAAATTCTTTTTTGGAAATAAAAATATAAACCAATTAGCTAGCTGTGGAAAAATTATAAATAATCTACTTATCCTTAATTTCCATCACTTTAATGCATTATATCAAGAATATTTACTATCAAGACTATTATGACGTTATTATCAAGCTGTTTATACATTTTCTTTTCTATTTAAAACAATTAAATGGTTATAATTCTTTATAGGTGTATTGATGATATGATGCGACAGATCTTATTTGTTTCAGGATTTAGATAAAAAAAATATTGATAATAATTGGTAATATTATTGCCAATATGGCTCATCCCCCAAATCAATTACATATAGATTTATATTATAAATTTAATTGGAATTGAGAATATATGATCAATTATATTTCTTATATTTGTAAGAACAGAACTTTTCAGTGTATACACTAAGAAATACCCATATATTTATTTCTGTGCGTATGCATTTTAATAAATGCTATAAAAGTTGTTAAGTAATAAATCAGAAACTTCTCGGTTTCAACAAATGGCCCAAATGAAATTTATTTAAAGTATTGTATGCAAATATTCGTTTAATAAACAATAATTTAAAGAAAGCACTTCAATAGTATGAATAGAAATAAAACTATTTATACTTAATTAATTCAACGTTTCCTTTTTCTATGATTCTATGATATTTACATTTTCTTTTCTTTCATTACACATTTTTTAATATAAATAAAACTGATATGCGAACATTCAGTGCTGGTTTAGTAAACTTATGCACAAACAGATATTTTGTTCTCTTCAACCTCTTCACAGAGAAACATGGTGTGTAATATTCATGAAATTTAATCTATGTTCCTGGCAATTTTTCAAAAACGATATTAATAATAAATGATAAGGAAGGTCAAATATTAGAAAGTGGTCTTTAATATATTCAACAACCATATTGCGGACCAGGAAAAAAAACAGTATTTTTTATGCAATATTATGTAGCCTTAATATTATGAAAGAAAAATCATTAAAAAAATGTTGCATTCCTTCAAGATTATTCTCAAAAGTTGGCTAAAATTTTATTATGGATGGAAAGTGTTAAAACAAATGCAATATGATGCAACAAGAAATTAAAGCATGATGCAGTTTTAAAAGAACAAGATAATGGTATTTAATACGCTTTTAAATATTAATTAGTAATAATTATTATATAATGAGGTGTAATTTTAAATATAATGAGTAAATAATGATACTTTTAAACATAAATTTTCTATAAAAGAAAAAAAAATCATATAATGTAAAAATTTATTGAAATATCTGCAATTTAGCATAACAGAAATATTTTGATTCTTAATACAATGTTTTATGGAAAAATTAATTAATACTAACGATCAGAATATGACAGAATCATGTATTGCAGTTTTATTAATCATTTATTTAGATTTACAAAATTTGTAAAAAAATATGTAAAATATCGCAACATTAAAAATTCCCAAATTTTATGTCAGAGCATTAGTTGATTTCCGACATAGACTAATAGGAAACTACTTCTATAGAATCATAAAAATATTTCTTGAGTCATTCATTCCATCTGTGAGTCTTTATTAGTAAAGTGGCTGTTCTTAACGGTTCTCTTTCCCTCTTTTAAAACGAGGAATGGATGACGTACATATTATGGTAAATAGATGGCTGCGTACGAAGGTCAAATAATTTCTTCTTATGCATTGCTTCAATAGAAAGATGGAAATATATCAATGAGATTTCGCTGTTTCTAACTTCATTTTTAACTCCATTATCAAGATTTCTATTAGCAGATCTGATAATATAAAAAGAAGAAATCCACAGAAAATTCGATTTAAAATATTTTTTTGAGTCATATTGAATTAGATTCTTAATTATCGATGCAAATTGCTCTTCATTGTATAGCAACGAATTCAAAGCGATGCCTTTAACACCATGGATTTATCAATATACCCCTATTCTTATTTTAAGAAGAAAATACAATTGGATGAAATTTATGAAATGGACCATTGAGATTTCTAATGGGATTCCATAGAAAAAATTTTGTTTGTTGAAAACTTTCAGAGCTTTAATTTAAATCAAAATATTTTCTTTTAAATCAGTTTGCATTATCTTTCATCTGCGGACTTTCAAATAATGGACTAGCCAGATTAAGATTTCGTACTGCAAAAGCATAACAATTATATTCTACTCTTGGAGATTTTAGTTAGAAAAATTGAAACTCTACATATTAAGTTTGATCAATTGTTTGTAGAACTGGTGCATTTCCGCAAATGGAATTAACGTGCTCAATTAATCCAAAAGGCTGACACATGTGCTCTGCCAATCGTTGCGTGGATAAACTGTGGGTGCTGCGTAATGAGCTGATATGCCAGTAAGAGGGTCAAATTTAATATTGTGTTTATGAAATTAGGTAAAATATTAACTTCAGAAATACATTGCTACATGCATACATAAAATTTTTGCTTTCGAATAGCTAATTTAGTATAATTCAGAGAGCACTAAAAATATTGATATAAATGAAATTGAAATGTTACATTTCTTTTTAGAAGAAATACTAATTAATAATAAATTTTTTCCAACATTTTTCATTTTTCCACATACAATGAGTATATAATGAAAAGATTTTAATCAAAATTTCGAAGCGAACAATTTGATAATGAATCTCTTATAAGTTATAAACTATATTTTTATAGTGCATGAATAGAAATGTCCAAACAACATTTTGGCATTTATTTAGTAAGTTGTTAAGTTTTCCATAAAAGCTATTAGGAATGTTTCGTATTCAGGCGATATCATAGTATTTAAAAATAAAGTAGCGAATCAACGAAAATCTCATTTTAAGCGGTTAATTATTCTTTTCATTGTTCACCCATATTAAAGTGCTTAGATTCATTTTTGTGTCTTAATTATTTTTGGAGAGAGAACCTGGCTTATAATAATTTATCTCTTGATAAATTATTGTAAGCAATCATTGAGATTTCGATTTACAAAACATCAAAATATTTATAGTTCTTGTTTAGCAGTTTAGCGTCAGCATTTTACATCTTATTCGCAGCTTTATTTCTTGAGCTTGTTATTATAAAAGGATAAATTACATTATTGTTGACGTTAGAAGTAAGAATATGAATTCAGTCTTCCTTGAGAATATTGCCTTTTGATGAAATAAATTAACTATATTTAATTTTAGTTTATAATCTTAAAATACTTATTTGAATTATCTTTAAAAAAATCAAGAACATATTTAAATATTAAACCAAATGCTATATAATTCTAATCCTGAGCACGTGTACAAAAAACTTAACTAATTTTAACTAATATATAAAAAAGCAAAATTATATATAAGAAAACTTTTATTTTAACGAATATTTTAAATCTTTAACGATAGTAGTAATCGGATTCATTAATCAACTATTATTGATCTGCAGTATTTTTTTCAAATTAGAAGTAAAAAAAAATTCAAATCCTCTCGGTGTAAATGTTTCACAAAGTGTAACCACAATTGTGAAATTGAATACACATTGTGAAACTGATTCATCAAAGGATAAAATTATCAGATTGTATTTGAAATTTTTAATCTGGAAATAAAAGTTAATGGAGATCAATATTTTTTTTTACATAAAAATACACAATGATATATAATATTATATATACATATATACTATGTTAATAAAATATTTTCCCTTCCCTTCATTTTTAGTAAATTAAATTAAAAATAAATTATTAGGAAGAAAGCAAATAAAAGTTTTTATGATGTTAAAGTAGAAACTTTTATTTTTTGCTCATCATTGTGCATTTAATACTTTATGCTTAAAAATAATTTTCGTTTTCGTCGCTTTTACGTACCTGATAACATCCTTATTAAGCTAATTACTCTCCCACGCTTTTCATAGATTACTATGTAATCCTTTGCTCAAACAAAGATACCAGCTTTAATCCCCAGGTGACACACTGCTTGCACGATATTCAATTCAGTCAGTATATTGTATATATATACTTACTATGAGATAACCTTAAGTCTTTTACATTGTTTTTGTGAATGAAATCTCTCAGCCAACGTTCGTCCACCTGTTCATTTTCCTTGGAGAACTCTATTGTTGAACTTCTATAGTTTTGCAGCCGGTATAGATATCTTGGCTCATTTACTATACTTGACTAAGCACCACCGTTTATATTTCCCAGCAGTGTACATTTCAATGAATTGTAGCTCGTATCCTATATAATACTGTTTTTAATCCTTTTTAAGGAAGGTTGCTTCGAATACATAATTAACTTAAGTGTAGTGTTTTGAACGTAAGGATTTTTTTCCATGGCACAGAGGGACATAAGTCATCAGAAATGAGTTAGATTTGTATTTGTTCAATCCATTACAAAAATTCTTTTCATTAATTAATATACATTTCATTAATTAATATACTATAAAATCAAACAGATTAAGTCCAGATATATATGCAACAGTTTATAAATTATGTATCAAAATAGAATGGGTTCTGTGATAGTGAGATATTTAAAAATTCGTGAACATTTCATATTTCATTATATATTGGCTATCAAATAAAAATGCGTATCACAAATAATAAATCAGAAAATACTGCAACGACAAAAACTGGAGGACTGTTATTCAAGCTCAATGAAACAATAAGATTATACTTTCCTTATTTTTGACAAGCAAAATTATTGCAGAGACTGTGCATAATGTTATATCTTTTCTATTTAACAATATGATTTTAACATATTAGCACTGAAAAATTATTGTTGAAATAATGACCATTAATTCTGTCTTTATCAAAATTAAAGTTTCTAGTCTTGATTACGAGATATGAAGTTGACTGAAAGGCAATAAAATATACTTTAGCTAATATTATTTGCTAATGTTTTGAGATATAAAATATCGTGTACATTAAACATTTGTAGTTTTGGTAATGCTCCTATTCTGTATTACATAAAAAGTAATTTTTTATAATTTTGGTTCGAAATCCGTTTCCGAGGTCAAACTATTATGTATATATCAAAATATTGTATGATATTTCCATTATAGTGATATTATGAATGTCAGACATTAATTCTTAGTCAAGATTTTGTGTTAATATGTATGCGTTTCGTGCACGTCACACTACCTATCGTTTGCTCTCATAAGAGTGCAGCATTATGAAATATCTCTACAATAGATTGTTAAATTTTCACAGTTTCGATCCAAATATCCTCCACGTTGTTTCATTGTGTTCATATGACGAACCAAACTATAAAAATTTATCATTTTAAAATAAGGCTTCAGCAAGATATGTATTATTGTATCAAGAATAATTTCCGCATGGAAAATTGATTGTAGATATCAAATTGCAAACCTAAAAATTGTAAAATTCATACAGAATTAAATGCAAGCATCAAATTAAAGTATCTAAATGATATTTCAAAATATAAGTACAAATGAATTAACGATTCCGAAAAAAGTATATCACGGATGAAAATTCACACTTTAAGAAAAATATTTTAGTGCCCAATATAAAAGACTCATCAGAAAATTTAGGCCTGTTATTTAAATGGCCATATTCTTTTCTATCCGTTATTTGGCTTCTAAGTTAATTTTCTTTATTTTCTTCTTTTAATATTTATAGATTACAATTATTAGTATTTTGTATAATACTTCTTTATTGAAACGGCGTATTACCTTACTCTTATAATCTCCATACTTTTACATAATACATACATCATCCTTATAATCTCTGTACTTTGTCTGAATTTTTATTTTGTCGTTGGCTTTGTTGAATATTTTTGTGGTTCTGAATAGTTATGAAAATCTGCTACATATATTCAGTCCATGTATGAAAACAGTTTGGCTGCAAATAAACTCTTATTCCTTAATCTGCTTCGATGATTCACATTGGATAAAATTAAGTAATATTTTCATTTTCAATTTGAAATGTAAAGAAAATTGAAATTTTATATTGTAATTAGAAACTTTTAAATTTGTCAGTACAGCTGTTACTCTAATTTTTGCACCTTCAACTATCTCACCATTCCTATAAATGATTTAAATACAATTTCTTTCTTCATTAACGTGGTTTAAAGATAATCTTTCATAAAATTTATAAAATTGGACGACGAGACGGTCTTAGTAAGCATTAAAGTAATATATTCCTACAAATTTGAGTACTTCACAAATGCACTGGAAATTTTTCATCTGTACTTTCTAGTCGCATTTAAACTCCTTACTATAAAAAAAATAGTTACACATAAATAGGCTTACTTTTGTTAACAACTCAACAGAGAAAAAGAATAAATTTCTTCCAGCTTTTAAAACCTCCAGCTTTGGTGACTTACACCACTTGTAAGCTTCTTTCATGGAAGAGTCAAATGCATCCCATGTGTTGCCACTTTTAGGTATATAATTTCTAGAGCGGAAATTCAATTGAACAGAAAATACTCCTTGAGAATATTTAGCAAAAATTCTTAACAAATCCACATCCATAGTTCGCAAAATATCTTTTCCAGCTTACATTTTTGCGTAAAATATATATATTTCCATTTTTGCGGAGAAAGAGATTTATATAACTATGTCCATGCTTATATACCTTTAGTATTTTCATAAAGTTGAAGTTGATGCGATTTGAGAAAGAAAAAGCCGATTATTTCATATGAGCTCCTTGGGCCATAAAAAATATGGTTAAAATTTTATCAACGAAACTTTGTTTCAGAAGAATCCAATAAAAATATAATAATGAAGTCATTATTTACGTTCAAGACTTCAAATTTCGAAACAAAAACCTTTGTTTTATAATCATTACTATTTTATTTCCATGAAAGGAACTTAAAATAGGCCTATGAATTACAACCTTTAACGCATTCCTCTAAATATCCTAGAATGATAAATCGATATTTTCATCATACTGTCTTCTTGAAATTATGAATTCATGAATTGCAAAGATTAAAACCACCAATACATATAAAACTCAGAAATCATTCAGGCATTATTGATTTTATGATACCATTCCAAATGAAAACGCAAGAGCGCTGAAGTGTTTTTCGATAAATCATTCTGTGGTGAATAGCATATAAGCCAGTTAACAACTCTTCTACCCGAACGATCGTTTTGGCGGAATTGTTTAGTTACTGGACTGCTAACCGAAAGGTCCCAGGTTCTATCCTTGCGCATTCGCGTACCGCCTCAATTCTTTCTGTTGATTATGGAATACAGCTTTATTTGAATAAAATATTGCATTAGATACGAAGGTATATATTTGATGTTATGTTTTTATTTGTTACTAGATATTCTATAAATAGGAATTAAAGATAGCAAAGAGCTTATTTTAAATTTGGTTGATAATAAAACACAGTAAGTTTGTAACATTCTGATACAGATACCGTACATTAATCAACAAGAAATACACTTTCATATCAAATATATAAATCTATGTCAGACAAAACTAATATCTCCACGCAATATGCTTCATTTATCAAATAAGATATACGAAGATCTTATTCATAGATCTTACATGATGAAAGGTCAATTCATTTCTGCGGATGAAATTAGACATCCATTCTTTGTATGTTTGCAAGTTAGTAAATGTATGAGACTTAATTTTGATATTGAATTTTTCTGTTTTCGTATATAGTAAAAATTAATTAAAACTGTTTAACTAAAGTATATATGAAAAAAAATGTGATTTTATGGATTACGCACAATATTAAAGTAAATATAATTGTATTTCATTGGTTTCTGCGAAGATGTATATTAAGGATAATGATACGCATCATACTGTAGCGAATTGATATGAGCGATTATAGAACCAGGGACCTTGTGGTTCGCAGCCCAGTAACATGGCCACAATACAAAAGCAATTGCTCGTGTAGCGTAGCTGTTAACTGGCTTATAATCTTTCACCACAATACACATTATTATACTGTCTTCATTAGAAAGATTAGTATATGCAAGAAATAGAATTGAGTTACGACAGTTAAAATAACATGACTTTATTGTCAGACAAACTGACGATATCATGGAAAAGAAGTAATATCTAAATGATTTAACTGAAATTCAATATAACCTGTATTCCGACGAACTAGTTGTTCGTCAGTAACTACGAATACAAAAAAATTGAAATTACAATACCGCAAATATTAGAAGATAAATGGATTAGAAAATGACATTTTTAGTATCCCTAAGATGTCGCAGGGTCAGTTTCCATTATAAAGGTTCATGAACATAATGTATGTCAGATTATTAAAATAATAAGCTATTCATATCTATGATAATTTGATACTTAAAAATACTTTCCGAGGAAAAAAATTGAGCACTAATTTATTGAAAAGGAATTTAAATAGAAATGACACAAACAACACTCCTGGTGAATCGTCGGATGGCCAAAAGTGACTATTACTGTATAAAACTAATGTGTCATTTTAGAAAAATAATTAATCTTTTATTGACCAGCATAACGTGGATTGATCCATAATATTTATATTAATTAGTTTACCCTATAATTGAAATATATAAACTATTCTACTTTATAAGGAATTTTCAAATTAAGGGAAAAAGAATTTTATTCTATTTAGACAGAAACAATGTAAAATTGCTTGATTTGCATTACAAAAGAAACCTTGATTTTCATCCTTCATTTTCACTTTTCACCTCCCTTCCAGATTCATATTTCAGGGAAAGAAACAAAACAATGGAAATCAATATCTGATTCTGTGCGAAACTCTCCAAAGAATTCTTTAGAAAATCTTTTCTTCTTTCAAGAAATCTAGCACACAATATGAAACTTCATCGTTTCTAAATCGGTCGAAATTTAATACGATTTGACATGACTTCCATTCGAGTGCCTTAGAAGCTTCAAGAAATTGATAGAAATTCCATTTGCCCTTCTTCTCTTGCTTTTGTTCAACTTCTTGATTGAATATTCAAATGTTAATCATTGCTGTATAAGAATTTGGTATATTCTTTGTCTTATGACTTTAAAGAACTACATTTAATTTAAAATCGCGCCTTCTAAAATGAAGCATGATGATATATAACATTGTTTAGTTGAAAAATTTTATATTATGAAAGGATTGAGAGATTTTAGATTACAAGTCAGTGAATTTAAGTAAGAGTAGGCAATTAAAATTTAAGAATTTTTTTATTTCTTCAGCGCTTGAAGACATTTTATCTAACTCAATGAATATTATAATTATTTGTCACATCATCATTTATTTTGTGATATTTGAAATCTTTTTCGGATTATTATTTTTTTATTTGCAGTCCTTGGTGACCGGCTTGGCTTTCCGAGAATATCGGCTGTGCTGAAATTCAATTAAATCTCTAATTGACAACTTGATGTTTATAAATCCCTTAAAAGTATTTTTAAACATTAAAATGCGATGAATATTAAGGCCTTGATTCAATAGCCTTACGCCAATTAAACTTATTTTGTAAATAAGTACTGTTACTGGGATCGAGTTCATTGTGCAATCAAAACATAATTATCCGTCAAATCCATATTCTAATTGCACATTGTCTTTCGTGATACATGAACTGCACATTCCGATTCTGCATGTAAAATGTGCCGATGATAAACTGAATATTACTTCCTCTTTTTTCAATCATGAAAGAAAATCAAGCGATTAAATATTTATGAAACAATATAAACGTGTTATTTTCATTGGATTAATGAAATGTATTATTGAAAATTACACAAAAAATGTGTCTAAAAATTATCAGAATTCTAGTAAAAATTATACTATAGACAATTAACTATTAAAAAGCAAATGGTGTGTGAATGTCCTCTTCATATGAGCTAGAGTCAGACTTCTGTCCTCGGGTGCTCAGGGTCCTTGCCCTCAGAAGCTACTGCACCCCTCTTTTCACAATATCTTGCTTGGTTGGAGTTCAATTCAAGGGGAATAAGTAACACCAGCAAAGACTACTAAAAATGCATTTTTTTTAAAAATTTTTAAATTAGTGTAAAAATTCTTCTTGACAAAAAAACTTTAGGAAGCTGTCAGGGAAAGATATCGGAAGCGCACTTAATATTTAACTGACTAAAAGTTCAGAAAAGTAATTTCGAAGTAACCATTCCCATTATAAAACCTTATATTTTCCACATTTGGTAGCTTTATCATATTATACAGGCATTTAGAGGTCACTAATCCACCCACTCTATCGCACACGCAAGCACCTACACACTCGCACACACACATTGTGTATGCGAGTAATTACATTAATTACATTGTAATTACATTAGATTCACTATTACTAATTACCGAGATTCTTGTTCAGTTACGAAAAAACAAGAAATACATATGCAAGTTTAAAGAAAATAAACTTAGTGGTAACTAAGTCACCAATTTTATATGTATACATTCAATTATATGCATCCTCAAGAAACTCTAAAAAGCGTATTAGTCACATTTTCTATATCTCTAATCTATCTATACTTATAATAAAGCTCAATGTGTCTGTGAGAGTGCGTGTTGGCGCTCTACAGGCCAGACCATTCAACTTACAGCTACCAAATTTGACACGTGTATACCTTGGAGGCCGGGAATGTGAACCTGGGGTTAATTTTTCCGAATTTTTAATTAGAATTTTATTTATTTAAAAATTAAGTGAAATTTTAGCGTGGTTCTGCTATAACTTCCGAAAATATTACCGCACAAAAACGATTTTTACCTGAAGTTAAAGATCAAACATTTATCTTATAAATGATACCAATGTTTTAACCTTAAAATTAAATTTCTATTTTTAATGAATTTTTAAATAAATATTTTAACTATATTTTTCAACAATTTTTTTCGTACAAAATAAAAATAAAATTTAAGCAGCACGAGCACGTTTCGCATTCATGGGGAAAAATTAGCTTTTTCAAAGTGTTGCATCACATTGATTAAAGCTCCAATTAAAAATAAATCAAATCATTTTAGAAATGAAATCTGCAAAAAGATAATTTTCGGCACGTGTCTGTAGGAAATAAAACAAATATGAAATATTATTTTTTCTAAAAAATAAATTCAAGAAAAATTATTTTATGATCTTTTACACTTTCTATATTATTAATCCAATAAATCAGTTTTATTTTAAGACAAGTTTTGTTTAATATGAACAGGATATCCATTCACATCAGGGTCACACAGCTAATTTGTAAACCTTTAGTAACACACAGATATGCTAAAATGGTCTAAATGGAAAATGATTATATTTTATGCAACTTGATTCAATAAATGCTCTAATAAATAACGAATTTTTGATTTTACATAAAGCTTCTGCTGTGGAAATCACGATTAACAAAATGTTCTTGAAACACTAATATTTTAAATAAAAAGAGTTAATTTCCAATCAACTAAATCAATCACTTAAATTGACTGATTAATGAAAATTTGAATATCACTATTCAATAAAAAAAGCATAATTTTAGATTTTCCATTTATCGTTTCAAAGAAAATACGCCAATCAGCGCGCAGGTTTCTCAAGATTAATTGGTCTAAGATTATGAAAATGTTGAGTTTTTCTAAATTTTTAACATTCAAGACTTCATAAATAAGTCTTAGTTGATCCTGGAAAATAGAAACATTCTTTCATTTATTTAAAAATTGGTGTGTACAGAATATTTCTCAGAATATGATACCTTACTGCATTAAATTTAGACTTCATAATTTTTGAAATATATTTATAGGCCGGAACAAAATATTATTATTGATTTCATTTCTATCCTTTTGAAAGCAAAACTAAAAACTGAATTTTATGCTGAATCCGAGAAGTTTTTGTTGAATTATTCTTTGAGATATTACATAAATTATGAAAAATATTTTGTAGTTCACATAAGACTTAAATACCGAGCGATGCTGTTTGCAATACTCATATCCAATAATAATAATAATAAATAAATAACAATAAAGATGATAAATAAAATAAAACGCTTGGTTTTATTAAAAAATATCTTAATATTAATTGCAATTTCATCATTTACATTTTTAATTAAAGTTGAAGTTTTACCGGAAATGGCAACAAATTAGCAAAATATATATAGTAAATTGAACGAAACGATCTAAACAACAGTATAAGTTCGGTATGACTATCAAAATTTGAAGATTAAAAATGTTTTGTTTGAGAATCTATTAAGAGACCAGTAACTTAAAATATTTAATTGAAAATTGTAGCAAGCTGTAATACTGGCGAACCGGCTGGTGACCAAAGGCGGCTAGTTAGGTATAATTCTGTAATCTTGAAATTGTAATTACATTAATAATCCATTGCAATAAAAATTCGAAGTTATTTTCATCGATTTCATAAATATATAGCTGATATCGATTTTCTTTGTTTGTCTAAGTATCTGAAATATCGTATAATCATGTTTTGTTCTATTTGTAAAGAAGTATGAACATCATATATTAAGATTCTTATACGAAAATAAAATTTAGATTAATTCTATCTGAAAATGGCTTGCATAGTGTTCAAAAAGGCCCAAACCATTCAAAAGAAATTTCATCCAATAAAAAAAATTAACATGAAAACATTCTTTATTAATACAAATTATATAAACTAAATCATATTTTATTCTAACATTTTAAATTTGCTTGTCTTTGAATGAATAATTTACCTTTTACATCGAAAAAATATTTATTTTACTGAAATCGCATTTCAAAATTGAAATTATCCAATCTTATTACATCCTAAATAATTTATTTAATTCAATTCCTCACGGAGAAAACAATTTATTCCATTTCGTCATGTGTTTATATGAAGCTTTTTTTATGTTCTCTTCTTCCAAGAAAGAAAGCGATAACAAATTAAGCGAAAGCTTTGGAATGATTCTTCCGTAACCAATCTTTAAACTAAAGAAACGTAAGGCCCCAGTGAGACTAGACTGCATCTAAATCCTTCTAAATATAGTGCCTTGTTTTAAATTACAGGCTTGAGGATTTTTAAAATAAGTGGTAAAAGGCATTCATTTCCTGCAACTTGTAGTTCTTGCAAATTCAATGCTTTTAACTAGTTGCAAAAAAATTTGTAGTTATTTTTTTTTTGTTCAGCTTGTTATATCCTCCCCCCCCCCCAACAAAATCAACTCCTCACTTCGATATTTTAATAACAAAATTTACGTTTCGAAATGCCTTTGGGATAATTAAATTTCCTAAAAAAATGTGTAGGAACATAAGAAGTAAATTCGAATCTTATGTACAAAATAAGGTAGATTTTACGCTTGATTCGTCTCATGAGATTTTAATATATCATCTTTTGCCTTTTATACTTAATAAAAAATGTACAGAAAGAATTGACTCGTCTCATGAGATTTTAATATATCATCTTTTGCCTTTTATACTTAATACAAAATGTACAGAAAGAAATGCAGTTTGAATCCTTTATTAGCTTCAAAAATATGGATATATTTATAGCACTCGTAAGTGAAGACAAATATAAATTTTAAAACTAAATTTTTATTTCATCTTCTTACACTATTTTTTATTGCAATTATTTGAATAGTTTTATTTTCACTTGGGGAAATTATTATTACACATTTGATGGAATAATAATTTTATAATTATAATTATAATTAAGTGTAAGATACTAGCTATCACAGAGATTGCTAAGTTTCCAACATGAAATCTAAATTTATCTACAAAGGCTTTAATCTAAAAATCAAATTATCATTAGAAGATTATAAATGGAAATATTATATATATATAAAATGAAAAATATCAAGATGAAATGAGATAAGATTTCATTTGGCTATTTAATTTCAGACCAATAATTCATACTCCCTAATAAAAATTTAAAAAAAAAAAGAAAAATATTGAAATTAAATTTTTGAAATTGAAAGAAATTGTTTACAAAGAGTTAAAATTATAAAAAACTATTAGGATCATACAGATTATTAACCTATACCTTTACACGACAGCTTTATTTTATATTGATTTTGGCATTGAATTCTCTGTTTCAGACGTAGATATCAAAGTATTTTAAAATCTACGTAGCAATAATTTTTAAATATTTTAATTTATCAGATTTATATCAACTATACTGAAACATTTTAACATTTGTTCCACTATTGCTTTATATATCTTTATATTAAATAAAACCAAAAATTCAGGCCATTGCAATACCTCATTTAGAAACTACGTTACTTTTTGTCAAAAACATTGAGATTATTTATCTGAAAAATCGGGACAAATTTAGATCTTCCGTATGAAATTGCGTCTTTTATATCAATTTATAAAGAAATAATTAATGATTTTTGAGCTTTATTTTAAAATCTATCAGAATTACTATAATAATTGAAATAGAAATCAAAAGCGTATTTCTGATCGTAGCCTCTCCTAAATGCAATTCAACTTCTTCGTTTAATACTCAACTTCGATAGCTTATTTGATATACTTAATTTTATTAATTTAATAATTCTTCAAAATGTAATGTGGAATCTAAAAAAACCACCTCAATTAATTACAACCTGACTTAAAACTTGAATATTTGAAAGAATTAGCATATATCGCTGCTTTTTTTTTATAAGAATGAAAGAGTTGCAGCTGACATTCGGAAATATATTTATCAAAGCATGTGTTACTCTCGCGTTGTCGGTGGAAATCTCTAACTGAAGATTTGAAGTTTTATGAATGTTGTTAACGTACAATGAACAATATGAGACAAACTGAACGATACAACCAGGTACATAACATCAAGGGATTAATAGTAGAATTTAGATTTTTTTTTTTATCGGTACCTGGAAATTTTGTATGCTTGGATTTCTCTACCAATTTCAATTGCCCAAATTAATTGATAAATAACGCAACTATTCCGATCTCGTTTAATATTATTTTATTATAAAAATTTCAATAAGGAACTTTTTAAATGTGAATGCAAAAAGTCAGTTTCACACATTAAACATAAGGAAGATGAATCCAAGTAGCAATAAAATCCTAAGATATGGTATCATTTCACATGAATTGAGATGTGTCCGAGTAAATGATAAACGATAACTTACTCATTGTAGAAATTATCTGAAATCGAAAAAGATCGGAAAGAGGCAACATCCATTTATCTATAGAGGAGCCTTTTATAGAATTTATAATCTCCGCTTTTGGTAACTAGTAGCGGATATGCTTAAATTCAATAAATTATGTTATATATAGATCAATTTATAATGTTAAATCAATGAAGAATTTTTAATCATTACATTAGGACAAGCCTTTAAGCCTAGTGATTTTAATACCCTATTTACGCATGAAACTACTTAAAGAGTTATTATATGTTATTATTAATATTATTAATAATTGAAAATATTAATAAATATGAAAAGAAAGCTAATAATATTTAGTAACTTCTTGGTGTATTACTTAGCAGCCTACACAGATGAACTGTGTATTTTGCCAAAACAATATCTAAAAAATTAAACCATAAAAATCCGATGTTTTAATATCGGAGAGTAAAAGAAATTATAACAACGTTGGCTTAATATATGGGAAAAAATAATAAATAGAATTTTCAATTTTTTTCCTTCCACAATCAAAGTAAAACACTCCATAAAACTCTGTAGATAAAAATGAAAACGGTTGAATTCAATTTCAAAACGTATTCTCGCATATAATATTTAAAAGACATAAAATATAAAATACTGATATAAGGCAAAAATAACTGAACAACGAATAGATTAGTATAGTTGAAAATACAAATTTCTGGTTTTATGGCTGTGCAAAGAATATTTCTTTCTTCACTTTTTAGAAAATTTTCGTTTGGAAGCGCCCTATATTTGCATTATTTTTTAATAAATGAAAAAAATCAAATTAAAATGTCGAAGAGGCATTACAAATGTGTACAATTATAAAATTTATTTTATCAGTTTGCGAAATCTGTATCTGCCCTGCATTTCACCATTGCAGTAACAGAGACAGTGAAGATAATGAGATTCGACTTTTTTTTTTTTTTTACAAATTATCAGTTACAAAATGATCTATCGACTGAAAGCTATTAGTATATATAGCAATAGTATATATCGACGTGTCTTTGAACTGAGAACTTATTCTTATGTAGTAAAATTCTCCGGGGACTTTTATATTCAGGGTTGGAAGACTTCCTTTCTCACGGAGAGTAGAAAAAAAAGAGACATGTCAAGTCAAATATTTCAAAAAGCATTTGCACTAGAAAGTAGAAGCATTCCCTGAATTTAAAATCATTTTTTTTACTAGAATACTTATTTTTGCGCGCTTTTATTCAGCTTCCAACCTTTTATGTTTGATAAAAGGTGATTTTGTAATCCAAATTTCTCTCGATTTCTGATGCAATGTAAAAAGTTCTGATCCTCTTTACAATTATGTATTCCAATGAAAATACGATCTTTTAATTACCTCGAAATGTCATTAGGATTAATATATCATTTTGGGAATGGAGCATTTTGAGGAATCCAAGAAATATTTAATCATGATTTATTTAACAGATAAAAGTTTTAATGTTAAATATAATAAACGAAACATAGATTCATTAACGAACTATAAATATATATAACTATATAACGAAATATATTAGAGAAAACAAAATTTTGATCAAAAACATCGAATTATTTTAATTCGCAAAGGAAATTTTTTGTGAAAATAAGAAAGCAATAATCATTTAAAATATACAGTTACGAGCGACTGTATTATAAAAAACAAATTTCTAAAATTTAAAAAATTAAAAATATTAATAAGACTGAAGTTTTTAATCGTTCGTGGCATTTTATCGATATTTCACATTTTTTAGATTTAAGACCCTCGGGGAGTTTGAAACTATTTTTAAAACTCTCGTGGGGTTTGAAAGTTATTATTTTTTTTTTTTTACAAAAAATTATACTTTTTCTATAGACTGCAACATTATTTTTTAATTAAAACAAGAAAATCTGTTTCACCAACAAATGCTAATCGATTTTATTTTCTAGCACTTATATAGACTGTTCGAAAAAACCCCACAGAACTTTAAATTATTATAATTAATTTTTAAGAGATGCTAAAAATTTCTTTTTAGACTTAAATATGTGATATAAATACATGAGTTTTTCAACAAAGAATTTAAAACTCCAAAGATAACTGAAAGAAAGTAATCAAGTTTGAAATCGGTTTTTGATGAGTGATTTATATTAAAATGCATAATACTTTTAGTTCATTTCACTCAGTTAAAAATTTTAATCCGAGACTATTTTTTTTTTACTATGTTTATGTTTTGAAAATTTACAAAGATTTTGGGGGAAAATAAATTATAAGTCTTGGGTTTAGCTTTTTCTTGTCACTGATGAACTATGAGTATACACGCAGAAAATATCATTTTTATAATACACTGAACCATAAACAATTGTATTTTATATACAAGCTTCAGAAAATATGCATTAAGTTAGTTCATATTTTGTTCCAATTTTCTTCGGTTCTAATAGGATTATCTTGCTCACGTATATCCCACTTGTGTTCCTTAGAAAATATTCCTTATTTCAAGTAAAATTGATCTTGTTCTATTTAAAATCAACAAAGGTTCTGAAATAAAATTTGAAATATGACTCCAGAGGAAAGCATATAGCATTACTGTATATACTGTAATTTTAATGAATGTCTGGTTTAAGTAATACTTTCCATGACAAACATGCATAATAATTCACATGAAAGATTTTCGTAAGGATGTTTAATATTAATATTGTTTAAAATAAGCTTGCTGCTAAAAAAAAGTTCAATGCTGCCTGCCTTGTTAGTTATTAAATGAGATTAGTTTACAATTAAGGGAAGTTTTTCGAAAAAAAAATTAGCAAGTTTGTTTGGCTTACAGAAGGCAAACTATTCAAATATTCAATTGCGGAAGAAAAATTAAACTAAAGATAACGATTTTTTCTGATCAATTTGTAACAGTTTTTTATAAGATTATTTATATACTTCTTTTAAAAATTGTTTTACTTCCCATTTAAATACTGGTTTATTTAAATAAAGAAACAAAAATTTAGTGAATCAAATTAAATGTGTTTAGAAATTCTCGATTTGATTTGAACTTCTAGCATTATTTCACATTCTTTTTTTGCGATATAATAGAATACTTTTTCCTCATTTCAATGCATTTAGTTTTGATCCGTATGATAGAGATTCGGAACTATAATGCTCAATAGATACGCATAATAATAATAAAAAAATCAGCCAATTTTGTTGACGAGCATTATCGTCAAATTATTATTGAATTTTTGGCTATTAAATGATTAATAAGAAATAAACTTTTTTTTTTCAAATAATTTCCATTTTGCTATTTTATAGACAGGAAAAACGTGAAATTAAGTGAATCAGTCCACCACAAATTAATGTCTATGAAAATTCAAACGTGTATATATTAAGGTATAAAAGAGGAAGTTAATATCTTTTTTCAGAGTTGATGTTTAAAGTAAAACATTTAATTTATGTCGTAATCTTGACATTTGCAAAAGCAAGCGATTGGAAGTTTTTATTTCTGAGTTTCAATGTCATAGTAAATTTAAAAACATTCTTATTGATTACTTATTAAATTAAAATTTAGAAAATTATTAAAAATATTTAAAAATGAATGGAAATGAAACTCGTAATTTTTTTTAGTTTTAAATTATAAGATAAGTACGTCATAAGAATTCTTCATCTAGCTACGCGTAAGCCTATTTTCAGCTCGATTAAACTTTCAGTGTGACTTCGATTTCTTTCGGATCTTCTTTCACCTGATTGAATAGAATTTTTGGAGACCCGGCCCAAATGCCGGATATTTTTAATAAGGATTTGAAGCTCCATTATCTAGTTAAGTGCAGTTATAAAAATGTTCAGCAAAACAGTTTGATACATTTGTATGGTGACTTATTTATATTTAACTGTCGCCATTCGACAATGAGTAATAAAAAATGATTTCTGAGCCACGTATTATATGTATATGACATTACCTATGACCGAAAGCAGATATTGTTTTGAAAATGAAAATATATATCGAATGAGATTAACACGAATTGCATAAAATGTGCAGGGTGTGGAAGAAAAACCCGGTCAAACAATTTTTAATATGACTTAACTGAAAGTAAATAAAATAACAAAATATAATAAATAATAATAAGAGTATAATTTTACTAAAAAATAAAAAATTAATTTGTTTAAAATTGGCCGCCTTTTGCAGTTTTGCGCAGGCGCAAACGCTCATTGAAATTTTCAGCAATGTGCCACAAGTCTTTTACCTTTTATCTATCCCATTGCCGCCGAAACCATTGCTTTAGAGAGTCCAAACTTATGTCATTTAGTGCAAGCCCTAGACTCCAAAATGGACCATATACTGTAATCATAGGATTGAGATTCAGCTTGTATTGTGCCCACTCTCCAAATGATATTACATCCGGACAATGCGCCTTGCACCACTCTTCTGTCTTTTTAACTTTATGAGCTAGTATGGGGTCTTGTTGAAACTTCCATTTCACATTTCAGAAGTGCGTTTTGCAACAAGGAAATACAAGAACTTCCAGAATGTCCCACTGGTACACTTTTAGATTTATTTTAAAGCTCCCATCCACAAAAACTAGAAGTGTTTTGACGCTTGCTCAAATTCCTCCCCAGACCATGACCGACTTTGAATTTTTGCGATGTTCAACAATTTCTGAAGTGCTTGGAACGTCTACAGATTAGATCCTATAATTCTAGGAGTTATAAACTTTTGGACGGCAAAGATCTTCTTATTAGTAAAAAGGAATCTCTCACAGCGCTGACTTGCTGCCTGTTTCAAAAGTTATCGGCGTCTTTGGAGCCGCACGAGTTTGTGTTCTTCATTGAGAAGCTGAACTTTCTGGACCGTGTAAGCCTTCAGTCGAAGCTCTGATTTTGCTATTCGTTCCTCTGATCGGTCTATTATTTTCAGTTCACGAGCGATCTTTCTTATGGAAACCCTTGAATTCCATTGAACTCGCTTTTTGATAACCTTTGAGAGCTTTTTGATCATCTCTCTCTCTTTCTATATTATATATATATAAGTAACCAATCTAAAGTAAGAAAAAGTTTGAAAACGAAGCTAAAATGAAAACGAAAACAAAACATTTTCGAAATCGTTTTTGTAAAAACTTCATAGTATTTAGAGAGCGCAAATGCAGCTACTTCTAAAACACAGATGAACTGATACAAAAGTATAAAAATCAAGTTAATAGGAAAAACAAATAAACCAAATAAAAAATATAAAAAAGAATCCGGCCTGAAGACTTTTTCAAGGGTCACCCTCAGGCAGGGATTCAAAAAAATGGATTATTTTCTGTTAAGGAAATTCAGACAATTAAGTCAAATAATGATTCCTTCGTGACCCGAAAATCCCCTGAAATTAGGCCCAAGAGATATACCATTTTAACAGAAAGGAAAACACAAAACGACAAATTAGAAGAAAAACCACTAATGAGTAAAAATACAATAACAAAAAAACAATAAAAACCAAAATACCATAAAATAACACTAAAGTAAAAACGAAAAGGCAAAAACATACCATCAACAGTCAAGGAAATTTTAAGCTATCGATTGTGATTCCCGCTTATTAAAAACACAAAGCTAACGGTAATTTAGATAAAAATTGTAAGCTCCCAGGGCCACCTATTGAGTGATATAATATTCAAGGAAAGTTCTATTTTTTATTTAAGCCAAAGGATGAATCCCAAACCATACTTTGTTTAATTAAAAAATTGACATTACAGTAATTTTTAGGAAATACATTTTTAATTAAATTATTAATGAGGTTGTTAGATGCTTCAATATAGGAATTTTTATTATTGCAAACCCTTTTGATCCTGTTAACTTGTGAGAAAATTAGATTTAATCCCTGCCTGAGGGTGACCCTTGAAAAAGTCTTCAGGCCAGATACTTTTTAATATTTTTTTATTTGGTTTATTTGTTTTTCCTATTAACTTGATTTTTATACGTTTATATAAAATAATAATAATATATATAATATATTTAAATTCTTTGAAAGCTTTACAATCGGAATCGGATAATTTTTTTTAATCATTTAAGAATCGTTTAAAATTAACTTTAAAACAGTTAACTTAACAGTTTTAACAGTTAACTTTAAAAAGCTAGGTCCGTGAATTAATTATCAAAATTTTTCAAAATTCCCCGAATCTAGTTTAATATAAATAGAGACAATATTTTATAGTACCGCAAATTCTAATTAAAATATGTGCATGGGAGAATTAGAATTGCATATATACAATAATGCACTTAGAAGCAATCGCATTTTCCATTATGTATTTCAAAAAATTCTTGTGAATAAGTTTTAACCGATAAGAGATATGTCACTGTCACGATTCGCAAATAGATTTCTTTTTCAAAAGCCACCCTTATTTTTCCTTAAAATTTAAAATTAAATAAAACCTTTGCCAGTAAGAACATTTTTGCAAAAAGTAGTTACAACATAAATCCTACATAAAAGTCACTCGGAATTTTGAACTTTTCCCACTGACATTTTAAAACTGGATTACAAAATGCCCGGAACTGAAAAATATCACAGATTTTTTTGAATAAAGAAATATTTTTTGTAAAACTTTTTTTTTTCCTCTTTTGGAATAAAACTGTTTGAAATTTTTTGAGGGCGATTTTCGATTCTATTAACATTAAAAAACTACCTTGATAGTACTTGACAAATTCTTTTCGAAATGTTTGGAAATATTTTATGTAAATGGAATTCTGTTCAACTTCAAAGCAATTATTTATGATGTCATAATTCTGAAAACACCTTAGAATTTGAGAAATAGCCATCATTCATTTAACCTTGGAAATTCCCTTTTTCACATCAGCTAAAAAGTTCTGACTTTTCTATCAACTAACCTTAATTTCTTAGCACATCCGACAGATTCCTAATAACTATATCTAAGAGTCATAATTATGAGTCATGCATATCCACATTTATGAATCATAATAAAGAAAAGGCGTGATTTCTCTTGTCTGACACCAATGCAGCATCCGTGGAAGAAATCTAACTTTTCTCCGATTTGAGGGGCATTTTGCCTTCTAAGTTTAAAAAATAATTTGATCACATTTATATTCATTAGGAGGAAAATATTCAAAAGCCAGTCTATTCACTGATATAAATTTGATGATAAATCTCGCATTAGTGCATAAATTTTTGAAAAGTATACACTAAGAACATAGCTTCAGAATAGAATATATAAATAATAACATTCGGTACCCATGATGTAAATGCTAAAATACATCCATTATTTCAATTGTATATATTTGTTTTTAAGAGTTTAAATTTAATTTTTTTTCTAATAAAATACAATTTTCCTTGCATTTTTTTTTCACATCTTAAATTTTCTATCATTTTATCTTTTCCAATATGTTTAATATTGTTATTTTTTTCACGGCGATTTTCAATTTGATAATTACCTCAGTATTTAAACTTGCTAAAATAGAAATTGAACTGGAAAGGTAATTCAAAGTTTTTGTGAGACAAATTAAAGAATACTGCCAAATATTTACTTGTATTGTCACATGATAAATGATCTGAAGAAAAAATCAATCAATCTTCCTGATAAAATATTAAAAAAAACTTGATCATAAAAATAAATATAAAAAGACATTATCATCAAAAATATAAATAATAATGCGTTTTAAAGTAACTTATTTTGACTTTAAATACAAATAATTTAATGTATTTATTCAGAAATAATAAATTGTATATTCTACATATGAAATTTTCTATTGATTCCTGACAACATGCAACTTTTAAAAAAAGTGTGATGATTTTGAAGAATAATGAAGGGAATTGATATTAAAAATCACGATCATTTTGAGAATGTAAAATGTTATATAAAGTCAATAACTAAATATTTTAGAAATTTCAAGAAGAACGTAATACCACATACGCAGACAGGCAATTTTTTACAATGAGGATGATTCAAGGAAGGTGCGGAAGAGATGTCTCAAAATTACTTTCCTTTCTAAAATTATAAAACTAAAAAACGGAATAAAATAAACTTGCAGAAAAATCTACTTGAACGCCTAACTTAAAGCTGCTATATTCATTTTTCTAGACCATGTTGATTTCGTTTCTTTATAAGAAAACCCCAGACATTTGAAAATTGCAGAGATTATTTGAATAAAAGGTTAATTTTATAATACATTTTTTTTAATAAAATGGGCCACATTTATAAGCTTTATATAAACTAAAACGGATTACTTTTGCAGAAATATTGAAATAATTTAACAATGAAGATTTATAAATTTATATATAGTTATTTTTTATCCTCATTATATATATATATATGTTTAGTATTTTTCCACAAGTTTCGCAAAGTGTTCATTTCGTAATAATATTATTTCCGTACAGTTTTTCGTAAGATTATTGCAACGAATATTAAGATTATATAAATATCTTTGTTTTCATTCGATATTAAATTTCTTTACTGCTCAGTTTATCGAAAATTTCAATAAATTCTTGTGCAGGTTTAGATAAAACTATTTTTGGTTGTTTATTCTACATTCAACGCATTATAATAATTTCTTTTTTAACTGCATGTTTATAGGCATTCTCAAAACGAATAATTGTTTTTGTCATGATTATAAGATATATTGTGTCTATTTATGGATTAAACTGATTAAAACATCAAGAGATTGAATAAATTAATTGCAATTGCTACTTCTTAATTATCTATATCTATATCTATACTTATAATAAAGCTCAATGTGTGTGTGTGTGTGTGTGTGTTGGCGCTCTATTGGCCAGACCATTCAATCTATAGCTACCAAATTTGGCACATGTATACCTTGGAGGCCGGGAATGTGCACCTGGGGGTTATTTTTTCGAATTTTTAACTAGAATTTTATTTATTTAAAAATTAAGCGAAATTTTGACGTGTTTCTGCTATAACTTCCGAAAATATTACCGCACAAAAAAGATTTTTACATGAAGTTAAAGATAAAAAATTTATCTTTTAAATGATACTAATGTTTTAATCTTAAAATTCAATTTCTATTTTTAATGAATTTTTAAATAAATATTTTAACTATGTTTTTCAATAATTTTTTTCGTAAAAAATAAAAATTTAAATTAAGCACGTTTCGCATTCGTGGGAAAAAATTAGCTTTTTTCACAGTGTTGCCATCACATTTATTAAAACTCCAATTAAAAATAAATTAAATCTTTTTGGAAATGAAATCTGCAAAAATATAATTTTCGGCAAGTGTCTGTAGGAAATGAAACAAATATGAAATATTATTTTTTCTAAAAAATAAATTCAAGAAAAATTATTTTATGATCTTTTACACTCTCTATACAGTGTGTTTATTTAGTCCCGGACCCATTTTGAGGTTTAATGACTCATAAAATAATGAAGATATAAACAAACTTATGGCATTTATTGATGGAATAACTCATATATTTTCCTTTTCAGGTTTGAATATTTTTACTTTTGTAAATATCGTCTGCGCGTGCGGTTAATTTCAGATAATTTCATTTTCCAGTCTAAATATCTGTACTTTTCTAAATATCGTCTGCTTATTAATTGCATTTTTCTCTTTTGTTTTTGGCAACTATTGAAATGTTATGTTTACTTTTGATGTGTTTGTTCTATGCTGTACTTTTGTATGTGATGTTTTATTCGAGCGGATATTAAGGAGAATGCATACACCACAAGAGAAAGCACATATTTTATGGTAGTCATAGAGTTAATTTCCTATCAACTAAATCACTGACTTTTAAGAGTTAATTTCCAATCACTTAAATTGACTGATTTATGAAAATTTGAATATCACTATTCATAAAAAAAGGATAATTTTAGATTTTCCATCGATCGCTTCAAAGAAAATACGCCAATCAGCGCGCAGGTTTCTCAAGATTAATTGGCCTAAGATTATGAAAATGTTGAGTTTTTCTAAATTTTTAACATTCAAAACTTCATAAATAAGTCTTAGTTGATCGTGGAAAATAGAAACATTCATTCATTTATTTAAAATTTTGTGTGTCCAGAATATTTCTCAGAATATAATACCTTACTGTATTACATTTAGACATCATAATTTTTGAAATATATTTATAGGCAGGAACAAAATATTATTATTGATTTCATTTCAATCCTTTTGAAAGCAAAACTAAAAACTGAATTTTATGCTGAATATCAGAAACTTTTGTTGAATTATTGTTTGAGATATTACATAAATTATGAAAAATATTTTGTAGTTAACATAAGACTTAAATACCGAGCGATTCTTTTTGCAATACTGACATTCAATAATAATAATAATTAATTAATAACAATAAAGATGATAAATAAAATAAAACGCTTGGTTTTATTAAAACATATCTTAATATTAATTGCAATTTCATCATTTACATTTTAAATTAAAGTTGAAGTTTTGCCGGAAATGACAACAAATTAGCAAAATATATATATTAAATTGAACGAAACGATCTAAACAGTATAAGTTTGGTATGACTATCAAAATTTGAATATTAAAAATGTTTTGTTTGAGAATCCTTTAAGAAACTAGTTATTTAAAATATTTAATTGAAAATTGTAGCGAGCGGTAATACTGGCGAACCGGCTGGTTGCCAAAGGCGGCTAGTATTTAATAAAATATTATTATAACACAAGAAAATAAATTCCTATCGTAAAATAATTAATATCTTACTAAATTCTAATTTTATTTTATTTTTTATTTTTCCGTATATATTGTGAATTTACAAGAATTTTAGAACTTAATTGACTTTTAAGTTTCCTATATAAAATAAAGCAACAGCGTCTGAAAATTCTTTTCTTAAACTTTCTTTTAACTTTTTAGAGTGCTATTTTGTTTCTTTTATTTCTTTTGCACAAAAATAATTTTTATTTCCTTTCAGATATTCTTATTTATGCCTGCTTTATCAGTATCGAATATATGTTTACATTTATTTGAAACTAAATTATTTCTAAATGCAATGTATAGTTAATCTTTATTTCAATTGAATGCTTAGAAATTGTTTTGAAATATTTTTTTCTCGTTTACTAACATATAGCATGCATTGGACGTTCGGCTATTTAAAAGTTCTGTCGACGAAATATTTTGGGTAAGAAATTTGTATTTCCATATTGAATGTCTCAGAAAATAGATATAAATTATGTCAATAGATATAGCATTTCGTCAGCAATTGCGATATTAGGTCACAGATTAGGTTATATGATATATTTGCACATAAATTGATTTTTCCTTCTTTTTGAATTCTCCTTATGTTGAATATTATTGCATTAATTACCAATACAATTTTGATTTTTTTTTTTCATTCCCCGAACCCAATCATGTTGCTTTAAATGCTTCCATGCTATGTTTCAAACCATTTAAACCAGTAATTTCCAATTTATAATATTTTAAATTCTCAAATTAAATTATAATTATCCTGTTTATTAAAATTTTGTTTCTTTAAAAAAAACATAAGCAGCAAGCAATTAAAATGACAAATGCGGGTAAAAATATGAAATCAGGCCGAAATATAATTTTTCCGTTTTAAAAGTGAACGTAAGCAATAAATAGTTTGTTAATGTATCAATGTGTTTTTCTCTTTTGTCTATAGAAAATTAAAGTTTTTAATTTCAACACAATTTCTCAGAAATGTGCAATGAAACACTTTCACCAAATATCGAAATCTATAATGTGTTTTCTTAATCAATATTAGAGACAAAATATGTAATATTTATTTACAAAATAATTCAAAATATTTTTAAAATATTTTTGATAAATTATTTTATTTCATCAAAATGCTGACACATGATTTCGATATACGATGAATGTTGACATACGATTTCGACATAAGTTTTTATTTACATTTTTTTCGCTTTTATATACATTTTAATTTCAGAAAAATAAACATATATATTTTCAATTTTTTACAAAATTATCAAAATGTTGACTTAAGATTAACAAGAAATATAATTTCGACACACGTTTTCATTTACAATTTTTTCCATCTAACAGGTATTTTATTTAATTACCTTAAGAAAATTTTTTCGATCCGGAACAATTTGTAGATATTTTTTTGAATTCCACATAAAATCAAAATTTTTACATAAGATATGTACGAAATACAATTTCGACGTCTGTTTTGTATATATTTTTTCTCCTCTTATAAATATTTTATTTAATTTCCCAAAGAAAATTTTTGTGATCCGGAACAATACAAACAGTTTTTTTAATTCCATACAAACGGCCAAACAAGTATCTTTTTATTCTAAGAAAAGCCTCCGACATATTCAGTTTAAGTATGAATTAGGGTTTTCGTTTTTGCCATTGTAGTTCATGTAGCAATTTTAGAAACTCTATATCTTTCAAAAGAATACTGGATAAGAAAAACCCTGCTTCTTAAAAGATTTTGTGAGTGGTTTAAGAAGAACTTCGCCAGTAAAAAGTCTTATATTACTTTTCTGAAGCTGCTTTTTATCTAAAGTTAGAAGGATATATGTTTCCGTGCGTGAAAAAATATCTTTACTTCTAGAATTCACTTCTATATGAATAGTGAGCGTAAGCATTTAAAGCAAAAGCAGTGCACATATAATTCAGGACAAGAGAGGAGTTCATCGTCAGACTGACAGTAAATGCTTACTAGGAAATGCGGTTTTTCTGTTTTGTTAAATAAATATTTTTCTGAATATCTTGAAGTTATTGAAGCTTTCTAAAATTTTAAAAAATTTAATTCCTATTTATGACTGATATGTTAGCTATATATTTTTTCCATTCAAAATTTCTTTTCTAAAGGAAAAATTCTTAGCATTTCAAAAGCATAAGTTGGATTAATTTACATAATAAGTATGGCTTAGGATTCAGACATTCTATTACACCCTTCCTAATTAATTATTAACTATAATAGATAAAGATAATCTAAATAGATATAAGATTTGTATCTCAAGAATGAGTCAAGTCGATTGGACTGCCATGAACATGTTAAAGAATCAAGAGATGATTTTAAATAAAAGGGAAGTTTATTTAATGGTAATAATTCTAGATAAATTGAAAATTACATCATCGTGGTCTTTTCGACCTTGGAGAGAGAATTGTTGAATAAAGTTTTATTTTTCATCATAAAAATATAGCCTGAAAAATATTGAGTATTAAATCGTGCAAGGTCAATTTTTGCAAAGTTTTTTTTGAATTGGCACAACCTAATTAATATTCTCTTATCATTAAATTACCAATTATAATCCTGGTTTCCTCCTCTCCATTTCATTTTATAAGGATTAGTGTGTTTTGAAAAATTATTATTTTTCTTTCTCGTCAACTTCGATAAACAAATTCTACAAACAATATGAAGCTTGCCTTAAAGTAGGTAGTGGTCACTTCAAAGAAAGATGGCATTTCTTTTGTTAAGCAAGTTAATCAGAACTCCTTTTATATATATTATATGCAAGAAAAATCCTTCTTATAAAATTCCTGTTAACAAAAGCAAGCATGAAGTTGCCTTTGACGATTGAGGTTGTCAGGTATAAAATGCAAATATAACAGATTAAGAACTTTGAGGGTTCCCAATTGATATGTATATACTACTACCTAATGGGCGTTTAAAAGGGAAGGAAATATAAATTATCATTTATAATTCGATTGTTTTGAAATATGTTGCTACCACTCAATTAAAAATTTAATTACTCAATCGAGAATTCAATTAGAAAAGTCTATGCACACACTTTAATAATCTTGCAAATATTAAGATTATTAAAATAACATTGTTTTAATGTCTGATAATTTGATGGAATCATGGAACAAAAAATTACGTATAAGCAATTTAACTAATATTAAACATTTACAATATTTCCGGTAAATCAGCTACTTAATACAGTTCGTTAGTTCAAAATAAAGTAATAATTGTATCAACAAATTGTTATATAATGCAAGCAATTTTTCTCCATTTATTAACATAAAATATTTAACATTCTAGAGTTTTAAATTATTTCTTCACACACACTTAAAATTTCAGACATTAACTTAAGTTTTAACTTTTGATTGAAATTATTTACTTAATTAATGGTTTCTTTTGTTTCTTGTTTCAAATTAATACATCAAAGGCTAACTGAATTAATCTTAAAAGGTTTATTTTAATTATTTTGTGTGAAAAGAGAAATGAAGCAAATGAATGCAAATAATTATTTCATATGAAAAATGAACAACTATTTAGAGAATCTTAGTACTTATGGAAACGTTTTCTTTGAAACAATATGAAGAATTATGCATAAATGTTATGCAAAAGCTGTTAATACATGGAAAATACATTAACAAGAGTTCATCTATTGTGAAAAAATAAAACTCAAATGAATGTAATGTAGATTAATTAAATAATAACTACACATATTGAAGAGGCAACCACTTATTGCTACGTCAGTAAGAGTTGTGTCTTAATTTTGATTAAAACATTTTTAATGCAGTTTTAAAAAAGTGGGTATATAAGACTATTTGTGGTGGAAACTCTCAATCTGTTCAAGAAATAACATTTTTTAAAGATATATGGTTTATTGTTAAATCCTTTATTTAAGAATATACATTTCAAAATTAAAATAATAATAGTTCTGAAAAATCAGTATGATCAGGCGTATAATACAAAATTCTCGAAAGGAATGATGGAAATTTTGAAACAAAATCAAGGAGTTACTTGGAAAAGACTCAGAAAAAAAGAAACTAAAACGAATTTCCGTGAATTTCTTGGAAATTCTAAGACATAATGCCATCTTATAATTCCAAATAAAACAGTGCAGTTTCATGCTTTCTGCTGGATCCTCTGATCGAAGAAACGTTGTCTAAAAATACTTTCGGCGAGTTTCTAGCGTGATCAGATATTTATTTTCGTTGTTTTGTTAGTTTTTGGGAAATAAGAATGAGGATAAGAATCGAATACAGAAGATTTTAGTTATTTAAAGCATTACGAATGAAAGGAATCTAGAAGTTTCTTTTGTAAAAAGTTGAAATAATTTACGTTGTTTCCCTCTAAATTGAGTAATACTTTTAAAAAAATTCGAGAATTATTTAAGCTTAGAATAGTTTTTATATTCTTGTTATAGGAAAAAAGACTAAGGCATAGATCATCCCACATTCTTATTCTGACTAAAATTTTATTTACATATTTTAAGATTTGAGTTAATCACTATGCACACATTTTATTCCTGTAAAAAATTACATCCCATTCATTTTTATACAAAAAAAATATATATTCTTAAAATTCAGTGAATTTTAAGTTATTCTATTTTTTAATTTATTATTAATAACAAAAACAATTTTCAGGTAATGATTTTACTTCATTAATTCCATTATTTTCACAATTATTGCATTTTCCATATTAGAGAAACCATGGATAGTTGTTACAATACTTTCAGGATTATTTTTTTCGAAGAATTTGTTGTGAAGCACTTTCACGAAAAACATTTTAAAACTTACTTTAAACATTCAATATACATACAGCATTTTCATAGCATACTTAAGCAACAATAATTCACCATCCATCATTGTTTTATAATCCTTGTATAAAGTTATGAAATTAAAAAATGATATTGATTAGAAACCTACCTTAATATTAATAGAAGTTTCCATTTTATCACACAATATCTAAATTGTCATGCAAGTAATTTCATATTAATGAGCCCCCTAACAGAATAAATAGCCAATTGTTAATTCTTCGGCTTTCTATAGAAAAATTTCTTATGTCAATTATACCTGTAAACTTTCTTTTATAGTTCCTCATATCAATTAAAAAACATTTAGTGTAAAATCAAAACTTCCTCGGCTCAATTTGCTATAGATAGTAATTTATAACAACTAGCCTCAACGAATTTTAACACTCTGCACCTTTTGGTGAGTAATGTAATAAATTTTCATAGAACTTTCAAATGTGATATCACTTGCATAAAATTCAGACTTTCTTGTGGCAGTGAGTTTACTCGGATATTTCCAAGGATTTCAACGAAAACAAAAAATAAAATTTCACAGAAAACTTATAAATCACTGTACAATTAATGTTTTGGCAAGCAATTGCTCTGTTACTAAATACAGACAGTTTAAAAATCACTGAATATACATTAATGAGAACTAACATCCAACAAGATGAAAGTGGATTTCAACCGGCGATTAATTTAAAATTCCACTTCCTATAAAATAAAATAATTTGTCACCATAGCCTCGATTAGTACGAATATCTTCTAATTTAATATTTGTAATTCTATTTCAGTTTTTTTTCTCTATTAAAATTGTTTATTTTTAAGTATATTCATGGAGAACTACGCCATGTTACCCAGTTTACATTTGCTTTCGTACTTATTTCAGTCTATTCTGGAGAATATTTACACATTCTATATGAAAGTTTATTACTCGCTAACTAATATATGGTACGGGTATTGGAAGATGTAAGTTCTAAACTTTCTACGCATCAACCAAATTTAAAAGAATCATTTTCCAATCTTCGATTTTCTTAAAATTTATAGAATATCTAATTCTAAATAAAATCATGATGAACCACCAAATATTTATTGGCATATTTAATGCTGTACTTCAGGCTAACAAACCTGGATTCCATCATCAACAGAAAACGATAGTTTATCGAAAAATACTTCAACCATTTTGTGAAACTAGCATCTCATATTTTTATATGCAATGAAATCATAAATCAATAATGCCTGAATGTTTCCTGAATTTTGTATGTATTGGTAGTTTTAAGCATTGCAATTCGTGAATTCGATATTTCAAGTATGAAGGAAATATCGATTTACCATTCCAGGATATTAAGAGAAAGGCATTCAAGTTTGGCGTCGAGAGGTTTATTTCCAGCTCTTTTCACAGAAACACAACAGTCATGTTTTTTAAACTGATAGTTTCGCTTCGAAATTTCAAAGATTATACATTTTGTAATAAATAAAAATTTGTCCTCTTTATTTTTATGGGACCTTGTGATATTTAATATTGTATATAAGAGTTGTCCAAACGAAAAGGGGATGAGTTGAATGAAAAGACTATCTTTACTGGAAATCAAAAGAAATCACCATGGGCATTGTAACACAGGTCCCATCGTTTGGAATGAATGCGGATGGAAACGTGTCCCCTATAATCCCTATAATACTCTCTTAAGTAACCCAAAGATGTAAAAGTCACAGGGTAACAAATATGGATTGTACGGCGGGTGTTCCAATACTTTCCGACGGAATTTTTTTAAGGTCATCTGGATTACACGGTGGACTTGTGGGTGGGCATTGTCATGGAGAAGGATCATTTGAGTGAGAAGGCTGGCCGTTCGCTTTGATTACTTTCAGTTATTTCTTCAGAGTGCTGCAGTATTGTGTTGAATTGATAGTGGGACAGGAAATCAATCAAGAGTGGTTCACAGGAATCGAAGAATCTGATACCGTATTACCACCCATTGTTCCGATCTGGACAAATCCATGTACAGCATGACTTTACCTTCGGTTAATTTCTTATAGAACGAGCAAATTTCAATGTTGAACTCCATGTGCAGTGCACACCTCCTATCATCCTTTATATCCTGTTCGTTCTGGTGCAATTGCAAGTGTCCACTTTCTATTTGGGCAATCCTTGTAAGTTCTATTTTTAAGTGTGATTTATTTTTATAAATGTCGTATAAGCTTTTTATAAATGCTTTAATTTGTTAGTGGTATTTCTTACAACGGACTTTTCTTTTTGAAAACTCTTTAATCCGTATTCATTAATGCGTTCTGCCTTCCCATGAATGCTTTTGAAGCATCATTCATATTTGAGCACATATTTTTGGAATACTAATGCAATTGAATTAAGCAAATCTTGTTATTTAAGATGCTTATTCACATTTTACAGCTATGGATGAAGAAATACACGAGAGTTATCATAACCTCCATAATATCCCACTACTAAGTCCATTACTCTACATGAATCATATAAAATTTGAATTAAATCTAAAAACAGATACAGAAGTAACATTTATTTTACGGATAATTTTGAATGTGGGCTCCATTACTCAAAGGAACGTTCTCGATAAACGTACGTAAGTATAAATTTTACAATTTTTAATTACTTATACTTTTCTGAATCAACCACAATTAAGCACATGACAAAATGCTTTCTTAATTACTGCGTAGTTGAGGTAATTAAAGACGGGGTTACAAATATGCACTCTTCAGAGAAAGATGAACGAAGAAGCTGGGAAATATAAACGATGCTTCTTTGTCTAGTATAACAAACGGGAGTAACTATCTGTGAAAGGTACAAAGCAGTAGAAGCTTAACAATAGAGTTTTCTAAGGAAAGAGAACAAGTGGGTGAAAGTTGCGAGAATTCATTCACAAAAACATTATGAAAGATTAAAGATAAACTTATATCAGTTGCATAAATATTGTGAAGGCTGAGTTTAATAAAATTCAAGGAGTATGGTACCTAAAGATTGAACCTTTGTTTGAAATGAAATCTGTATAGTAAGTAATCTGTAGAAAATATAGAAGAATACTTAGCTTCATAAGCATTTTATCAACAATTAAAATGTGACAGAAATGAAAATTATTTTGAAACATTAAGTATTGAATGCGCAATGGCAATCACAAAATTAAATTACCAACATAATATTATATATAAGTATCTGTATTTGGAGTTACCTGTAGCTTGAATGAATAACCCGAATGAAACCAAAGTCGGCGCACTTAATAATCAAGAAGAGGGAAAAAGAATGGAACAATAAATAAAAAAAATTAGTTGCAACAATCGCCGATAGATGGCAATATACAATATGTAATAGAAGGACAAAGAATGAAAACGTAAAACTGGATGACATTCCTAATTTATTGAAAAACGTTATACATAACGAGATTAAGTTTGTGCATGGCTGTGCCGATTAAGTTTAGATTACATATGGCTACTGAGCTGGAGGACATAAATTAGGTGGTGCGAGGCGTGCTCAACTAAGGAATATATTGCATTATGAATGATGTTTAGCACATACTGTGTTATGCGATTCTTTATATCATTGAAGTTTACGACACCTCCACGGTACACAATACATTTTAAGTACCCTCAAAGACAAAATGAAGTTAGACTAGTTTATATTCCCTTAAAATCATCCATGGGAAGGTATCAATCACATCCATTCGCTAAAAACGTTAAAGCAAAATCCAGTATCTGCCGCGAATAAACTGATAACAGTTGATAATGACGACAAATTGTATACGGATAAAATTGAATTACCTTTCTGAGGAATTTTCGAACAGCAGCATATGGAATATCCAACACTCGAATAACTCCACTTGCACTAGGACTGGAATCCCGGATGGCTTCACAATTGCAGTGGCAATTTCTTTTCGTATTTCTGTCCCGCATTTTACAGTAAATCATCCAATCTCCTCGAAATCTTTTACAGTCATCTCAATGAAAACTGTGTCAAGGGATATTTTTCTTTATGCATTTTCTTTACAAGCCTGAATTCACGTAAAACATCTGCAGCATTTGAACTGTAAATGTAGAATAGTTTTAAAATCGAAGCTCAATCTGGCAAACTAAGAGGTATCTCGCACCAAGTTACTGACAAAAAATGACAACTTGATTTTGTTAGTAATTTCAATGGCAGCTCTATCTATCGGCTGGACCTGCAACTATAGATATTATTCCATTCCTCTTCCCTCTTCTCGATTAGTAAGTGTATCGATTATGGTTTCATTCGGATTATTCCTTCAAGCTACAGATAGCTCCAAATACAGATACTTATTTATAACTACATGGTATATAATTATATAAGTCATTGAATACCTCCTAATAACGCGTCAGATCTCTAAGTGGCAAGACACAACAAGTAATTATAAGTCCTTTGCAAAAACATTGATCCATGTTTCCTCAATAGAACACATTAAAGTTCTGAAAATATTGCCAGTGCAGCATTTTGTGTACAAAATGCCCTCTTGAATATGTACCATAAATGTTTGATGGGATTCATGTTGGGCCATTTCGTTGACAAAATCCTTTCCTGGAATCGTTCAAACCCATCGCAAACTGTTGTGCCTAGGTGACATGGCGCAGTTTCATCCATAAAAATTTCTCCTTTGTTTTGAAACATCCATGAATTGCTCAGTATAAACATTTTTAGTAAGTTATCGAGTCATTTGGACCAGAGGATCCAGCCCATTCCATGTAAAAACAGCCCACACCATTATGAAACTACCATCAACTTGCATATTTTCTTGTTGACAACTCAGGTTCATGGCATCATGAGGTTTGCGCCACACTCGAACGTTTCCATCAGGTCTCATCATCTGAAAGCGTGACTCATCTGATCAAGCGGTGGTTTCCAAATCGTCTAGCCCCTAACCGATAAGGTCACGAGCGTAGGAGAAGCGCTGCAGGCGATACCATGCTGTTAGTAAAAGTACTCGATCTGGTGTATGCTGCCATAGATCATTAAAAACAAATTACCCCCCGAATCCCAAATTATAGGTGTATAATGTAACCATTAATATTACGAACTGAAGCAACAGCATTCACTTTGTAGAATTACTGCAGAAAATTTATAGCACTTATATTTGATATTAATTTCTGTGTTATCGTGATGCTAAGTAATTTATTCTTAATTGCAAAAAAAAATTCATTTATTTTTAAACTTTGGTCTTAATGTTAGAAAATGAAGAACATAGCATTATAATCATGAATTATCGAGGACGCATGCTAAATTTCCAATTTGCATTTGGTTGCACATTAAGCAAGGGGAAAAGAATACGGATACTCCCCATATACCTTTCACTTAATTACATTTAAACATAGCTAAATACAATATAGCTAATTAAAATATATAACAATTTTTAGATTGCCGAAATTAAAGCTTATACAAAAAAAAACTTAAATCAATTTTTTTAGAATACTCAAATATGTCTAAACATGCCAAAATGGTAATTACAGGTATTCACTCCAAAAATTTATACCCGAAAATCTTCATATTTAATGAAAAATCTTTAAATAATTTTAAATAAACTATAGACGAAGAATTCACTAAAACTCTAAAAGGTATGATCATTCCCTTGCTAAATCTTTTAAATTTTTATTCTGAAATTTCTCAAAGTAAAACCATAAACAACAATATAGTTATCCAAATATAATGATAAATGTTATCGCCAACTTTCAAGCATAAACTTGACAATTTTATAACAATAAACAAAAAGTAAAACATGTTCAATTCCATCCATTAAACCTAAGAAGAACCGGACAGTATTATTTTTATTATCTTAATTTATTTGATACAAAACAGAATTGGGAATTAGCTGCACTATTTGGAAAGAGCGCAGAAACCAGTTTAAATGGAGAGTGTCAATATTCTGGTTGGATGATATACTTCCATCTATTGTTAATAAATAATAAGGGCTATATATATATATATATATATATATATACGAATGAACATTTACTCAAAGCAAATAGAATGCAGAAATGCAGAATTGGAAACATCATTGCTGTAACAATTGAATAAACGGAATTTAATTCCTTGTTATAAGTTTCATGACAGTAAAAGCTTATATGTTGATATGCTTAAAATTATTTTTCGCTATTTGAATATTCTGTTATAAGTAAAACTAAGTGAAGATTTGGTAGTTGATTTTTATTTCGATCTTTATTTTCCAGATACTGATTGTCGAAAGTTTAAAATCTTATTAGCTTTTTAATTTTTAAAAAAAAATCTGCAATAATTTTTTATTTTGCGATTCCAATAACTTTTTCAGATAAATCTTTAAAAATGATCAAAATAATTAGTAAATCTGTGATACTATTTCTAATAATACTTATCCACGAATTAACAAAACAGAAAAAGTAATTTTCATCTGCCTTTTCATTTGAATGAATTTCAGATGAAGAATCAAACTCCATTCATATCAAGTGAAGAGCAACATGCTACTCTGAAATAATTGGATACACAATCCACAGGAGCAGGAATCTGAAGTCTTGAGTTTTAATTATAAAGAGACACAGATATCGGATCCTATTTTACGCTTCAAGATCATGAAGCAATTCTAGATGTGTAATTCATATTTGTGTTTCCAACTGCCGTTACAAAAGTTTAATAACATTAAGGAGAAATTGTATTTAGAAAATGAATTTGAAATCTAAACTCATGTCATATGATAAGGAAAATGGAATGAAATAACAAATGTCCTTGAAATAATTGAATGCAAAAGAACGGAAGTGTATCTAAGAGTTTGAAGATCTGAGATGTAATTATAAGGGGATATTTTTACTACAAGCTATTTTATGCCTCAGCATCCAGAACAGGTTTTAAGCTATGTAGCAGGTTAGTTAATAAGTTAGTTAAGTTATATCAACGTCCCGTTATAAAGCAACACTAGGGCTATTTTTGGGACGGACCTCGTAATTTTGAACCTCGGTCAGATGACAAGAACGACACCTGAGCTGGCACCCCCCTCTCCACACCACACCAGGGGGAGGACGTTTGGCATGACGGATTTAACGTGCAATAGACCCCCTTACACGACGGTTCTTCGGTGGAATCGGGTCTCGAACCTGAAACCCTACGGCTCACAAGCCGGGACCTAACCACCAGGCCACCGCGGCCTTGTTATGTAGCAGGTATCTCAGTCTCGAAATGAGTGAAAAAATATTGATTCTATTAAATGAAAAGTATTTTTCATTGAATGAGAGTGTAATCTAAATGTATATATAGTTTTTTATTCTACTAATTTTTGTCTTTTTAATATTCATTAGATGCAATCATATAACTCGTAGCCTAAGAGAGTTAAAAATCTTAGAATTTCGCAAAGAATTAAATATTCTTAGTGTCATTTCATGAAAGGATTTTAGTAAATCAAATATTTACTCACATTTGAATTTGAGATAAAATAAAAATATCAAGCACTGCTGCACGTGGGAATGCATATAAATAGATAAAAACATTTTCATGGATCACTTCCTTAAAATTATTTTTCCTTTATTTTAATATTTTAAAAATGAATTGATATATTGAAATTGATACAATTATCAATCTCGAGTACAATTATAATTATAAAAAGAAAAATGTGCAATAATAACAGCTTACATCTAATTAAATAATTATTCAGAAGTGAGATATATAATCATAACATCATGCTTAACGATTGCGTTGGATGAATTTTTGAATATCGTCAAATATATATAAAATATATATAAGTGAACTGTTAAAAAAATATCTAATTTAAACATAAGTTTTTGTTACTCTACTGATTTTTATATCTTAAATAATCATTATTATTTAATTATTAATTTTTTTAAAAAGCTTCCCCACAGTTGATGTTTTATTTCAGCATTTTCAAACGAACTGGGATATCGTAATTTATTCGATTATTCTTAAGTGCAATTGTAATTGAAAAAACTAATAATGCGCAAAAATAGCAGCTTATCTCACAGCTCATGATATACATATAATCATAACATCGTGTATAGAGATTGCGTTGGATTTATAATTGAATATCGTTTTGAAAATTCACTTTAAGCTGAAAAAAATGTTTCGCTGTTATTAAAATTAATTGGGCTGTCTATGGAAGGGCCATTTAAATTCCTACCTACATTTGTTAGACAACATACTACATACTTTGGTGCAGTAAAACAGGAGTAAAACTATCCACAGAGTGATTTGAGAATATGAAAAATCGCATCGAATGAGGAACAAAAACCCATTATTTTGTTGTACATCTCCCTTTTCTGCATGGAATATTCCAATACAGAGTACATGAAATATTGCAATACAGAAATCTATCAAATAGTATTTTGTCGCCGAATAAATAACTGAATTCCAATATTAGAAAACAAGTCTAACACTATGTTCGGGATTCATTTTGTTCTGAAAGCTTGTCAGCCAAACTTGAAATTTATTTCACACGCATGGCCATTTGAATAATTGAATGTAGAAAAAAAAACTATTCTTAATTGAAATAAATAATGTTTCATGGAATGTAAAATAAAGTTTCTAAAAATTATTAATAAAATACTATTATACATTTTTTATAAGTTATGCAGTCTATTTTTATGTAATTTGAATACTTAAAAGGCAACATACTTAATATATTTAACGTTCTTACAAAATAAACATCCATAAGTAAATAAACAGAAACTCTTTCTGATGTATTTTTTATCGGCAAACAGAAGATTTATTATTAAAATGTAAATTATGGAGGAAAATTACTTTCTTGAGAAGAAAGGAATAATTTGACCATTGTTGGTAAATATTTATACAATCCAACTTTTCATAATTAAAAATTGCGCTGAATAATATGGTTAAAAATAAATTCAAATAAATGTTTTAGTGCAAATATTTTGTATTTAAACATATTTCTGAGATTTTAAGAATATTTCCATCAGGAGCATTTTAAAACGTAAGTACAAATTTTTGAAATGGAAAAAAAAAATCGATTTCTTCTCTAAAAGCGTTTGGTCCAGTTGCAATTTTTCTCAGATGCTCTTTTTTTCTTTGCAAATAACAAATGGTTTTTCTTAAGATAAATGTTTACTTTACTGACAATAATAAGGCTCGTTCAGTATATTCGCTGTTTCCAAAGTATCCATTTCATTCTTCATTACTAGTTTTGAACAGTCAGAATAATATGTTTATTTCAACTGTTGCTCAGATTCTAATAACTTGCAGACTAATTTATTTTTGTGTTGTAATAAAATTGGAGATTCCTTGTCCTCTTTTGAAAATAAATGAAGTTATTTAGTGAAATTTAAAAAAATGAACTCTTTATATTAAATCCGTCATGCTTAAAATTGTGAAATTTTTCAACTTCATTATTTAATTTATGCTTCTAATAAGAAATTTAATCCAACGATAACAACAAAAACTTATCAAACGACAAAACTTATCGTTTAATATCTGAATCCGCTTAATACTTTTGAGCGAGAGTTTTTACGTTGCTAGTTCAACTTCGTTCATAAGACAAAGAGAAAACGTCATTATAATTTCACTTCTTTCTTAAAACAAAAGACAGTTTTCCGAAAACTTACTCTTATTTCTCACTTACTGGTTTTAATTATTAATAATATGAGTAATGAAAATAAAAAAGATAATATTTTAAATTGCATGTTTTTCTTTAATGCAGAAATGTTTCAATGCAATGCAGTAAACATTTTTTCTTAAAACTTCAAAATTTAATTTTAAAAAATTTGTTTAAAAAGTAAGTTGAAATTGACTTCGTACTGAAAAGAGAAATGAAATAGATGAACTGTCAATGTAACAGTAATATATAAAATATAAATTAAAAATTTTAAACTCATTAAACAATTTTAAAAAAATCTATCAAAATAATTCAAAACTATTTAATAAAAATTGGAAATATTTTTATAAGATTCACCACGTTATTTATTTATCAAGATTTATAGCGTGCATTATTCAAGATTTTTTACATGTCCATTAATAACTTCTTTGATTTCATAAGGTGAATATTACAAGTAAAATCCGTATAAAAAAAAGTTGGTGGAAAAATGTGTTAATTGAACTATTCGTAAGTCAAATTTTTCTATTCGTTGTGTGTTAAAGAAAAATTTTAAAAGTAAATTCATGAAAAAATTATTTCCTGATTAAGTTATGAGTATCTGGTAGGGTAATGAAATCGTTTTTTAAGCTATAATATAGCTTAAAATGAAGGTCGTCGCTCATATCATTTGATTCATGTTTGTGAATCGCACTTTCTAATTAGAGTTTCTTCTTTTAACTATACTTAAGGCATGTTAAAGGCACCTAATAATATTTCATGGTAACAATATAATAAAAATGGTCGGAATTATTGACGTGAGTTTTGGTATCGAATGTAAAAAAATAATGCTTATCTGGAAGCGAATCTTATTTGATAAGAATATAATTATTGGAATAAAATGTAATTTTAAGATTCTTTAACTAGTTTTCTTTATATATTTGTAGAAAGTAGAAAACCAGAAATACTGAAGTTAGTTTTATACAAATATGCACGAAATTCTCTAAATCTATAAATGTCATTTAAAAGTTATCTCATCAGCTTAGATATTAGATATTGAATTGTATGAACGTTTGGTATAAAAAGTGCAAAATGCTGCAATATATATGTATTTCATATGAATCATATAAAATACTAAATTATCTTTCTTTCCTTTCTATTTATCAATATTTTTTCAAGTCAGAAATTGATTTTTTAAAAATGGGCATTGGAGTCTTCAGATCTATTTACAAGTTCCTCCATGAACTAAAATAATGCCATATAAGTGTGGAAATAAGTTGAATGTTAAGAATTTACTATTACTTGGACGGTGTATTGCAGCATGGCATTTCAATTCTCACTGGAGAATAATTGCTTACATATCTGTAACACCAAATCATATTTAATTTACTTGAAAATCTGTCTAAGAATCCAAGGAATTCTGTATAAACTTGATTTTTCAAATTGTTAATATTTGCTTCCAAAAGCGAACGGTATTTGTACTACCACAGTCATAATGCACTTCTCAATTGCATGCAAATATTTCCTCCAAAATGTATTCTTATGAGGATATTGCTTGCATTAATTACTCGTAAACTACCGCACAGGTGAGAGTGTAATTATTTTTTCCACTCACAAACATCTTTAAATGATTGAATTTTTAATTTATGCTTAATTCTTATTGTTTATTTTCACCTGTCTCTGAGATAAAATAGTCATTGTGTTAATCACTGAAATGAGATTTATTGTATTTTAACCTTATTTTTATGTTTATTTTCACGACTATCTGAGAAAGAATAATCATTAATGAGATCTTATTATTGAACTCGTTGTTTAACCCTTTGACTTCACATTTATTTGAAACGACTTTTGTATTTGAAGCGCATTTAATTTTTTGAACATGTGAAGGCAGTAGCCTTTCCGAAAGAATTCATTTATTTCTTATTATTCTGAATATATACTACAGAACGATGTTGAAAAAACTTAAGCTAATTAGAATTATAAAAATAAAAATTCAAACAAATACGGAACGCTCTGATACGTCAAATGTACCCAAAGGGTTAAAAATATTTGGCAATGACGTATTCTGCCTTAAGTAATGTCAGAAATATAAATTATGCAGAAAAAGATGCGATGCAATTTTTAAAGCATTTATCACATTTTAGCAAGTTGAATCTATAAGGAATAACCAAAAAAATCCTATAAAGTTTAAAGTAGTATACATGTGTAATTCTTTCAGTATTTATAAGATGAAATAAAAGAAACAACGTTTGATCAAAATAAAAATTATAATTTATTCTTTAAACACCTGCTTCTAATAAGTAGATTTTCTTTAAGTGAAGTATATAGAGATTGGCATATACGGTGCACACACAGATAATAAATACACATTCATTCTTGAATCAAAATTTCCTTTATACAATTGTATAAAAGTATTTTATGGAATTGAGTTATGAAATAACTTTAGGTTTTTCTTTAATTGAATCTAGTTTATCAGAGAAATTTAATGCTGGATTGGAATGTTAATTTCAATTCGATGTCTTTGCTATGATTGCTACATCTGAGGGTCAGGTATCCACTCTCTAGTTTATTAATAATGTTCTTGGAATAAATACTATTTCATATATGAGCAATTCAGCATTCTGTGCATGATTAAATTATGTTTATGTAAACTCTACCAAGATTTCAGTAACATTTAAATAGTAACTTTTGTATGTTATCTATCTACATTAGATTGTATCAGCTACAAAATATATTCCTACTTGTATTTGATGTACTTAGTAATTTTCAAATGCGATTTCTGAAGGTGTAAAAACATATATCAAATTATATTTTTGATTTCTTTAATTTTTTATCTCTTAATGATTCATAATAAATTATTTTTTCTTAGATTAAAGCATTCAAATTCTTATTTTGCATTGCTGATTCAGTCTTAGGTAAAATTACACAAAAATATTGTTCAAAACAGAAATTTATTAAAACGTTTATGAGAGCAATACAGGCTATTTTAAAGTGCTTAACATGTGCTTGTTTCTGATGAGTAATTTTAAAAAAAAAATTTTATAAATCATTATGACTTAAGTAAATTTACTTTTTTCAAGAAATATCACTACTAAATAAAATTAATGACATTAATAAAACAAATACTCGTCTGCTGATTCATCAGAAGAAAATATCTGTAAATCCTTAATTGTTTTTTTAAGTATTTTTTAAACTAAATCCATTCAATGATTCATATAAAATGTATTTTGTTATTCACTAATTTCCGTATTTTAATTAAAAAATTATTAAAACACATGAATATTATTATTATTCCTAATTTTGATCATTAAAATGAATTAACATCCCTAAACTTTTATCTTATTCAATGCACAATTATTCATATATGCATCGTTGTCGTTTTCTTGACGCATATCAATTTTTAGTTTTGTAATAACAATACTTATTAAATTTTTGTACTTGGGAAGGGAAGTAGTTCATGAAAATTTATTTAAAGCTGTCTAACCCGATAATTTCGAGAAATATACGATGTCTTATCGGAAGAAAAAATGTAAATTAAATGAGTTTTTAGCTCAACTAATATTTTTTTTATAGTAAGCATCATTAATATTGCACACCGGTGAAATTACTTAAACTCAATTTGCTTGCATGTAACTGAAAATGAGCAATGCTGTCCTTTTAGTAATTAGTTAAATTAAGCTTATAATTAAGGTGGTTTTTTTTTTTCATTTTCGAAATTGTGATCTAGAAAATATTTTATATTTTCAATGTTTCAATGAACAGAATTTGTACTTTAAGAGTGTTAACTTAAATTTTCGAATAATGGAATTTCAAATTATAGGCTTTTAAAGTTTCGATCAGAAGAAATTACGGACATTTATCAGAATAATTAGTAATTAAAGCAGTAAATTCTTAGAAATTAAAATCACTGTAAAGCGAAAAATAAAAATTAGAAAAAGAATTTACGTTTTGAAGTTTATATTAAATATATATGAAAATAAAGACTATGTTCTAGTATACAGATGATAAATAAATAAATAGCAAATGTATTTCGCTTAATAGAAAATGAATAAAAAACTATTTTTAAATGATTGAAATTGATATTCGAAAAAATTTCTAATTTTTCATACATAGAAAATTTGCGTAAAATTAAAGTCTCAACTCGGATTGCAGGTATTATTAGAAGAAGATTTATCTTGTTGAAAGAGAATTAATTATAATTTTCTCGTACTAAATGAACTAATTTCTCCGATTACATACTTTTTTTTTCAAAATTTAATGATTTTATTTTTTTTATAAAGAAATTGCCAAAATATGACTATTTTCTTATTATTATTTATTTAAGCGTTGTTTTAAATTATCTTCACCTTAAAGGTTGCATTACATTTACTAAATAATATCCTAAATTGGTGGATGTTTCGGCCGTCCAACTGAACTAGTGTTATTTTAGAGAGATCTTAACCAACTATAGTGGCCGAAGGGGTAATAATTCTAAAGGTTAAGATTACTGTTTTTAACTTTGATTAAGATAATTCGGTTTCAATTGTGATTCTACCACAGATTTGTCGATCATAAGCCCTTACACAGATTTTAAGTTATGTACTACAGAGGTTTAAGAATTACAAAGTAGTCTCAGATAGACCTTTTCTTTAAACAGATTATCCATATTACAAAGTTTTATCTAAATTAATCCCTTTGCAACTTCAAACCCTTTGAATTCAGATTAAAGACGGCCAAAGAATTATATTAACATCGTATAATGTTATATAATTCTCATATTCCTTTATTATTATTAGCATCCTTTTAAAAGCATCAAAGATGTCTTTTTACTCTAAATGCAAGAATAAAAGAATTCAAAACAACTGAAGAAAATGCTAATATATAATGAAAAGAATATGATCCAATTTTTTTTTACCCTATTTTATTCATTTATCCATCATTTTTATTTTAAAATCTAGAGCCATCAGTAAATTAACAAAGAAAAAGAAGCTATTGATGTAACAGAAAAAGTTATTAAATAAATAGTTTTACACAAAAGTAATTTAATCTCAAATTTAATTTTTTTTTAAAAAATTAGTATATTGTATTTTTTGTCAATCTATAAACTCAACTGATTGTCTTTTTTTTCTGTGAATTCATATCTGAGGTGAAACATAGATGAAATTCTTTTGCGGATATTTAATTATTATTCTCGACTTTTATGTAACATTTTTTCAAAATTTTTCTTATCACTTGAAAGAAAACCCATGTGTTATTATTGAGATTCGCTTAAAATCCCCACTAATTTCTTTTTTAACATAAAATAATTAACACAAAGGATTTTAAAAGGAACTCAACCAAGCATTGAAATGCTAATTTGACAGTGAAAAACAATACATTGCTTTTTAATGGAAAAATTCAATCAAATCATGAATTTTAATTAAGAGTCTGAAATGTTTTGTAAAAAAATTTAATTTCTCGAAGTTTCAATGTTTTATGTGAATGTATATCAAATGCTATGTTGTATAGTACTTAACGATTTATTGATATTATTTTATTTTAATTTTAAATTCATTTTGTTTATCATTGTAACTGTTTAAATTCTGTTTAGTGATTTATCATTAAATTATTCTTTAAAAAAATTTAGTATTGCGTTCTGTAAATCAGTTTTTTTTAACAAATTATGATCGTAAGGTGTTCTTATCTTTCTAGGAAGAATCAATGAAATATTTGAAAGAGAATAGGTGGATTTTGTTCAGAGAAGCTGGAGAGATTATGAAAAGTATTTTTCTTTTAAATACTACTTATAGCGTTTTGTTTTCGTCTTAAGATAGATATAGTAAATAAAAATGATTCGAAATGTCAACTAAATGCGAGAAATATTGAGTCAATTTTTATACCATTTATATTATTTAAATATTTTTGCTATTCATTCTGCAACAGCAGTTAGTAAAAGGCATTATGTCAGTGCTCAAATAAATGTAATATTTTTATTTAATATAAGTAATGGTAATAGCAATTTATTTACAAACAAAATGTAAAAAATGACAGAAATTTGAAGTAAATGTTAAGGTGGTAGTAGGAGTCTATAAATATCTAAAGGCATCAAAACTATCGGCCAACAATGATGTGAAAGGAACAACTACTGAAATATTTGCGCATCCCTTGATGATAAAAAAATTTGCGAGCTTTTCATACTAAGTGTCAACAATTCATTTGCCTCATAATGATTTCGAAAATTAGAATATAACTATCCAGCTACACCTAAAAATAAATTGAGTTAATATCTCATTAAATACTCTTTCGTTTTAGATTTATTTTTCTAAGATATCGATAGAAGGTATTTAAATTATTTCAGAAACAGTTGAATATTACAAGAATTCACGATTGTAATCTGAATTCTCATAGCAAGAATACATGGAATCACAAAGTGACAAAAGCAATTTCAGTCTTCTTTCACATTACGACAGAATTAATACCATTGCGAATCAAATCTTAGATGCAGAAATTTTGACTCCATGTCATATACAGGGGAAATTAAAATGAAGCATCCAACATGCATGAAAAGACTGGATACGATATCTACAGAAATGTTTTAGAAATTTGTAGTTGAAGCTTTAATTAACACAGCGATATTCAGAAAAGTATATATTTCCCACTTCAAGATTTAAAAATGTATTTCCAACCGTTAGACAAAAATTTAATTACATTGACGAAAAAATGTGTTGAAATATATTAAATGAAAGTAATTATATCATCCTCTTTTTGCATTGTAATTCAGTTTCTTATTATCTAACTTCAAATTAATATGAATAAATTTACTATCATGAAATCAAAATTTTTATGATTTAATCTCTAGTGAATTAAAGCGTCCATTGTATGTTTATTTGGCCAATATACACTACTATATTTAATTATAGTGAATACGACATCCAATGTACACTAGAATATATAATCAGCTGTAGTAAATTACAGTGTACAATGTTTATTATAGTGTATATTTATTTACAGTAAATCATTATTTCTAAAAGGTTATAAAATATGTTTTTAGATATAAATGGTAAGACTCTACATATTATTAAATAAACGGAGTTGATAAAGGAAAAAGATAACATTATGATAATTATCAGGTATAAAAATATTTTAGAGTACATATTACGAACTAAGAAAGTAAAATGTAACTAAAAGAAACCTAAAATACACATGGCGATCTCTTAAAAGTTTAACTCAATTGTAAACTATTTTTGTCTTTAAATAAAGCGTTACAACTTTAATTAGAAAGTTATGTCTCCAGTGAGCAGTATTTCAAATTTAATATTCCTTCCGTAGCTATTATTTTTTTTCAGTTCATCACAAAAGTAAAAGCAAATTAAGCAAATCACGAATGCAGGGCGACAAAAATTGAAAACTGAACATAGTTTCCGGATATTTCTAGTATTTTAATTTTTACAATATTACATTTACAATATTACATTTACAAATTACAATTACATTTACAATTTTTACAATATTACATTTTAATGGTTTAATTTAATTTTATTAATGTTTTTTTATTTTATTCATTTAATATTTTCTTTTATTTGTTTACATTTTGACTTAATTATAACACTACTTTTACATCTTTTCATATTTCAACTGACTAGACAATCAAAAAATTTATTATTATTATTCATTTATGCATTAATGTTTGTTTAGAACTTGCTACTACCTAATCAATTCAGCACGCAAAAAAACTATTTTTGGAAAAAAGTTTAAAAAATCGAATCCGTTTGCAAAATCAATTACAAACTTTTCATTCGTTTTATACATTATAACTATTCGGAAAAGAAGACAGATCCATCAATGCTTAATAATTAGTCTTATGAAATGTTTGAAGATTTATTTTGTTCCAATTTATTGTTATTTTATCCTCAGATATTTGATAAATTGAGATAACTTTCCAAAATAAAATTATCCGTAACGGTGGCTTATTTTCTGTCTCTTTGAATCAAAATTTGTAAAAAATTCTATTCAATAATTTTTTATATATGTTTATTAAATAATTAAAAATATAATATATTAAAATTTAAAAAAATATTTAAATATATATTTAAGTAAAAACAAAACAAAACATGCATTTATTTGTGTTAAGCGGCAAGTCAGTAAAAATCAAGAATTATTTCATTCGATTAATTACATTTTAAGATATTTAAAAACATATTGAAAATTAATAGTCCTTCTAAATTCGGAATATTTTAATGTTAAATAAAGCCTAATTTAATATTAGGAAATCAATTTCAAATAAAAATAATGCAGCATTAATTTCTTTGAAACGGAAATATCTTGTATGTATTCGAGTTATTTTAATGTGGTAAAAAAAAATATTTTATAAACTGGCGATTGGCATTTGGACAAGAAAAAAAATACATATCGATTTTAATCATAGAAGGCATGACTTATTTTTTTTCCAAAACAATATATATTTTTTGAAAAGATGCATATTTTTTCTAAATTACATGTAGCTATTAAAGTATTTAAAAATTTCAATTTGTTTGTGAAATCTTTAAAAATATGTATCAAATGTCTAATTATGAATTTAACTATATATCGGTGATACAAATCACATTATAACAATTCTAGAATAAAAATAAAATTCCCTTTTTAAAAGTGAGATTTTTAGAAAGCTTTATTATAGTATTTTTAATGGTAGAATTAGTTATACAACAGTCATCTTGATATTTTTTCAATTTGTCTGTTTAAATCTAATTATATTACTGCCATTACTAAATATCATTCTTTTCTACGATTGCTTGTAAGAAAGCACATAAAAATTATTTCCAAACACTCATTCTAACTTTTAAGTGAATATAATAAACGGAAATAAAATCGGTGCATTAAACATGGTTAACAGACATAATGCTCAATGCATGAACAAGAATTGCATATAGTTTTATTAATAATTTTTCTAAACCATCAGAAATTTTTGTTTTAACACTGGAATTCAAATGCATTTAGCGAAGAGTAAAAAACTTACGTTAAGACATCTCTTCGAATACCAAAGGAGAGAAAAGGCTTTTTCAGCAAATAAGAATTATTAAAAAAATATTGACTTTTAAAGACAATTCTACGGACAGAAACAAATTTCATGTTACCATGGATTATTTTCAGTTTTTATCTTGTCTTCATGTTCAGTTGTCTTGGGGCTTTTTCTTCCAAAGAAAAGAATTCAAAAGAATTAAACTTGTGGGCATTGAATTCATCTTTACTATGCCTTTATAATTTATTAAATCAAAATTATCATTAAAAATGTTTTTATATAATCAATATTTCGCGTTTAAGAAGTAATCTGAGTATTCTAATCAGATCATTTTCATTTCAATCCGAATTAAAACACTTCTGTCTCAAATTAATTCTTTGTCTTGTATATGTTTTTGTTGGATTATTTGTAAATATTATTTATGATAGAAAATATGAATTGGAACAATTTTGCAAAATATTCCTATTCTTATTAAGCTGAAGTCTCTCGCGGATATTTGGCAGATAATTGATTTCCTGATAGCTGATAAAAAGTTGCAATATCAAAGTAATTTTGTGTGTGTGTGTGTGTGGTGTGTGGTGTGTGTGTGTGTGTGTGTGTGTGTGTGTGTGTGTGTGTGTGTGTGTGTGTGTGTGTGTGTGTGTGTGTGTGTGTGTGTGTGTGTGTGTGCTTGCATAAATTTTGACTTTTGTACTTTTTGGTGGTCAACGTTTCCATAGCGTTATCTTTGTCATGATGAAGATGAAGCAATAAATTACATCCGACTTTTGAATCTTCCAAACTCAATGATGACACAATTCTGATGTTTATTCTCAATTCTTTTGTCTCAAACAATGCTTTAATCATTTCCTCAGAAAAATTAATCCTTCACATAACCAAGTGAATTCTTAAGAAAATCGTGGATAAGATAATGTATGAAATTATTTTCATTTGGAAAGCTGTTAGGTTAAAAGGAATGTTTTTAATATTCATGAAAGAAAATTGTGTTTTAACTTCTAAATTCAAACACCTGAATCCATCAAATCACCATTTTTATTTAAAAAATATCAGCTTTATTTAAGATTGTCACAGGACCCCTTGATTGCTGCTGATGCCATTTGGCACTCAACTTTATGATTCATCCTTACTGTCTAACGATTATATATCTTCATGCTTAAAATTTAGAATTTACAGAAGAGGATTCGGTAGATGGTCCGAATCATTAATTGGAATCTTAGCGTCAAACATGGTGATTTATGTTTGATTAACGCAGTTTACACCCTGGTAATTTCAAGCATTTATTCTTGTAGAAAAGCGACTAATTATTGAAAATGTAAAAAAATAATAATAAAAATTTAAAAAATGGAATAAGTATTTATCGTAATAATCATAAACAAAAATGAAATTTTGTAAAACATTTGAGAGCTTTATTATTCCCATTTTTCACCAAAATAATAACAAATGTATTTTTAGAGGAGGTATGCAATTATTTACATATTTGAGTTTCTTTTAATAATAACAGTAACTTCTACTGATATTTTGACAAACTTTTCTCTTTCACTGAAATTTGTGAAGATAATATTTTATTTTTTACTACTTAGTTCATTATTCATCAAGGAGCGATCTACAGAGTTTAAAAATAAAGTTTTTTTTTTTCTTCCAAAAATGGAAAGATCTATTTTTCTAAACTTTGATATAAAGCAGTATCAGAAAAGAAATATAGGAATTTTATTGTCACTTAAAGAGTTGTCTCTTCAACCGGTTACATTTTTTTAAAAATAACATCTATTTTTTTCATTTAGCAATACTTTTGAAATGGATTACGCCTCTGAAATTGCTACAAAAAGAACAATCTCAGAAGCAGATTAAAAAACTGAATTCATTTTTAACTCGGATATGCCGGAAACTCGTTTATTTTTCTTTGAAAAGAAAACTACTTGTCTTAGCCTTTATATGAAATTTAAAAAGGAAATATCTATCTCGACATCAAAAAGGTTTTCTTTAGGAAAATGAATGGACGAATTACAAAGATCCTTTAAAAAGAAAAAAAAAGGCATTATAAACATATATAGAAATTTTATTTCATGTTATGTGTTATGTTCAAATGTTTGATGAAATGAAATATTGATGCCAGCATTAAATTATTTTGAAAATGAATTGGATGCATTTTACTGCTAATATCGAATATCAAATATATTTGATGGATTTCGATATTAGAAATCATTACTTTATCAATTTCGCTGTAGTTCAGAATTATCTATTTATTTAGGTTAAACTCCTTTTTGCTTACTCCTTAAACTCCTTCTTAAGAAGGATTCATATAATTAGAAAGTAATTGTGAATCACAGGAGATTCAAGCAGTAACTAACATATTAAAGCAGATTTCTGAGAAAAGGGTCAAACTCAAAAGTTTTAATAAACTCTCTTATTGCAATGGTGAAAAATTTATTAAGCTGCTGACATAAACAAATTATGCAAGGCAATCCATTGATTTTCTATATTAATCTTCAAATAAGTATATTACAAATTGTTCTCATATTTTTATCTGTAATTGCCGAGAGTACATGCCTCTCCTTGTATTTTTCAAAACAATTTCAGCAATGAAACAAAACATGAATACATAGGAAGAGTTTTCTTCGAGTTACGATTTTAAAACACCATAAATTAAGAATCACAGATTAAATGAATAAAATTTAATCTGAAAGAATTTGTGGCAATGATGATTTCTTTGAAGGAAAAAAAAACTCTTTGAAGAATCATCGAAAGTTGTAAATAGGAAAGCTTATACAAAAATCATAATATTCATTATAAAGAAAGCTCTCTAATGATGAAACTATTTTTAGAGAAGTATTTCACACAAACTCGCCAAACACTAGAATATGCTATTTGCTGATGGAAGGCAATAGGTGCAAATACGGTGATTATTCCCTGAAATACTCATTATCTAAACACAAAAATCCTTTCTTTAAAATGCTCGCAGACGGAATTGTTTATTAAAAGCTTTGTCACGGTATTTTATGTTTGCTTCGTATTCATAAAAGTAAAACATACGATAAATATTATTTAAATATTCAACTAAAATAAAGGGTAAATATAGGTTTCAATTTGGAAATAGTTTAGCTCAAAATAAAAGTGAAAAGATTTTCCCAACTGATATAGCTTAAATAAATATGAATATCTGGAATAAAATAAATTGAATTCATTACTAAAAAAGAATGACTATAATGAATAATAAAAAAATGAGTTCCCTTTATAGATAATTTTACATATTTCTACCTTGTTATAAATAGGAAATTTAAATGCCATGGATTTATATAAGTTCACGACAAATGTCAGAAAAAAAGTCAAAATTTTAAATAAGATGAAATGCTTTATTATTCCACTTATTTTGATATATATGAATCATATTTTATTAAACATTGGAGACGCAACAATTATATGTAGTTCATGAATTAATCATCTGTAGTTGTGATCCTTTTTATTTTTAAATAATCGATAGGCTTCTCACATATAGAAAATCGGAAGTTTAAAGCACAAATAATTAATCAAAATCAGAATGTTAATGAGGATGTAGCTGTGAAAATTTGAATAGCAACAATTGAATGTAGAATAAAGCAACAGAAAATGGTTTAACCTAAACTGGCATTTGTAATTATTAGATACTAATTACCTTTGGCAACCCGCTGGTTAGCCGAGAATATTGATTAGATTTAATTTTATTGGGTTCTTCGGAAAGTAATTTCGTTTTTTCCCGACAGAGGATTTAATTGCATTTTTTTGCACCCAACTTCACATTTAAGCCGTATCATTTTTATATGCTTTGAGAGCTCATATAGCAAGGCTTGTGTGTGAAAAATTCCAATGAATTCTACGCAGTAGTTTTTGGTTGGTACCCTTTTAAATAGGGAGAGTGATAAGCAGCATTTTCGACATATCTTACTGTTTTACTACAGAAAGGGTAAAAATGCTGTTCAAGCCAGAAAGAAATGGAACGATGTGTATGGAGAAGGTGTGTTGACAGGTACGCCATTGCCAGAACTGGTTCGCTCAATTTTTTAGACGGTAAAACCTTCACCTCAAATGAGAAGGTCAAAAACCACCTCGATCCGTTTTTTGGCAGCAAAGACCAAAATTTTTATGATCGTGGAATGATGTTACTACCAGAAAGATGGCGGACCAGAACGGCCAATATAGAATTTAATAAAGTATTTGTTTATTATACGAAAACTGTCTTTCATTTCTACAAAAAAACGAAATTACTTTCCGAACAACCCAATATTTATGTCATAAATATAAATTCACATCCATGATTCCATGAAGTTATCAAATATCAAAGTTCTATTATTTTGTTTTATAATAAACGCTTTGTTTACTTAAACTCTTCTAATGGAAATCAATCTCATGACACCTTAGCACTGTTGAATAGCTAGATGTTTGGTTCATGAATTTTCAAAGTTTTAAGGTATTGTACCTTTAACTTTTTTATTCATCTCATAAACTATAGAGATATCCAACAAAATCTTTTTTTTTTTGGTTTAAACAATGGAAGAAGACCCTGCGTTCAGATAGTTGACAAAACAATATAAACAGTTTGAATTTCAGGATAACAATGTATCCGTTATTGTAAATTAAGTAAAAAAATATTTTTAAAAAGATCCAAAATTCAAAAATATTTATATAATTATTAAAATATTATCAAAAACACAATTTTTTAAATTTTAAAACAATTCCATTCCATTTTGTGTAATTACATTTTCAGGAATAACCGCAGAAAAACACCGAAATTAAGCTTAATTTTATTAACTAAAATTTCAAAAATCTCACCGAGTTGCACGTTTTCATCGTGAATAGTATGAAATGTGCCAAATTCGAAATATACAGTAACTACCAGTTTAAACGGTCTGGCCTGTACAACGTTAACACACATTAATATTTATTAGTGGCAGGGATGAAGAAAAACGCGCATTTAAATTGGCTGTTATGCTGTAAACAATATCTCAGCTCTAGTTATCGTAGATTAAATAACAAAAGTTTTATAGAAAATATGCGCATTGGCAGAGTGCTTAAGATGTAAGAGTACCCTTTTTTCAGTAAGTTATACTCTAGATGCAAATATATAACATCGGAAGTTTGTTTCCTTGTAGAGGCCTGTATTTATTTTCTATCTCCATGAACATTCATATCTGACCTAATTGCTAAAATCGAATTGAAATGAATAGTAATCAAGTAACAGAAAAAAAATGCAGGGCCATTTTAAAAATGAATAAATAAATAAAACATTGGCAATAACCTGCTGAAATAAAACAGTAATAACCTGCAATTTTTTCTGTGAAGTAAAAATATAATCAGTAGCAAAAAATATGAAACAAAAATTGCAGATATCAGTTCATTATCTTTTGTTATTTATGCATTCTTAGGTTTTATCCACACACGCATAAATCAACTAATTTCAACATAAATAACAGCTTTTCATTTAAAAGACATTAAAAACAGAAATTGTGATTTTGCATCCAATAATGACATAGCGATTGAAAGGGTGGAAATATATTTAACTCTAACTGACGATGCAGTAATATATACTAATCGATGGACGATAATATATACTAATCGAGACAAACAGAGGCTCAATTCGGTTCACATAACATTAGTTCATTCTAACTAATGTTTAAAATAAAGGAAGAAGGAAATCTCTCTCTCTCTCTCTCTCTCTCTCTCTCTATATATATATATATATATATATATATATATATATATATATATATATATATATATATATATATATATACAACTAGTTGTGGCAAACACAAAAATGTTCCAATAATAAAATTACATTTCTAAGAAATTAATAAGGAACAGCATGGGTAAAATAAAAAATAATCATTTCATCGTTTTTATATATCGTCGTAGTTAAATTATTTAAATATTGCTGATAGTAAATGGCAGTATGTCGTTTTAGTTCAAGCAAAACTGGCTGTTATTGTAGGACATTTAAAAAAAGAAATACAGTTTTCGCAAGTTTCAAATTTGTAAGGTTTCCTTCTAAGGAAATTGATTCAGCCGAATCCTCAAAAATGAGCATAGTGATTAAGTTACGTGTTCAGATAGATTTTTCCAAATTTAGGTTAGTGAGATTTCATTACCTTGGTTCCAATGAATCTTTAAAGGAAAGCAATTCTAAGATCTTCTTTTCTTGAAGACTTTAAAATTCAGGAAATAACCTTTCAGTGCATGTGGTACTGCACTGAAAATTCTAGATAATTCAGTTATTTCATGTCCTTATATCAGATTTTGTAGATTTAACATTCGATTATTATTTCCGATATTAACCATTCCTATCAGTATTCTTCAGTTCTATCATACTTTTTAAACTGCCCTTAGTTATTAATCAATTAAAAAAATGTTGTTGCAAATAGTGCAATATTTAAATAAATTAAACTGTATTTTTCAAATAAAAGAATTCAATTGAAACAAATCGCTGTTATCTGTAGCATTTTGAAAGAAAATCACTCAATTTTATTTGGCATTATCTTTTACATTTCATATGTCTCAACAGATGCTTTTAATACCATTTGTCTATTACAGAAGCAAAAGTAATGATTCGATATCATTTTCTAGTTTATCTTCTAAACTCTACAATTTGAACTAACTTCCATATTTAGTTATTATTAATCGTAAGATCAGTTCTTCAAGTAAAGATCAAACTGTTTGGTATACCATTTTAATTGATAAGAAAATAAACCAGCGGAAATCACCTCGCCGAAATATTCCATCATACTTCCCAGTGACGATGCTGCCCCTGCTGTGTAGAAATGTGGATTCGGGGCAAAATGATGAATGCCCTAAATATTCAGGTTTTTGTTTTATAAGCAGCTTTTATTTTATAAGTAAGAGCTTCGTGCCTTTTAGAAAGTTAAAAAAAAAAACGAATATACATTTCGGATGTATTTGTTTCGACACGCTGATGCCAAATTTGATGAAAAGCTAAAGATTGCCTTAAAAATTTAATTTGTTTAAGTTGTTGCATTTTTTTAGTTATATTTATATATAAGCGAAAGTTCAGGCAGACAAATGATCAATCCTTTAACAGATATGGATAAACATTTTATAAAAATCTACAGTTTATATGAGGAAATTATTATCAAATTTTATTTATTTATGTTGTTACGTTTTTGAATTATCGCATTTACATGCTGCAAAGTGACATACTGAAGAATGATTAATACCCAAGAAGAATTTGCATCTCTTTATCATTATCAAAATTTGGTTAGCATTTGATATAATTTTTAGATAGTAAAAGCGAGTACAAAATTTCATTTATATGTCTACCTTCATTTTATAGTTATAGTTTTCACCTAAAAAGCTAGACAAATAGATTTTGTTCAAAATTCAATATAAATCTATAAGTTTGATATCAATTCCAAAAACCAAATTCCATCTCTCTATTTCATAAGGTTTTATCGCGTTTACATGCACAAAAATATAATGCAACTATGTTCGAAATCAAATTTTAAAAATGTTTAAAAACTTATTATTGAATCAAATAACTTAAATAGTCAGAATATAATATATTGATATATTTACAAATTTTATTCTTAGTTTACAAAGTTAAGAAAAACAGCATTAAAAAGAAATGAAAACATTGTGTGTGTGTGTGTGTGTGTGTGTGTGTGTGTGTGTGTGTGTGTGTGTGTGTGTGTGTGTGTGTGTGTGTGTGTGCGCGTGCGTGCGTGTGCGTGTGTGTGTGTGTGTGTGTGTGTGTAGGAAGTGAAATTGGCTGTAAACTTGTTTCAGGGATACTGATTATTTGAAGTATTTTGTTGGTTTCGATTGTAAGAGATGGCGATGCCAATCATGTCAAGTCGGATCAGGCTAGGTTTTATCATCCAATGGAAGAAACTCGCGCTCGTGACGTCAGGACGCCTTGTGGGCTCCTAAAGGAGTAACACTCGATTCTTCCAGCGACTATGGACGAGTGAGGACGGAAGGGGTTTACGTGCTCCTTTTACGTACCCATATTAGGTTCGGCTATGTTTGGTGTCCTCATCTCGGTTGAGTCTTGCTGCTAATTAAATCTTATCCCATTTATGTGAGATAAGATTTAATTAGCTTAGATCGTGGGTTAGATTAGTTTGTGGGTCATTATAAATTGAAATGTGTTAATTATATGTGGTCCTTATATAAATAAATTATTTTTTTGTTAATTCGGATATTATTATTACCTCTTTTCAAAAAAAATTAACTTTTCCCTTTAGACGCAGACATCGCTTCTTTAAAAAATTGAAACTGTCTTTAAAATATCACAAAATAAAGTTATTATGAAATATACTGTCAGCTACACCTTTAAAGATTTTTAGCGTACACGCACACATACACAATCTCTCAAATATACAATATATACACAAAATTCTCAGAAAGTTTGTTGATTTGTTGTTAAACTGTCACGTTTTTCGTTTTGCAATCATAGCGAACTTTCATTCTTCCGAAAATTTATTTAAAAAAATACTTGAATATACTTATCTATATATTCTTGAAATAAATATTGTTTTAAATTTTTCTACGTTATTATCTGAAATAAGTAAACTGTGCCTAGATATGTAGAGAGTTGACATAAAAATTTGAGATATTTTCTTCACATATTTTTGTAATGAAAATAAAATAAACTGTTCACTTCTGATATAAAATATCACTACTTTTGGTTTCAATTTTATGTATTGTGTGTTATTTAAACTTTTGTAACTAAATTCTATCTTGCATAAATTAAAAATAAAAGCTTTTGAAGTATCTGAAAAATTTGGGCTTTATTTTCAGGTCATAAAATAAAATTATTATTATTATTATTATTATTTTTTTTTTTTTGAAAAAACTGCTACATAATTTAGTCGGATACACTTTCAAGCCTTCCTAAAAAAATTACTAAACAACCCAACACATTTTTTTTCCTGCAATATTAGTAAAATTCATCCTATTATCATTCATTCATATTGTCGAACAACTCAAGGCCAAATAAGAAGAAAGGGTTTGAAAATATTCCTTTCTTGAAGATTCGTGATATTTTCAAGTTCTCTACAATTTGCAATCCATTTGTAAAATGTTGAATAAGAATGGAAGTTTTGTGGAAAATGTTCAAAATTCCAAGTGGCATATATGACGGATTTATGCAGAAATTACTCTCTGGTGAAAGCTTCTTACTGTCAGAGGCTTTATTGAATTTTAGAACTCAACTGAAGTTGATAGGAAGACAACGCAAATAGAGGAAAAAATAGCTGCTTGCAAAATAGTGACAGTGACATTTGTTATCAGCGATGAGAATATTTCAAAAGAGATTTTTGAAGTATATAATGGGAAAAATGCAAATATTTCTAAATATAATATTGTATATTAGCGCCAAAATGTTTTCTGTAATGTGACTTTTGATCAAAAATTAAAATATTAAGTTATTCAAAATACTATATAAATTTTATGGTAAATAGAAATGCGTTGAATTTTCAAAACTTTTGATAATCATTTCATGAAATTTGACTAACTAAAGTTAATTGTAGAGACAAATTCCTAATGAACATAAATGAAAAAGTTAGCTTTCAGAAAGATTTTTATACATTTTTGGATTTTGCGTTAAAAAATTAATATAACTATAAAGATATGAAAACAAGAAATGTTATGAGAGATTCCACAATTTGGTGTTTATACGTTCCCCTTATCTATTGGTTAAAAAATGAAAATTTCACAGAAATATATATAATTTCACGAGTGTTAAGATTTGAGAATTTTAGTTATTTGAATATTATAAAATGGGTAAATATATATATTAAAAGTTAAAGTAATATTAAGGTTAAGCTAAGTTAAGGTATATTATCATTATTATTAAATCATCAGATCAAACTGTATAAATGGAAAAAATAAGTTAACATATAACGAGTATGGAACTCGAATATGCAATTATCTCTGAAGTATTGCAGGCTGATGTCAAAAAATGGGACAACGCGAAATAATTTGAGAATAATTTCCCAGTTAATTTATATGTTAATTTGATAACAGGGATTAATCACTTACCATATTGCGAGATTAACAGTTTTTTCTCTACGTGCAATGATGATCGTACAACAATATTTTTATAGTATTTTAAATTAGAATTAATTTATGAAATAAGCATTTGTACTTTCATCTTGAGTTTAAGAATTTTACCTTATAAAACTTATGTGATAAATATTTTAATTTTCATGTATAATTTAATAATTTTTCAGACATTCAGCAATTTTTTGATGTGATTTTGAATTTTTAAAACTAACACAACCGGATTTAATTTCCTATTTTACACAACAAGAATCATTTACTTCATAGCATAAAGATTTTGTGCATTAAACACAATTGTTCACTATTTTCTACTGTTTATAACTTACATATAAACTAAATTATCTTAGCTTAAAATAAAGTCAAAATCATAAGTATTTTCATTGTGTTTTTTTTTTTAAATTTGTCTTTCTACGACATTAAAATGATTTTAGAGTAATATATTATTGCTATCTAAATCAGTATTTCTGTAAAGAAGAAAATTTATTTTTTGTTTTTACTTCATAGTTACTACGCATCACCCAAATATGCATAGCTTACTTTTCTTTTTTCCCTGATACATTACCAGAAGCAGTGCACATTTAGATTGAAATTTGAATAATATAGTCGCATGCCAAGGAATATTCTGCGCCCATCATAAATATTCTATCAAAAGAGCAAGCAAGAACATAGTCTTCTATTTATTACAGTCTCGAATAACAAATCTGTCTAAAACCTTAAGAAATAAACATGTTTCGGATTGATGAGCATGATTTAGTTGACTTCAGTGTCATTTTTCTTTTGCTATCTAGAAGAAGAGCTCGGAGTAATCATGCCGAAAGAAGGATAGGAAAGAGGAAGAGAAAAGTAAAGAAGTTAAAAATGAATGGATAGAACTATTTCCAAAGAGAAGAAAACACGTGAATATCGTTTATCAAAGTGCATGGATATTATATAGTTAGTTTAAATCATGTGATAAATCGCTACTGAATTGATTTTTATATAAAAAAACACAATTTCTGATAATATATTCTTTATACTACAGATTCGACAATAGCCACTCCATTTAAACCATTCTCTGTTAAAGTTATGTTAAATGAGATTTATGCATTAGATGTGAGAAAATTATGTATAATTATAAAAGCAAATTACATTACTTAGTTATAAAAAAAATACTTTATATTTGAAAAGTGAATTGCTTTAAAAAAGCGTCAGTTTATTAAACTTCTATAAAAAAAATTGCATTTTATTATATTTTACCACCATTCATCAATACTTTCAGCTTTTTTGAAGGATGTTGTTTTGAGCATTCGTTGTATTAATTATATCTTTCAAGGCAAACACTTATAAATATATACTTCTTAAACATTATAAAGAATTTCATTAAAAATTGTGATTTATTAAAAATTAACTTTGTTTAGGGAATATTTGTTAAATATATCGTTAGTAAAAATCGACTTTAAAAAGCTACTTTTTATTTAATTTGAGACATATAAGAAGAATCTGAATTTCAAAATGTAAAAATAACAATACGATTTTTAATCAAAGACTATTTTTACTTTCATAGCGTTCTTAAGTTAAAGTACTTGGAAACTAAGTGTTATTAACGGATTGATTGTCAAACATAATATCTATTAAAAGACAATTAAAGAAACACCATTATATTATATAGTATATTTTGAGACAAATGAAATATTTGTTCGAAGATAAACTCTCATTTATTAATAAAAAAATAAGATATAAATCCAATATAAAATTTAATATAAATTTTACATAAGATCAACAAAAGTTTATCTAATTAGCTAAAAACTGTAATCATGCTATTATCAATTATTTTGAGAAAAAAAAGGGGAGGGGCGTTGAGTGACCAATGTTAAGAACAACCTCTCCTACACAATTCCAATTTTTATTGTTTATATGATAGTAGATATTTTTTTTCGAAATATTCAATCAATAGGCTTACGAAATCGTTGAGAAAATTAACTGTTCAGATCAATGAAACAATTAATTCCCTCAGATTGGATAATCATTTCACACTTAGGCAAAGATCATGCAATTTCACCCCTGAAACTATTGCATATTCCCAGTGTGGCGCATAATTCATTTTTATCTTTTTTTCCGCGCCTGGGATTTCTAAAATTCCAAATGGAATCCAATTTCTGGTGAAATTCCACTTCTATATATGGACAAAATCGTGAAACATTTTTAATAAAAATTAAACCGTTTTTTCTTCCGACTATCTAGGTATTATACTCTAGAAGGGTGGGCTGGATGGTTTGTGTAGTGCAGTTCTGTCTCTCAAATGCATCACACAAGAACGTTACCATCAATGTAATGTGTACGAAATTTTGTCTATCATACCATACAAACTATGTTAATCGAGCATCCAACACAGTTTGCTTGATCTCATAAGTGATATTTCTATTCGTTTTCATAGATAAATCAAAATATCTATTTTTGTTTAACAGCAAATAATATATGTTTACAGTAATAATAATTGGCTATTATTATTTAAATAGACCATCATCAAATGTATTATAATGAAAAATAGTCGTATAATGATGTTATTTATTCTTCTACTATGAATGAAGAATATTCGTATTGGTTAACTGCCATTCATCAACAAAGAACCCCCCCCCCCATCAAATCATGTTTCAGGTCACTTCAATAACTTTGCCCTTGCACATAGACGGACAGAAAATTTTATTTATTGCATTAACAGATGACTTAAACAGATCTGTTTATTCGTCAATGAACAAAGTGTATTAATGAACAAAGATAAATAAACAATGCAGTTTACCAGTGATAAAACGCTTTATCCTGATTAAGTCAGACTTTGAACAAGCGGGATGAGCCTATAAAGCTTGAGCAAGTGATGCTCCCAGTATTTTTGTTATGCAGTATAGAGTTATCAGATCTTTCACAATCTTAAATTTGTGCTTTACAGATTTCTTATATAAATAGATAGAATTTGCAAGTAATGCCACAAATTAATTCGTTTTAATGACGTTCAATGAGGCCTTTACTTTTTTTAAGAAATAGAAAAATGAAATTACGATTGAGATTAAATTCAAGATGATCATTAATTGACTAACATTGTCGTTGGTACCAATAATTATTTAACATGAGTTCTGTATTTTCAAAAATTTTAAATGGTAGCGAACGAAAATATATGAAAAATCAAAGAAAATTTTATTTTTATTTTAAACGAAGGATAAATTAAAGCTTAGTTGTTTAAAGGAATAATGTTTGGGGTTCTGATTATCAGCTTAAAAACACTTCAGTCAGATTCACTTGATTAAGAGATATTCTTTAGTCTTTTAATAATCAATAACCTTTCTTAGAACATTGAATTGGCGTTGGATATTTATTTTGCATTTATTTGAAGCAAGGTTCTAAGAGGCATTTTCGTTTTAATTTGTAAAGAAACTTCTTTAGAAATGAGTATAATGCCTACACTTCAGGCAGTTGAACAACTTCTATTTTAAAGATTAAACTATCTTTGGAATTTTTTAAACTATTGGAAATCGTTTACCCAAATAGTTTTATTTAAACTCATTTTGAAATGAATGAATGAAGGAAAGAGTTTGAAAATATCAATAGTCATCTAAGTGAATAAAGTTATTATACTTAAATGCATTTACAATAGGAAGTCGATTGATTTAATTTTCCTCTTACTTAATCGCATTCTATTGTACATCAAAGTAAATTGAGAAAATCATTTATAAAAATAAATATTTGATTTTATAACATATTATCTTATCTTACTGATATTGGATATCAAACGATAATAAAAATAATTGAATATCAAACGATATCCTAAAATATATATATATATAAACATCTTTATAATTTTTTAGAAAACTGGCTTTGTCTAACTTATTTTCAGATATCTGTTTGTAATCTTTAATCAACTATTATTCTGTTTTCAATGAAATAAATAGTAAATATCAAATATTTTAATCACTTAATCAGAGAATTTGCTGTAATTTAAAAGTATTTAGTTTCTATAAATATTGTTTTTTATTATTCATTCGACTTTGGATTATACAGAAAAAACTTTAGAGGCGATATTTTATTATGTCATCACAGTGAGACAAAAGCAGTATCAGTTCTCACGTAAAGAAGAATTGATATGCAATATTCAGTGATAAGGTTAGTCATTATTGCTAAAATCATAATTAAATAAAAGACAGTTTATCTACTCATTATGTCGGTAGGGGAGTTTCAAATATTTAAAGCTTTACGCGAATTCCCTCCTGCCATCTCTCCATCGACCAAAATATTAACTTTTTTTTCTTTTGAAATAGAAACTACATGCTTAGAAACAGTATGGGCACAAAATTTAATTGTGATTCTGTCGTAGGTTTTGCACAGGAGGTAACTAAACACCACCTGTTCAATTTGAAAGACTGTGTGCATAAAAATGGACGCCAACACCCTCTCTTTCCCTACAATCTGATATTCCTCATTGGGCGGCAAGTATGTGGGTATTGTAGTTGATTTCAAAATTATTATTCACTTCCGGATGTAATTCCTCCCGTCCTCGAAACAATAACATCTGTATAATGTTATAATATATATCTGTGTAACCTTTCAAAGAAGTGATAACAGGTTTGCTTACCGGGATTTGTTTCCTTCCTGTCTTTGAGAACCCTTAGAAGATTTACTGATGGTTCAAATGTTCAGTTTCTAGGATTAGATATAAAAATATAGGAATTTTTACAATAAAACAACAGATGGTCGATACAAACAATAACTTTTTTAAAGGCAACTTTCTCGCAGAATCAAACAAAATAGAATGGTACAAATAGCAAGAATACAATACAGATTAAGTGGACTACAAATTCTCAACAATACGAAAATGAAAATGTAAGAATAACAATATAAACTCACAACAATATGATAATATAAAAAGTAACAAACAGGTTAAAATAGAATACCAGCCCAACAATACAGTTATATGAAAACAATGTCATACATTTTTAGGAGATAATAGAGTAAATAACGCGCAGTACAAACAACAGACTTACTTATAGCAAGCGCCCTAAGTATCCGAGACGATTAAAACTGCGCATATTGTTATATAATCATCTATTTTGCATTATTATAGTAAATTTTCATTCCTTTCAACTTGCATGTATCAATTATTTTTATTATGTTGGCCATCTTAATCGACTGGCTGACCCGCCAGGGATATTGATTATATTTCATTTCAATTAAATTATTTCGATATAATTTTATGCCGCCCTTAATGTCGTCAAACAATTACATATTTAGGCCTCTTTAATTTAATTCCATTACATATGCTCTGTTCATTTTCTGCATAAACATTTCTAATGAAAATTAGTCCCCCAGCATGAAAGTGCTATTAAAAACATAAATGCGCTATATTTTCTAAATTTCGCAGTAGTGTAAGTTTATTTTTTATTCATTTTCTAAACTACACAGCTATAAAACGGAACCCTTCTTTAATTTTTAAAAGTGGAAGAAAATCACATCAAAGTCAGAAAATATTCATGGCTATTAAATTGGTATCATTGAAAAGGATTATTTTTCAATTTTAAAAGTATGAAACTCAATTTTAAGTTGCAATATTTTCAAAAGTTATTATGAATATAGCAAACTTGTGCTTTATTTTTAGTTAATTAAATTTCTTGTTAGAAAATAAAATCTCTTCGAGAGGCACATTTCTGGCCTCCAAGTTATTTTGTTCCAAACTTGGTATCTATTAGTTAAACGGTCTGGCGGAAGAGTGCTAATAAAACAGAAACACACATTTATCTTTATTATTACTAAATAGATGCTGCGTTCTTTATATGATATTCTCTAGAAATAAAGTGCTTAAAAATTAATACCAATGTTTATAAAAAGAAAATTCTTCAATCCATAAGATTTGTTGAAAAAAAATGCAAATATATTTATTTTTATTCATTTTCTTTTAATATTATATCTTTTATAATATTATATTCTTTTAATTTTAATATCTTTTTATTATATATTTGTATAATTTGCGTTTTTTTGGTTTAATTTTTAGTGTCATTTTTTAGCCATTGAGAAGTTTGGAGATTGTTAGCTATTCTAAAAATAATTACAATTTTAAATATTATTTCTAGATGGGTTTTTTTTGGGGGGGGGGGGAAACAAAGATATGTGCTATTTTTAAATGTAAAGTTGTATACTGTCTTAAATTTTTGTAGTTTATTTTTAAAGTTCTGTTATTCTATAGTAAAATGTTTTTTTAATTTTCGGATATTTCCTAGGAAAATACAATTTTAAACGTACTAGGAAAAAGGGCACAATCAAAATCATGTTTAGCATTCTTTTTGTACATCGATAAGCCATGAAATTGTAGTTAAATGAAATAATATCTCGTAACTGCTTTGCATCCTAAAAATTAAGACAACATTTTAGATTATTACAGCATTTTAAAGTAATACAAAAGGCATTCCATGACTACATTTTAAAAATATTCATATAGTTGTAATTTATTAAAAACGACTAAAAAGTAAATGTGCAATTGCTTGTTAGTTAATAGAAGTATTAAAAATAATTTGTGCTAATCAGTTTTAAAACAGGTGCTTATTCTTTTTATCTTTCGAGGTAGTTTAATATGCTAAATGTTTTTTTGTGTGCCTATTTTAATGTTCGGATATTTCCTAGGAAATATTTTACATTTGATAATGCTCTAATAAGAAAGACGTTAGCACAAAATTGTATTCAATATTCAATTTGTAAACGTAAAAGCTCTGAAATTATTTATAAATAATATAAATAAACTAACTATTTCGAAAGCATAAAGTTAAGTAAACATTTTAGAGCATTAAAGTGAGAATAGGCTCCTCTTGGCTAGATTTTTAAAATATTCATAAATTTGTAATTGAATAAAAAAGAGAGAATGTGAAAAGTTTCTATAATTCCTCCAACATCGAGAATTAACACGCATAAAGCAGCATTTTATTGAAAGGAAGTACGTTGAGAACGCCACATCTTTTACAGCTCATTAAGCTTTCTTAATTATTACCTTAAATTCTTTCCAAACTTAAAAGTTGAGAACATTTAAATGCTTTATAATGACTATGAAAAGTCTATTCATGATTTTTATAAACCCATGCTCGTATATTTAATTATATTTCTTGGTTAGAAAAAAGTTAAATATCATCATTCTTCAGATTTTGATGAAATATTTACTTAAACATTGTTTCCTTAATTTTTGGAAACATTTCCTCCGTTTCTTACTTACTATTGAAAGGTCCGGATTTAGAAATGATTATCATGAAAGAGTTTCAATGTTATATATATATATATAAATTCTGTATCTTATAAAAAAAAATCTAAATACATATCTATAATCTAAAATCTCTTATATCTATAAAAAAGTCAGTATGCAGTATTCAGTGATTGTACTATGATGGTGATTTTCGTTGATAACTATCCCAATAATGCTAGAAAATATCATTTTAAGAGCTTGTGATATAATATTGCGTGTTAATTTTTTTATTATACAAGAAATTGAAAAATTATTGACTTTGTTTTCATATATTTAATGCTTTAACCTGAAATATTTCAATAAAGACATATCTTGTGTACATTGCATTGCATTGCATTGATTCGATATTTTCGTGCGATTCCTTGTTCTCCGCGTTTCCCGTTCCCATAGACAGTTTCTTGTTCCATCTGCACCAAAATATTGTACCGCGGGCCATCAATGGCACGCATGCCAATGGTTCGCCATCCCTATCCTAGAATAACAGATTCTATTGCCATGAATAAGACCTTTGGAAACTTTCTTTCTACGATAGCAGTAATCAACTACATGGTTCTTTCAAAGCGATAATAAATAACCCTTCTCCGATGCAACGACTAAAGTAGGTTTTTATATCATTTAATGTGACAATAAATTTCGTCGTTGCTCGAAAGATATACACCAAACTGCTTTTCACGCAGTTTTTTAAATTAAGAATATTTTATCTGCAGACTTCAGTGCAATGTTTCATGAGGAGTAAAATAAAACTTCATATTTCCCAACACATATATTAATGTTGAAATTTATATTTTACATATATTATTAAATATTGTTATTGTTATAAAAGAGCTGCGATACGCTGAAGGAGTATTTAAGTGAATATTTCAAGGGAATGTTAATCTCAAACCAGTTCTCTCTAATCACTTCATGGAGAGTTTTGAAGATTCCATGTCCAGTAAAAATCGGATGAAGAGAATAGTCACATTTCTACCTACTCAGATTTGCTTTATCAAAAAAATTCATTTGTAACTCTACCTATGAAATTAAATATTCTTTCCTGTCGAAGACCCATAGTTTTATCTTTAACTTGTTTACCTAGAAATTAGTCACCATTCAACTCTTCTGCATTGCAATATTTTGTCATATCCAGTTAACGGGTTGAAATTTTTTTTAATATGAACTTTAGAATTAAAAAAAGTGATAATCCACGTGCAATTTTTTGGTGCGTGTTTTTCATGTTCATCGACTGTCTCATTTCAACTTTCTCATGCTGGATTTTAAAAATGGCTTTACGTAACGTAATTCCTTTGTCTTATCCAATTATTTTATTTTTGATATCGTTTATTTTTTTCTTTTTCACATTCCGAGATTCTAAATCCATAAAAGTTGATTTTAAATCTGAAGGGATTGTACAACTACCCCATTGTTGTTCAATTATATATTCAACAGCAGCATTTACAGCCAAACTCTTATTTTTAAAGACTGACAGTCTAAATATTCTTCATCTTCTAAACAATATAAATATTCTATTTTCAGAGTTAATCCCATTTGTAAAATTTACAAAGCCACAACGAACTTTTTCATCCATATTTCATCTGTCTGTGTAAATTATCTTCTCGTCTTCCTTTTCAAAATGCCCTCAATTCAGTCTCTGAATTTATCTGCCTTCATTCCGTTTTCACAATCCGACTTTACAAAATTATCCTTGACATCAATCAATTTGACACTTTGAATCTTGTTCAAATCAACAAGCATTTACACTTATATGTCGAAAGGTAGATACCGAATAAAAATTAATTATCCATCAGTTCATATCGAAATTACAAATTCCAAATCTTATCGTACGATAAGATTTTGTAATCGGAAGAAGATGACATCTGAATTTACATCATTTTGTTTTTTAGTTTAACATTATCAGGTACCATATCTCCACTCACAGAAGAACAATCATTTCAAGAATCGTAAATATATTTTTTTAATTATTTCCATTCTTAATCCCCAAGTCACACGTACAATTCTTCTCAATGTTAAATGAATTTTTCTTTGCATCCTGCAGGGAAATTTGAAATCACATGTAATTCCTAAGTATGCTAGTTCTTAGAATATTCAATTCTTCTCCGAATTATATGAATTTTTAGGAAATGGAAGATATTATTTTTGTATTTAAGCATGATAAATTATTAATTATTTTTAGTAAAACGAATTGAGTTTTATTTCAATTTTCAAATTTATTCATAGTAGCACTGCTCACTTCTGTGAATAAGTAAGAAGAAAACGCTTCGAAAAGAAAAACAAAATCATCCTCAAAGGTTTGCAATAACTGGTTATCATGCTGATCATGACAGCTCCAAGTCACATTGCCTATAAAGAAGCAAAGTAATGGAGTACTGATCACGTTTTGAAGGATTCCCACCCTTTAAAATTAATTAGAGATCTGCCTGTCAAAAGTTTTCAAAACTATTCACAAGCTTCTTAACTTTAGTTTTCTTTAGAAAATGATTAATATCTTTCTATTTTTACTGTAATAAAAGCATTTTAATGTATAATAATACTATGTATGTTACCCTATTTTCAGTTTGGCATTCCTGATAAATTCATTCAACCCTATATTTCATATGGCATTCTATTATGGCACTGAAGAAACAGAGCTCTAATAATCCAGTTTCGAATTTTTCTCTTGTAATATTACATGTATCTTAGAAAATAATTCATCCTGTACTTTCCTAGATGATCTTAAGAATTCTAATTATGAGTTTTAAGAATGTCAAACAGAAAGAGAAGAATTAATTAATTAATTAACATAATTCGAAGAATTATGAGTTTTAAGAAAACATGCACATTGGTCTTAAAACCCATAATTTACTCTCTTTTGAAATGTGGATAACTCTTCTACCGCGCTTTTGGAATGCAACCACAACTTAAACCATGATTTAAAATTTCAATAAAACACCTTATTAGAATAGAACATTTTATGGATAAAATTTATAATTACCATCTTCCTCATGGCGACAATGGCAGATTTTTTAATATTTATTGAGCAGCATTCTACCTGACTTAGGCTAAAGTCCATAATGACATATCTGTCACTTTCGCTTTTATAATCCAAGAGTTTTTTAGAATAAAGTCTCTGTACTCATTTCAGTTCTACCTACAAACACATGAATCATTTTCTAGCTTAATCTCTTCAAAAGTTAACTCAATGTTCCCAATCTTAATTTTTTTAAAATTTTACCTAAGTTATTGTTTTCAAAGAACCTTTTAAGAAAGCTTCTAAAACTGAATCTTTTAGCCTAAAGGATTTGTATTTTATATAATGCATGTTTATAAGTAAATTTTGCTCTTTTTTGTTTTCCCTCTTCTATTTCATAAGTGCTTTCGAAATGCTTATGGAGTGTTTCTATCCTGCTTTTAAAACTTTAGAATTCCTGCGTATATAAGTATAACACACCCTTTCATTTAATCTTTTTAACGCACACGTTACAGATTATTTCCAGCTGATTCTGATTACTTAATCTATTTCATGATTACTTCATCTATGTGGTTTCTGATTATATTTGTTTCACTAAATTTCTTAATTAATTTGTTGAGTCTGATTTTAAATTCAATTTTTATAGGTTTAATTTAAGATTCTTCTTTTCTTAAATTGTATAGAATTGCCTTTAACAAGAAATGTGATTAGTCTGTGGTCGATATTTGATTCACCTTTTTTGCAAGAATAAACACTGATTAATATGCTTAACGACATATTTGTCTGTAAGCTTATTAATTTATGAAAACTAAATTCATTTAAAATTTAGATACTTTCGGCCCTAAAATTAAATAAAAAATAAGTTAATGGTAGTTGTAATTCCGTATTATTAATTAGGAAAACAAAACAATCAAAATGAAATTATGTAAAAACACAGACATTTTATTTCAAATCTACAGTCTATTACTTAAAATATAAATAATAGTGCCATTTCAACAATGAAGATATAGCTAAATATTTAGAAAATCATAATTTATTCTGAAATATGGAGCAAACTCTAAATAGCAAAAATTAATTCTGCAATAGAATCCCAATCGATGAAATATGTCCTTTGAAATTAAAATTAGTTGTTGCCATTTATTATTCTATTAATATTTTATACCTGATGTAGGATTTCTCTTATATTTACATTACTATTTCTGTCAGACTAATTTTCTTCTTAATGTAGATACTTTAACAATGATTAGCTAGATAATTTTTAACAATACCATATACGGAATGACAAATGAGAATCCTTCAAGTACTACCAATTAAGGTTAATCTATTAATGAACATATGAGCACGTTATGCATAGTATATATTCGTTATACTTATATTTAATTATAACCAATAATCATATAAAAAATTATTTAACTTTTGATATATTTCAGTATTAAACATAATAGTACATATAATTCAAAATTCTTCTAATTCATTCAAATTCTAGACAAATAAAGAGGTTTATTTATACATTTTAAAACCCTTCGGCAGGGTAAAAATACATCAGAATTTTCTAATTAAAATATAGATGAATAAATTGTATTTAATACAGTAATATATATGAATTATTGCAGAAAAAAAATCCCCAGAATGCAAAATGAAATCAATAAGTTTTTTATTACAAAATAAATCTTTATCTCAAAAAACTGAACATCAATTTAAACCTTCGTTTTTAGAGAAATTTAAAATACAAAATTTAATAAAATAAAGTATCTTGATCTTTGCATGTCGAACAAATTATCATTTTATTTAAAAGAAAATTCCAGAATATTTAAAAAAAACTATTTAGGATCTCCATAGTCATTCTTGTTCCCAGTTTGGTCAAACTTGCTCACAAGACAAATATATTTGGCAACATCAAACACAGCATCAATACCTACTCTATACACATAGCAAAGCATTTCTCTATTGAGCTTCATGCCACAGTGAATGAATTCCTCACAACGTTTTTGTCCCACCTGTTTATTTTCCTTTAGAATCCTCCTCATCCTTCCAGAAATTGATCGCCTGCCCTTTTGGAATCCTAGTTCCACCCCAACCGGATATAAGCATTAAACTTTACCTGTTACGTCAAAACAGGGATTCATCTCAGCGCTTCTTATTTTAATGAGTTTCCGACTTAACTCATGCTTCACGTTATAATCCTTCGTATGAGGAGGGATTACTTAAACCAAAATCTTTTCGCTGGAAAAGAAAATATTTTACTATCAAGTTGAAATTCGAAAGAGATTAAGTTAGTGTATGATATTTAAATATTTGAGATGAATTTATATAGAAAATTTTTCTTGTATTTGATTTTGCATTTTATTTAAGTATTCCTGCAGCTACATAAAGTAAATATGAGAAAAAAAATATTTTTACTTTTAATTTAATATGTAATTATATGTTTTCTATAAACTCATAAGGGTTTTAATTAACTTATATTTAAACATTTTAATTTTAAAAAAATGTTTTTGTTTTCAACATAAAATATATACATATTTTAGAAAACACCATAATTTATTGAAAATTAATACTGTTTGATAGAAAATATAATTTGTCAAATCTAGTTTTCATTCCAATTCACACATTGCCATTGTGCCATATTTGTACCATTTTTATATCAATTTAACAAAGAATCAGAAGAAAATTTTAATAAAATAAAGATTGAATTAATATCCAACGAGTTTATTATATTCGAATTAATAAACGAATTCATTGTAAAAGAATAATGATTATGTAATAACTGTATAAAATAATGTTGATATAATTTGCCGTTTATTTAGATAAGGTACAGACATTATTATAACAAGCAAAGAAAAATCCAGAAAAAAAAAACTGATCTTGAAAAGTAAACTTTTTGGCAACAAAACTTTTTAAAAATGCATTTTCTAAACTTGAAAGATAAACAGTTGTTTAAACAAAATGAAATGAAAATATTTTTCATATCATTCAAGATTTATTTTCCTCGACCGCAAACGTTAGCCAATTACCAACACATGCATTTGAGAAATCCATTGTTATAACCTCTTATCAATCTTATAATTCATTTAACACTGAGCACACACATACAAAACAATTACATCTCTATACTACAACTTCTTTTCCCAGTTTTTTTATACTTATGTAGGAAAAAAGTCTTCACTACTATTTACTGCAACCTGTTCATTTTCCTTTGAGGATCTTTTTCACCTATTTTGAAAGTGATTGGCTATCTTTCTAACCTGTAATCTTCACATAAATCTGGCTTAACAATTAACCCCCCCCCCTCCTCTCCACTACACCGGACATATACTTGCCACTAAACTACTCGTAGCCAAACTTTTAATTGACTTAAATTTCTCTCTAAAAAATTATATGCCTTAATTCTTAACCATTCTTTCTAAAGAACATTCATGTTCGAGTACCTAAATATATTGAAAAGTTTCTAATTTATCTTTCAAAAATAATAAAAATTCTTACCCGCCACAAAATTCGCGTTGACGGTCAGTGTTCTAAAGCATTTAATATACAAAAGATGACCCATTTTAAATTATCGCTACTAAGCAAATGAATGCCTTGACGTCTTTTGAGAGCTTTCAGTAACTTATCAATGCGACCAAGCATATTTAATGAACAAAAGACGGACCACAGCTATTCATTCTGTCACACTAAAGGATTTTGCTTTAATATCCATATGACTCGTGATCCCACCATAGTTCCATAGAATGAGCGTATGTGGGTTTTTAACATTGATGGGTTTAAATAGTCATGTGGCATTGTGTTTCTTTTTTGTTTGAGTAAACTCTTTTAAAATGGTTTCGATAAAGTATAAGATAATTTTTTTTTAAATTATAAACTTCTTCCTATGTTAAAACTATTAAACTAATAATAAACTCAAGTTTAATAATAATAATTAGTAAATTATTAAAAATAACCAGTAAGTGTGATCAATAGATTAACCATCTTGACGATAATAATAATAACCGACTTATTAAACTTACCGTAAATTGTATATTCCTTTAAAAAGTATTTACTAGAAACAAGTAATTGTAGTAATATTTATAATATTTTTAATTGCCAATCAAATATTTTTGCCGGTTATATGCATTTAAAACTTTTTATTTTTTATTTTGTTAAAAGCATTTTTGGTCAAGAGAAAGAAAGTTGAAGCATATTTAAAAAGTAATATACTTTCAGAAAAGGTAAGTGTTTGGAGAAATTTATTGATCTTTTTCCTGAATGAAAATGATATTACGTGGCAAATTACATTTAGGGATTTTTTTTTAAAAAAACTAATCATATGAAACCATAACATATTTAAAGTTAAATACTACTTTTGGACAAATTTATAACAAAAAAATTTCGGGGCGATAATTTTTTATTCACTGGTAATTCAAATGTACCAGGGATAATAACTTCCACTATTTTCACAGAATAGAAACTACCATCTGTTCATGTTATTTGATTTCTCAAAATCGTAAAATCCATTTTCATATTCGTAATGACTTGCCGTGTAAATGTTTCTAGTTAAACCTTTGGAATTAAATATCTTTTTGTGGACAGGAAATTTGAAAGAAAAATCTGGCTCAAGCATCGTCCTTCTTATTTGAACACGACTCAAAATCATGAGATCTGTGTCAAAAAATTTGTGTTGCTTAGAAACATAACATAATATGATAACACTCCATTTTAATATTGAAAAATAAATTGACACATAACATTACTATAATTTAACACTACATTACATAAGCTAATTTTCGAAGTAATTTTTAGCTACCAATCTACATTTATGGAAATGAATTCCTTTTCACTCTTCCTTCAACATTCCCTCAAAGAAATTTCTAATTTATCTGGAAATCTACTCTTTACGCCTTATGCCTCGCTGCTCCATTCCAGGTTTCAACCATTATGTTAAACAAAGACCTATCTCTGTAACTCTAATTTTAATGAGTTTTTGACTAAACAAATAATTATAACTACTTCACATTATAGTTATTTGTAGGAAGAGGATTAATCGAGACTCGTAACACTGAAGAAACAAATATTTTCTTTCCAGCTAAAATTAAAATTTAGATTCAAATTAAATTAGGTCAAATAAATTGTTTGTAAATAAATATGGTAATTTTAAAATGTTTAAGTATATTTGAGGTATTTATTGTAGAGGTATTTGTTGTTAAATGTTCTTTGTAGTTATTAAATGCATTGATGTTTATAATTATTACCTACTGATAATTTAAGAAGCATAATTTAAAGCATTTTTTGATATAATTTCAGACAAAATATTTTTAGAATTCCAGAAATTTATATAAAATTGTCACACAAAATTCCGGAAAAGTTTAGAAAGCACAAATAAAAATAAATCAAATATTCTCCTAAAATTTTTATTAAACACTATTTGGATATTAATTGATAATTTATCGATAAAGAGAAACATTTTATACATATTGAAAAAGGGAAACGGTAATTCTATATGGCTTTCAATCAAATGTAAAATACAGAAGAGTATTTTCTTTCATTTTTTAATAATTTTTTTTGTCGGTTTTGTTTATGCAAGCGATTTTCTGTTATTTTTTTAAGTTTAGCAACATTCCCTTATATAGTACTATATTGCAGATAATTCTGAAAATCTTTAAAGAAGATAACTAAAATATATTGACTATTTTATGGACATCGATATTTAAAATTTATTTATTTTCTAAAATATTTAATTACATTAAACTCGCGCAATAAATAAGAATTTGTGCAAATTCAAGCAAATTCGTCAACAAAATTGATATATTCGGAAAATAAATATAATATTCTTTCCTTTTATAATGATCCCAATAAAGAAATATACCAAATTCGTTGCGAAGTAAATAAGTTTCTCATCGAGAAAGACAATATTGACATACAATATCTTCTTTCAGTTATGAATATGATAAATATAATATTTATACATTAAATAGGAATTGATAGAAAGATGAGTTAAATTTGAAATGTATTCGGAAAGAATAAATGAATTGAAGTAATATTTCATAGGATTAAAAAAATTAATTTATTTAACCATAGATATTTGTTTCCATTGTAAAAATAAAATTATTAAATTCAGTTGATATTACTTTTTAGTTGAAGGAAACCCAAATTTCTTAAGAAATATTTTCCAGATTTTAGCAATTTGATGGGACATCGACAGTCCTTTCGTACAAAAAACACTAAGAAATTTTGGAACACCTACATTATATGCTGGATTTGGCACTTTTAAATCTTCATCCGTTCGAACCCATCAAGAGATTCCATGTCAATGCTCCAGGACAAATGCCTCGATTTGAATTGCCTTGTCGAAAATTATTAAATTGGTGTTGAATTCATTACCGCATCATATTATCATTTATTGTATCATCATTATTATTATTATATTGAAAATCACGTACTTTTAATCTTCTAATGTTTTAAAATTTATTCTTTAGATTTGTCATCATTAAAGCAATTTTTTTTTTCCTTAAGGCGACACAATACCCCCCCACCACCACCACCACCACAAAAAAACACACACCAAAAAATCGATTTTTTTTCATTTGCTTATATCAGAAATGGAATCTTTCTAAATATGCCTGTAAAATCTTAAAGATGCATCTGCATTTTTTATTAAATTATTGGAAAATTTTTGCTGCAAGATAGAGTAAACAACACTGCCACGGCCAATTTTCAGATCATCTAGGAGTTTATACATTTGTGAACGACAGAAAGAAATATTTCATTTTTTATCGTTCCCGATAAAAAATGATTTTTTTCCCTGCCGCTCACAAATGTAGAAACTGAAATGAAATAAGCCACTTAGTTTTGTCTACATGTGATTTTCTTTATAATATTAAAAGTTTTATTTTTGAGATTTTTTAAAAGTTCTTTTCTTCGTTTAGCTTTTTTCGACACACTAATGCTTTTAAAATAATGAAAATAAAGATGGTTCTATTTTTATATATGTTGTCAGTTTATGTTTGTGATAGAGATATATATTTAGTCAATTCTGAGATATGCATTTTTTAAAATGTTATGATTTTTAAAATATCATTCATAGGTTTTTCTATAAGCCTTTTTTTACATAGTCACAACATTTTATTTTAATAATTGTTTCCACTTTTTTATTTAGAATAAATTAAAATTTCGTAAAAGTTACAGGAAAATTAGATGGATTTTTATATTATTGTATTGAGGAATGAACGCTTTAAATTCACTTATTTACAAGTTGTGTTTTATTATGTATGCACTATTTTTTGAAAGGATATTTTAAAAATTGAAGTAGGCATGTGAAATATTTTTTGAATGTTCTAAAGGATATGCTTAATAAAACTTGTTATTGAATTAAGTTTAATGCATGTAGAAATTGTTAAGTTTAATACATGTGAAACAAAAATTAACGGATTTTTTTGGAATTTTTGTGTGTTTCACTATAAAAAATAATTCATGAAACTCCTTAGCAGAAGGAAATCTATATCATGTCTTATGTAACATATTTTATAATTTAAAAAAATGTAGAAAAATCTGACTATTAAATAAACTTAAAAATTAAAAAAAAAATTCAATTAAAAAAATTAAATTTTTTTAGAAATAATTTAACATTTTGTAGGGAAACACATATTGTACTATTCTTTATAAAATACAATTAAAATATAATTCCAAATATTCAAATTTTTAATAAAAAAATGACTTTATTCTATATCGTCTTAAAACGATTTGCAGGAATTTCACTTGAAAAATAATTTTCAAAAATGATTCTATTACGGCGATATCTGTGGATATAGAATGCCGCCAGTTTTCTAAAAATGGCGAATATATCTTTGAACGTTGCTGCTCTTTCTCTTTCCATTTTAGATATATTGTAGGTGTAAGTCATTTCTGGAGTCAGAAACTAGTCTAAGAAAACTGAGTTATGGGTATCAAGCTGAAATACCACAAGAGACGGCTATTATCTGTACAGGAATTGCACTCTTCAGAAACCAAGTAAAGAGAGAGGGGGGTCACGAGCAAAGATGTTTAATGATGACATCATACAATGATGTCTTATCAAGATGAGGTTGCTGAACATTGTACGACTAATTGTAAATTCATTATAATATAGAAGTACTTTAATTGAACTGATTTATATAGAAATTTATATAAAGGAAATGAGTATTTATTTCAAGAAAATCCACAATTCCCAAGCAAGCCTATATTATAAAAATTACTATAAATTGAAACAGAAAAGTACATTGTGCAAGAATTACAGAATTTTATAAATTTCTAGTCAAATTATCGAGATATGCTAATAAAAATTCACAACAAAATTAGAAAAAAAAAATCAAAATTGAGAGTTATTGCAAATTTAATTTACCTTGATATTTAACATTTAAGCATTTTAGTAATAAATATTTAGTTAATGTTTCTTAACAAATAAAGCAAATTTTATATACAATTTAACCAATAAACTATTATAAATTATTTAGCACGAGTTATCTCGAAAATTAAAAAAAGTAAATAACCAATTTTTCAAGTCATTGCTTATATATAGTATTTAGGTTCACATCCAAATAATTTGCAATTAACTTAATATTTCTCAAATTATTTTATTCAGATTTAATAAAGAAAAGCATGTGTCATATAATTCATTTTCCATCATTGACTTTTTTTTCAAATTAGTGTTCAAATATCAATTTGGAACTTATTTGAAACAGAACTCCAAGATAGATTATTTTATTTTCCATCTAAACTCTAAGAAACATTAAAAGAAGTATTCGCTTGCAATAAAGAAAAGTCTTCAGATTCAAAGATGAGGTAATCTTCAAACGTAAACTATTGGAAATCGTTTATCGAAATAGTTGTATTTAAAGCCTTTTTTCGATGCAGGAAACCCGAGGAAAGTTCAATAATTCCGCACGCAATTTTATTATCAAAGATAAAAACTTATTTTACAGAATATTCATCGATTTAATAATCGTTATGATTCTTAATTTGATATTGTATTCATTACATAATAAATTAATAATGACTTGTGTGAAACTAATTTTAAATTGCAAACTATTCTTAATCTAAAGAGTATTGATTTAGAAAAAAAATATGGTATTTTTGTTTCTTATTTTGAAAAGCTTTCTTTTTATTTATTTATTCAACTTCTTTAATTTAATCAATATTTTTTAAAAAATGGAATACTGTTCATTTCATCGAATAATTTCCTACACTTCATAAGAAAGAATAATTATTTCTAAAGCTCAGATGAATGTTTTTTCTCGATGCATGATTTATATTTTAGAGAAATATGAGATTTTTTTATTTTTTTATTGCAATATTATCTTACAATCAAATAATTAAGAAAGGAAATTATTTTGAGCATTTAAACTTGTGTTTTGCAAGCATAGCAGAATCAAATTTTTGCGAAATTAAATATTCTCTTAACGTGTATAAAGTTTACAAACCAAATGATGATTTTAATTTCAAATTTGAAGCTTCAAAATTTACCAAACATATTGCATGCTTGTAACCACCACAGCATTTATTCAGAAATATTTTATAAAATTTCTTTTCAGGCATAAAGGTATAAGGAACACACACAAACAAACGCTATAATTCAAAGTATTTCGCTTATAAATAAAATAATATCATTAGATGTAAGCAATTGCCTTCATAAAAATTTTCAATAATGCTTTAATTTTTTTTTTCTGAATTAAACAAAAACAAGTATTTTTAAGGAAGAATAAGCACACTTGAAGTGCACTGGCTGAGGTTCAGAGTTGTTTCCCAATACGAATAATAATTACCAATTCCATTTATTTAAAATAAGCAATAAAAAAAAGAAATTTTAGAAATGTCTTGAAAATGTAAATAAATCAGTATATTAGATATTAGATCAAAGCAGCCATATTTTAATCCGTTATTTGCTATAGGTTCGAATATATTTTACATAACAGCTACACATAAAAAACCCTGAGTATTCAAATTCAAATTATTTTTTTTTGTAGTTTTAACTTAATAACCCGTAAAAAATACGCACAAGTGTCAATTAGTGAAGATTGCATTTAATTGCGTAGTAAACGAATTTATAATAACTCACTACACTTGATAAGAAAATGCATAAAGCATTCCTTCAAAGTTCACCATATATGATTTCGACAGATAAATTTTAAAATAGTTTACTTACTAATAGTTACAACAACTTAATTTTAGGTACATTAACTCATTCGTAGAATGCCATTCGAGAATTATAATAAATTAAATGTCACCGTGCTACCGTTTTCTAAAATATTTAAAACAGTTGATCAAATATTTATCTTAAATTTTGAGGACTAAACTTTTCCGTATTATATACATTAACTAATATTTCTAAATTCATTGCAAATCTATTCAAAAACCTTCAAAGAAATTTTATATCAAGAGTTCGTAGATTTAACTTCATTTTTAATTCATATTTAACCAGTACCATCATTCATATGATAAATTTTCATAGAAATTTTTATAGAATATTTCGAGTAACTTCTACAGTGAATTTAAATAACATTGATGAATCGTATATCTTATGTAAAATATTTGGGAAATTATACTGTTTCAATCTGAATCCTTTTGAAACAGAATTACGTGAAATGGTAATTTAGATACATTTTAAATTGATTGTTTATATATTTGTAATAGTTTCAAAATTAAGATTCTTATTTTGTACGAAATTTCTATGGTATCATCTCTTTTACTCGAAGTGATAAGATACACTTTTTTTTCTTAATGAGCTTATTAATTTAGTGAACTTAAAAAACATCTTTTAAATTACATATATAAGTGAATACTTCAAGTAGAAAGAAATTTATAGTAAATATCTATGTGTAAAAAAAATTATATACTTCCAGTTCCTCTAATTAGTGTTTTAGCAATTATTCAAAATTGATATTTTTTTATTTAACTAAAATTTAAATATTTTAATGCACTAATTGACAACATAGCTCCAGATATATTTCATATTATCCAGTTTCTGCTTTTAATGTTAGTTCTTAAGTTTTAATTATCACACCGAGATTATATACACTTGGCCTACGCTTCACAGATGCTCAACATAATGATCTTCCCAAAGGCATGATGTGGAGAATTGAACTTTGACTCATGAGGCGGGGGAAATGGCTGAAAAGTCACAGTCATCGCCAGACTCAATCCTCTTTGATTGTAGTATTTTCCATCATTGGAATGGAAGTATCTAAACACCACACTAATATTATATCCACCATAGAAGCGATAACTTCCTACTTTCTAGCCACTTATTATCTATTACATGTCCAAAGTAAGAGGGCAACTCTTGAAAAATATTGTCTTATATTTATGATAAACCAAGAGGTAATTTAAAATAATTACTTCATAATTTGTTTTATTTAACCTTTTATTTATTTAACTTATTTAACATTTTGTCTCATTCAAATGTGTCGATTGAAATTTGTAATCTTAATTACTTTCATTCTGCCTATTTAAGTATTTCCATTTCATTAAATATAAATCAGATTCTTTAAAAAGCGTGGTTATCAAATGTATGCTTCAGCTCTATAATTTTGGTTAAATAAAACATTTTATTCCATTCCATTTATGTGCGAATGAATATTTTATTTCGTCTTTTGATTCTATCGCTATATTATCAATAAAGTAATCATGTGTTTATATTTAAATCGATGTGCATTAATTTATTAAATCACATTATCATTAATTTGTTAATTTTTGTCAGCTGAAATATTCGGGATTATAACATTTCTTGGTAAAACAAGTTGAAAAGAACTAGAAATTCATTGTTTTTTCACATGATTTTCTATTATGTCACTTTTTTGTGAATTCTTTTCTATCAGATTTTATGAGATATTTTAATGCGTTTGTGTAATTGAATATTAGATTAAATGTACTGCGTTTTAATTTGATCCCATTTTTCTCGAATTTACCTTTTCTACTCTTATTCCTACTTCTACTCTCTTCTCAGTGGAGCATAATCTATAATAGATTCTTAAAATAATATGCATTAAATGGAATATTTAATTTGATTAATATCTTTATCAAGAAAATATATTTACATTTTGCAATACAGCAGAACTAGTTTCGAATACTAATCTTAAATAAAATTCTTTTATGAGGTTGTAGTGATCAACTTCCTTACAAGTCGGTAATAAACTGCTTTTCTTCGATGCAATAACAAAAGGAGATTTATTTCTCATCTACAGTGACACCTGCTATTAGTAAAAGTATGTCTGCAAGACTGCATTCTAATCCTTTTCTTACCTAATGGATGATTCAACTGACATCTTATTGATGTCCACGCATTTACAACTAAAATATGTCATTATAAGTTCATTATAAATAATGAAATATAGTTAAAAAAACTAATTTACTGCATTTTATTAGAAGTTAAATCCTTTTTTTTATTTTAATGCATATGAAGTTTACAAAGTGAAAGTATTGTAATCGCCAAAAAAATTAGAACTCTATACATTTCAGACATCCTTGATTCAGAAAAAAACATTTTTAGAATTGCGTGCCTATCTGTCCGTTTCTATGTTTGTCAGTAACTTCAAAATTTGAACTAGACAGATGAAATTAAACATATGAATTTTACACGAAATTTATAGCTTTCTAATGAAATCCGTTCTGAGGAAATCTATCTGTACGGCTGTCCGAGTACAAGAAGACATTATCACTATGACACGAAGAGATTTAAATTTAGAGGTTAAAAATTTAGGACACATATTTACCATCTAAAGAGCAAATACATACCGATATTCGAAGATAAGTCCGGTAAAATTTTACAACCGTTTAAACAAGATGAATCCGAAATGCAATGATTGACATATATGAAACTTGATAACTGATTTTATGTTTATGTCTTCCCTTGATATGGGTGATTCGGGCATAATTGTTCTTCCTCTGATCTATCTGTGAGATGCGTGAATGTGCCCTCCTGTAAAAAGGAGTTGTGCAAGCGAATGAGTGAAGCGTGAGTGGCAAAGCCGTACTCTTGGCCTGAGTTGGCGCTACTAAAACAAGAGACGCTCCCTATAGGCTTAAATTGCTGTCTTCCTACCAGCGGGCTTGTCCGTGGCAAGTGCCATAAGAAACAAAAACAACATGATTACAATTGCAGTGCTATTTCACATTTTGGTTTCAATCGGTCTGAAAAAGAGTATCCCAGACATTTTATGGTGATTGTGCATTAAATCCGCACCATTGATTGATTTCCAAAAATATTCACAAAATGTTGCATGTTAATAAACTAGATAGTAACTGTTCGCTAATGGTGTGTGACTAACGATACTTTTGTTAGAGCATGCAAGCGAAAATTTATGGCAGACCACTCCCTCCGATTTTTCTTTTATTTTCGAATTTACAAAATGTTTAAATGTAAGTGCTTCGAATGTTTAAAAGCATTTGCATTCTTTGAGTCGATAAAAGTTACTTATTTTTAGTTACTTCCTTTGAAAACGATATATTATATATGTATATAATCATCTACCGCCGTCTATAAAGATGAGTGGTTTTAAAAATATATGTACTCTTTTGGTTATTATTGCATGCAAAATCACAATTCCAGGCTTGTTTTCTAGAAATGGAGACGTGTTTTTTTAATGTTTAAATCGACTAATTTATGATGTACAATTAAAGCAAGTATGCATAAAAATAAGTTATAAGATTGTAAATTGTACATATTTTTATTTATTCATACTGTAGTAAGAATTGATGAATGATGTTTGCAATTTTTATAATTTTACATTGTTGAAAACAAATTTAGTAATTACTTTTGATTCGAGTTTTCTTGAACAGAACGGATAAAGAAGATTCCAATACTAGAAAACAAAACTTTTGATGTTTCTATATACTATATTTAAATTTAAAACTACAAATGATATTTTTTTTTACTCCTTAAGTACTCCGCCAAAGCGCATGAGATATTTTAAAGCAATGTCCGTTAGTTAAACTGCGACAATCCTATTCAAGATATTGTTGCCAAAATTAGACCCGTTTAGACGGGCACATCTTCTAGTTACAAAATATATTTTTATGAATATCTTCCCAATGTCTCACTTTATCAAAGTTTAGAGTTTATTCAGTATCAACTACTCCAACAGTATGAAAGTATAAAGCTAAATATTTGAAGTTCATTTGTTTTCTCCTGTATCTAAGGTTACTTTAATGCAATTATATATCATTAATAATAAAAACAGCCAGTATTCTCGACAAATAGAGGAAAATTGTTACGAAATGAATTCTTTACAAACGCTTTGAAGTAAAAAATTATTAATTCAACAGCATGTATATAACACAGTGATCGTAGAAGTCCTAGAAATATTGACTGAGTAAATTACTGCAATTTCACTTTGTTAAGAACAATAGAAGAATAAAATATCAATTTACAAACTTTTAAAGCAATCTACAAAAGTTTGGGTTTTCTTGGATGTATTTTCAAAAACTGCATCATAATTTAAGGATAGCAGATCAAAAATATATTGCACATTTCTTAAACCGAAGTTTGAACTGCATTTATTCTTTCAGTTTTTTTTCTTGGTGGTCACTGAAATGTTTTGGACTAAATTCAGGTGGGATTGTTAAAGTCATTAATTATATTAAAAATAACTCAACTGAAAAATTTTCAAGAAAATATTCAGTTGATACTCATCTTTTATCTATAAAAACTGTCGATGTCAAACGATATACCATATTATTTCTTGAAGATTAAAATTTAAAGCTATTATATTATGAATGATATTCAATAGCATTAATTGGAAAGTTATTATTCATGATGCAGATACAGAAGTATAAAAAAAATATATGAAAAATACTCATATAAAAGATTTCTTTTATTTTCACTATGATTAAAAATAGTATGAATAATTATAGAACATTTGCATTCTTCGAAATTATATACATTTGCATTACGATTGAGAGAATAACAATTAAGTTTTAATAAAATGAAGGGCGTAAGAAGCATGAACATTTATAATGATATAATTTTCATTTCGCCTATATTTCTATTTACAAGAGTGCGTAGAAAGGAACATTATAGTTTAAAATTTTGTGACCTTAAATGATATATTTATGCTCATATGGTGTGGAAACAGTTTCTTTCCACACACAAATTAAAGAAATGCAAATGAAAATTCATTTGAAACGCAACTAACGACATTTACAGACAGTGGAAAGTATTGTCTCAATATGGGAGAGGTAGGGGGTTAAGAAAGAATACATTTAATTAAATTGAATTGACTAAATTAAATAAAGAAAGCAAAACTTTTGACGAAAGAAGAGTATTATGGAATTTTATATGAAATATATTTTGTTTTTCTTAATACATTTAAATTCATTCATTTGCTACATGACGTGATGAAAACTTAAATGTAGCTATAATTATATGCAAATAAATCAAAAGATTTATGAGAGTATAATTAAGTAAAGAAATGCATTGTTCTAAAATGGCATTCCTTTGTCAAAATTATACTTTTAAAATATGTACAATATAAAAAGGATTTTGATGTATAAACATTTCTTCTAGTTTGTAACATACTCCCTTGAAGGCATTTACAATGGAGGAATATTGCATTTTACTTAAATTCTAGTAACATATTAACATATTTTATCATTAACATATAATATAAAATAAATAATGCAACATATTTTATAATATAATTAAAAACTTTATGAAAATAATATAGACAGTTCAAATTAGAGATGAAAAAAAATTTGCAGAAATTTATACTTCCAATCGTTTTTCTGTATCGAAATAACTTCTAATTTTTTGAGAAAAAAATTCTCTTTAAGGAGCGTACAACAATGAAGAGAAAATTATAGTAATTTTTTTATATTATATATATATTCTTTATTTTTAAAATATTACTGTCATTATTACTTACTTACTTACTATTTTGAAAATAGTGCTGTCAACTCTAACTAAAAATATGAAACAAAGCATTCTAAGAGAATTCATATATTGAATCTGCTATAATTTCTATCAAAATAGATACTGTAGGGAAGTTATACCCAAAAGTACATATCTTCAAACTATAAAACTATTATCAGAATCTAAAATTAAAGTCAGTATTTTAATGCAGATAACTATGATATTTTCCGATTTAAATTAAAGGAAATGTATCAGGCCTGTACGAAAGAGAAAGAAAAGAAACGATGAAACTGCTATAAAAGTATTCTCAACATTTTAACAGAGTCAATCAACTTCAGACAAAAATTATTGTAACTATACTGTTTTTAACTCTTCTTTAAAGCGGTAGCGTAATATTTTCGATAAAATTGAACGAACTCTGGTATCTATTGAAGCATTTTATTTGCTCCTGCACATATATCTTGTCTTAAAGTTTTGCATCAGTTGTTTCTAGTGTAGTTTTCAATTCATTCATGCGTTATGGATGTGAAACCAACCAAAAATTAACTTCCTTTGAAAGTTGTGTAGATAAGAAACATTAAAACATAAAGCTACTTTGATGTAAAAAAAAAGAAAGATAAAGGAATTGGCATTAAAAAGAAAACAAACTTTGACATTGCCAATATTGGCAACAAATGGTTGGAAAATTAGGGATTTGAAGATGCAACAAAACTCTTATTGGACTTTCATATAATCAAATGAATATTTTATTAATAAATATCCAAATGTAAAAGAAAATAGTTAATTCTTTTCCCAAACTAGTGAAGAAGTCAATATAGGAATTATATTTAATTTGTACATGAATTTGTTTTGTGAATTTTCTTTTAGTTAAAAATAAGTGGAATATAATCTTTTTTTATTTTACAGAATACTTCTGTAAACTGGATTTTACAATTTTATCACATTTTTGCTTTCTTTCAACATATTTCCAAACTAACAATACAACTGCACTCACTGTATTCACAATTTTAGTATCAATCTGAAATTAAATATTCTACGAGCATGAGACTTTCAATCCTTACAAAATAAAGTTATTTTTTTCTTACTGAAATATTTTTATTTATATTAATTCCCCTTGTCATGCATTACTGATACTACAAAATAAAATTACAATTTTTAAAAACTAAACTAGTATAACATGGCTCATAACACTAAGTGAAATTGCTTTCAATTCATCTTTCACAGAGAACCGCCATAGATACCATCAATATTTTACCGAGCATCAAGTAGATATCAGCTTCGCTGGAAACTAATACTATAAACCACTTCGTAGATTCCACCCAATATCCATCCCATATAATAATACCAGACCACTATTCCGAATAAATAGAATAAGATGGATCCAAATTATATTTTGATTCTAGTGTATATTGTAAGACACGAAACATAGAAGGAATACGAAGGGTATAGTCTGACATTCAATATCTAGGAAGTTTCTAAGGGATAATTCAAATTTTATTTGATATTATGATCTTGAGTGGAAAGCGAGTTGAAGTTTGTAACATAACAAGGCAGATAATATATTGTAGGGATATTTGGAATTCACATTTCATAATACATCAAATTTCTTCTACGCAATCTCTGTGATGTACATTTTGGATTTATTTATGATTTGGAAGAAATGGAAACAATATCTTATTTTTTTTGTGTACCTCAATGGAATAACAAATGTTTAGTCAATACAAGATATAATTACATTTAACATATGATATTTTCATTAAAGATGGAAAAACGCTTTATTTTTTTTAAGAAGCATTATAATTTTATATGAAATGCATACAATGTGTAAAAGCCTAAAGATTAATATTACAGAAATGTTAGTTGGACTTCATTTTAGAGATAAGATTCATTGCAGTTCTGAAATGAATTTATATCCCGACGAAGTGCTTTTTATAAATATACCTTTAAATAATAAATGGAAATGGCAATTAATTTCTAGCATGAAATTAATTAATATTATATAAATTAATTATTAATCATAATTCCAAATATCATATCCAGTTAACTAGTTGGTTTGCCTGGATAAATGTTTTGTAAAATTTCCAAATGAATAAGTTTATGTAATTTGCTCTAAATCGTTTCCTGAATAAAATAATTATAAATTTCAAATGTTAATAGACATGCAAGATTTGCTTTTTTATCCTTTCTTTATTGTACAACTTCTCTCCTGATTTTCCTGTGATCTTATATATACAATGGAATGCGTGTTTGTTTGCTTCTTTGAAAATACTACAATTTCATGCCCCTTGGCAAAATGAAACAAACTTTAGCATATATATTCCATAGCATCTAGAATAATTCACTATGTTATAAAGCTGTTCTATGTCCTCTTATAAAGCGAATTAAATGGGAAGAAACTGATTCTTATATGGTTGGAATAATTTAAAATTAATTTAAATACATAATAATTGTTTACATCAATTAAATTTGCACCATTGGAAACATGAATGCTTTGAATTTAATATGATATTAGACTTCAGTTTTGTACTATGATATAGCCTAAAATTATCGCAAAATAATGAAAAAAAATTGTGCAATTTTTAATTCATTGAAATTTTAATTAGAATATAAAAATTTTGTATTGCCCATTTTTATGCTCCAAAGAATATCTGTTGCAAATTTGATAGTGGACGTGTAGTGAAGGGTCCTATAAAACGCTAAAATGTATATAAGTAGTAATGTATGTGTCCAAATGAAAAGGTACGAAACGACACTGTGGGTATAAATGAAGATTTTATTCAAAGTATACACCCTAGGCTTCAGCACAACGATCCCATTGATTAACCAGCCGAAGGAATCCTTGATCCCAGAATCATTGTGGCCATGACGAAACCCAGTCCTTCACAACGTCTTTGAGTTCGCTGTCCGAGTTGAAGCTCTTCTCTTTCAGTTTTTTTCTTCAGGGTACCAAACACATGAAAATCGCAGAGCGACATGTCCGGGTCGTCTGACGGATGGTTGAGCTGCTTCCACTTGAACTTGGCCAGTTCCGCGTGTGTGACCCTGGAGACGTGTGGACGCGCGTTATCTTGGAGCAGAACCATACCCTCCATGAGTAGCCCCGGTCTTTTGTTCTTGATGGACTTGCGTAGACTTCGAAATGTCTCACGGTACACGGTACACAATGTCACATCGGATTTAATGATTATTCTGGAATTCAACAAATAGCGGACCTTGGATGGTTAACTCAAGGACGCTGTGAAATACTGGGTCTCGTCATGGCCACAGGAATTCTGGGAACAAGGAATTTTTCGTATCGTTAATCAATGGGATCGTTGTGCTTAGGCCTTTGGTGTCTACTTTGAATAGTCCTTATTTATACCCACAGTGTCGTCTCCTCCCATTTCATTTGAACACCCCTTGTACTGTCCTATATATTTTATATATTTACAATCTCGTGTACTACACATACAACTTCATTATTAATAGAGATTGTAATTATACTGTTTATGATTATTTGCATGTAATAAATTACAAATTCTATTTTTTAAAAATTAACTAATAGCTTATTTTAACACAGTCTTTCAGTGAAAACTTTATCAAGATTTTAAAGATTCTTTATGGATAAATTACTTTAGCAATTTATCTATTAGTTTTGCGATATCACACTGTTAATCACTTCTTAATAACTATATTGTTTTTGTCATCTAGCAGGTAAAGAGTGTTCTATTCTTCGTTAATGTTTTATTCATCAAATAAAGATTCGTAAGTTTCATCTGGTCGTGAAAGTTCCGATTTCAAAGAGAATTTGTAATGACTTCTAAAATCGTATCGCGAGGAATCCCAATTACAGTTGGAACTTTGAATGTTCGTTATCATTTCCGAAGCCAATGCTTATCCGAAGAGTGTTAATTTCAGAATAGGTGCTAATCAGTTACTGAAGTTGAAATTTACCAGTGTTATTGCAGAGCCTACCAATTCTTAATCAGTTGAACCTCGATGTCAAGCTAGTTCAAAGGATTCCAACGAACAGAAATTAGAATTAGAATACCTTTGAATACTTTGATGGGTAAAATTGAAGGAAACTAATTTCTCTCTTCAGTGAATTGAAAATCTATCGAAAGGTACAGAAGTGTTTTTCCCATTTGACTGCCAGAAATGGGAAGAAAACATATCAACCAGAAACCTTGATTGCAAAAATTAAATAATTATCGATTACACAATTGAGGAAATCAGTATTATTCTATTACAGACATTTAGGAATTGGAAACATTAGGAAACATTTTGAATTTTAGAAAAGCAGATGATTGAGAAAAAAATCTTAATGATTTAATAAAATTCAATATGATGATTATTATAAAAAGGCATCATTTTCAATACACTGTTTTCTTATGATTTTAGTCACAACTTTGGCAATATTCAAGGAACGCACAATAATGTATAATATTGTAAAATTTGAAAAAAAATATAACATTGTATAATATTGGAAATAGCACTAACCCTTAACTGGGGAGGTGAAATTTTAGGACTTAACTGGGGAAGTGCGGTCTACGAGACTGCATTTCATTTACATCCAAATTAAATTTTCTAATGAATGCATTAGTATGAAAAACTACCAGTATATTTTGCAGATATTTTTCTTGATATATAGATATGTTTTAGAAATTTTTCAAAATATATTATCATTGAAAAAAGTAAATGTATTGGGAAAATACATTTTCTTCTCAAATTACATGCTACAATAAATAATATTCTTGAAAAATCGTATTACATTTTACTTTTTTAAATCATTTATTTTTACAGTATATGAAGGTATATAAAAGACAATATAATGCGAAATTCAACAATTTGTATGCAAAATTTAAAAAATTGACAATAGGAAAAATTGGCCCTTTTTTTATCGACTTGTGTGACTTTCATAGCACGGTTTCCAATGGCATTTTAAACATACAGGTTAAGAACTAGTATAGAAATCAACCTATAAAATCTGTATATATATCTCTTGGTATGTCATTATATTTTATACATTTTTTCAAAATACATTATCACTAGAACAATTAATTAGGTTTGAACATACATATCCGAATCAGTTGAATGCGAACTTTCATCGAAGAATTCTTCTGTACAATTATCCTTATCACTAAAATCACTTTTTGCTTCATAATAGGATCAGTAAATTGGATGATATTTCGGGGCCCAAGTGTTAGCGCCATCTGATAAACATTGTTTATCACTGGAACACTAACAGGGAGGTGCGGTCTTAAAGACCGCGCTTAAAGAAATAAATGAATTATTTTATAAAGCATCCGCTGAAATCGATTGAAAAAGTGCACGTGTATTGAAGGTCACAAAACAGGAAGCTACAGGGTCAATCCATTCAATTGAGCTAAAAATAAAATAGGGGTGACCGAAAATCCATCGCTAGCGGTCTCACAGACCGCACGTCCCAAGTTAAGGGTTAAAAATTTTGTAGCAATATAAAATAGGATCTCTATTTTACTCTGTATTTAAAAATAACCTTTTTAAAAAAAATCTTGGAAACCTTGATGTGATATTAGTGTCTATTACATACCAAAAGTAAGGTAATATTTTAGAATAAGTAGGTGATTAAGTATGAGAATTCATAAAGTTGTAGATATCTTTTCCATAAGTATTTGGAATTCAAGTCTTAAAAGTTACAACTTGTGCAGTTGAACTTTTGCAATCTGTGCAGTTTGAAAAACCTTCACACATATATGTTGGGATTCCTGGAAAATGATTAAGTAAGGAAAATTTTAGAGTAAGGATAGTTATCAATGATGAAGCAACATTCTATATAAATATCAAGCAACATGTTGATTCCTATATGTCAAGAAATTGACTGTCCACTAGATATCTATCGTGTTATTAAGGTAGCTCATATTGAATCATTTATAAGGCAGGTTAATTAACTTGACTATAACAAGTGTCAAAGGTTCTTTTTGAAAAAGTTACATTCTTTTTCTGACGTCCTATACAAGGCTTTTAAGGCTCAACACTAAATCCCAGCATTGTAAAATATGGTTTTTAAAACTGAATAACATAGATTTCAACTTGCTTTTTTCCAAATTTTACAAAATTAAATACATAGAGTATAATTTTTAATATTCACACTTATTATTTTAAAATATAATGGCAAAAACAAAATTCCTGTTTGTGTATGCTAGCATGAAATGAACAATACATTGGGTTTTTAGTCTTACGTCTTTGTTGATTGCAGCTGTGTTTTTACATATGTGGCTAAAAAGTGTAGAAAGTTTTAATAAATCGGGATCATATATTAACCTCTATAGAATTGACTACTATTTTAAACTTTGGGATGTAAAATTCATATGCATTCAAGATTCATTATAAGATCAATAAAATGACATTTGGTGCAAAAAATGAGATCATACCACTTAAATTATTCATTAATCAAGGAAATGTAATAAGAAAGATATTGAAATCAAATCTTTGCAACTATTGAAATAAATCTATTGCACTCTAAAATTGCAGTTAGATACCTTTGAATGTACTTTGAATGAAAAAGTGTTTTTATAAATGTAAAATGAAATTTGAGCAATATATACATTCATTAAGTCATAAAAATTAAACAGAAATGCATTATTACATCTACGATAAATTTAAAAAAAATAGCTCTGATCTTTCAGAAGTAGATTTTCCTATCTCTCGAGATTTCTTAAAGAAATCTTATCATGAATCCCCAACGGAATTCTTAAAAATTCTACTTCTAGTCTACGTGAGATACTCACGTAATTATTAATACTCACGTAGACTGAAAGTGAAACGTAAATGTGTTTGAGATAATCTCACAAGTATTCGAGATAAAATCAATGAGAGAGAGTATGTTTCACTTTGAAAACTGAAAATACTTTCGTCTTTTACTGATATGTAAATGTTTATATAACTAATGTAATTTTAATAACAAATAATTAATAATAAGAAAACTTTCATTTACAGATTTTTTTTTATAATCGTACTATATAGAGAAGAGTAAAAATAAAACATTCAACCCAATTTTTTTTCAAACATGAAACGAATGAAAAAATTTAAATGGAACATAATAGCACCAGAAATATTATTATTTTGAAAAAATTTCTTCATAATTGTGATTTTTACTACTCATTTAGATGGAAACTATATATATAAGTGAGATATTAAATTAAAAGTGAGATATTAAATTACAACACTCAAGTAAAGTAAGATATCCTGTAAAATATTTCTATTTTAAATGACAAAATGCGAATAAAAAAAGTCATTTAGCCAAAAGAAGAAGAAATTTATACAAAAAATCGCAATAATTTCACAAAATCCCGCATTACAACCTCTAAAGGAAGGAACGAAGATTAAACCAAGTTTAATGTTTACTTTAGAATTTGTTTACAAGTTCTGTGTAATAAATATTTCAGAAAAGATTTTTAAAAAACTATATACTTTCTACATAATTTCGAAAAACTATTAGAAAATCAAATCTAAATTAACACACACATACACACACGTATTATATATTAGTTATCAGCATTTTTTTCTTTATTGGCTTTATTGGTAAAACAATTTGTATCAATCTTTTTAATATACTTTAGTGCATATATGAGGCATGTCGTCATATCTTAATCTCTTTTTTTCTCAAATTTAGTTTCCTTTTTGATTCCAAAATTATATTTAGGCTTCTGTTTCTATATATATATAAATATAGAACCCCTTTTTAAAATATATTACATCGAGGGTAAAGTATTTTTAGTTAAATTTTCTTAACATAGAGACAGGTTTAATATTTCTTTTCATATCTCGAGCTTAGAATATTTTTCTTCTTCAGTTCGTAGAAAAGTGTACAATCTAACTCAATGAATCAATATATTTGAAACTTATTCCAATTGACAGTCCTTCACTTAGAAGTACGACATATCTTCTGGAAAGTTTAAACTTAAAATTTCATAGTAAATGCGTTATATAAAAATGAAATAATATTTTCACTTTTGCCTTTAAAAATCTCTAAATTGAATCTGAAAATTTCTTGAGGGTACTTAAAATTAAGAAACCTTCAGACTTCCATTCTTGTCGAGAATGAAAAATATCATTCACTTCGAAAGTTAAAAAAGGGATTTCTTTTTTCTTTCCGTCCTTTTCGAAAATTTCTTAAATGCTTAAATGTTTTCAACTCATAACATCGCAAACAGATTTAATAGAACTGAATAGCACTTAGCTTAATCTTGTAAAATGTTCATTTCTATAAAATAGTAGACTATTCACTGCAAGCAGAAATCAAAATGTGTTCCTTCATACTTATTTCTCAAACTGAGCAAAATGCATTTCAAAAAATTTTCTGTCACAGCAGACAAAGTCTTTTTTAAAAGAAATTCAAATAATTTTTTTAAACCCTTAACAATATTTATAGAATAGACTGAAATGAGTAGAAGAGTTAAATAATGTGCAACTAATATGACATGTCTGTAAAAATTGATTTTTAAAATTATTTTTTTTAGAAAGGAACAAAGATTAGAAGAAATTTGAAATGAAAGTAATGAGTCTTAATAATTAAGCAAAAGTTTCTTATTAAATAACACATATTGAAAACTAATATATTCTGCAAATATGTAATTTGTATTAAGAGTCTTGCATTCTTGCTTTAGAGATCCAAAATGATCGTTTATAAAATTTAAACTGATTTGTAAATATATAAACAATAACAAGTGGAAACACGTTCTTTTTTTCAAGATTAGGATTTATTAATTCTAAATAATAATGGGTTTACATCAGAAACAGGATTAAATAATAATGGAAGCTGCATTTGAAATCAGAAATTCTCTATTTCAGACATGTCACTGGAATCAAGAATACGAAGGGGAAAGAATAAATTCATTTAACGATGTCTGATATGTGGAAACGACAGAGTAGATTTCTTGGTCTTATTTTATAGAAAGAAATAATCTGACATGTAATTTTAGAAATTTGAATAAGGTATAATTGTTTTTATAGAGCTAATACTATTAAAGATTCCATTCTAAAAATAAAGCAAAATTGAATGCTCTTTAGTTAACTTCTTTAGCTGTAATTATCTAGGATAGATTATTGTATTTTGCTTATTGGAAGCGTCTTCTGTCGTCATGTTAAAAATTTGCACTGTTCTTCAAACAGATAAAAGGAAGTTGTCGTTTTTCATATTTAATTTAAACTTAGTGAAATATGGATTTATCTTTGTCTTAATTAGTCTTGACTTTTCTATCAATCACATTTAAAATAATGAATACTTTTTTATTTTGAAATAATTCCAACTAATTTTTATAGTTAATATTTCTGTAAATATATATGCAATTATTAATAATTTTGGATTTTATTCTTAGGTTTAAAAGAAGCAAAAAAGAGAGGGAAGGAAGTTTTTAAAGAAATATTTATGCTTATTTTATGCTTAATACGATATTTCACTCAAAAATAATTATATAAATTTTTCCCATTAAAAAAAAGAAGTGTTCGATTAATATATAGGAGTAGAATAATTTAAGGAGTGAATTCGTTTCTCTTTGTTTATGGTCCCAACATCTTTAGGAGGAAAATTGAAATAGTCATTAAACTGAAATTATTGGAAATCATTTATCGCCACAGTTGTACTTAGTATTCAGTTTTGAATCGATAAATTCTAGGGAAAGATAAAAAAAAAAATTATCGAATTCAAAGTTATTCATGCGCTAATACTCGATAATCATAAAAAAATCGTGAACACTTCAAAAACTTGCAACACTAGAAATTATTGAAGCGTCAGTGAAAATGTTACATTGTTTGTTAGAGAAATTATCTTTGTTTACATATAAAATATTTTTAAATATTTCTCTCATTTATTAACTTTATGTCTATTGATCATTTGTCATTTAAAATAAAAGTTTGCATAATATAAACAAACGTAATTTCTTAAACGCATGCATTAAAGTTTAGTTTTAGTTTATTTATATTCAAGTCCCGTTTGAAGCAACACTAGGGCTATTTTGGGACGGATCTCGTAATTTTGAACAGCGGTCAGATGACGAGGACGACACCTGAGCTGGCACCCCCCTCTCCACACCACACCAGCGGGAGGACGTTTGGTCATGACGGATTTAACGTGCAACAGACCCCCTTACACGACGGTTCTTAGGTGGAATCGGGTCACGAACCTGAAACCCTCCTGTTCCGAAGCCGAGACCTTACCACCAGGCCACCGCGGCCCAGGCATGCATTAAAATACTTCATTCTAAGTACAAACTCTTAGTTTCATGATTTTTTCTGCTGCTCGTTTGGAATTTAAATCATAATTTCCACATAAAGTGATTAGAAGGCTCATGAAAATACTGTTCGTTTTAATATCCTAAGAGTACTACTTTTTGACGATATTTTGTTACGAGGTGAGATGTAGAAGGATGAGCCATTTCCTGAATTTTTCGTCATTCTTTGACCTTGATTACATTCCCATTAGATACTTTTTCGTTTAATTTTTTTTCTTTCCTTATATGAGTGTTTGTGCCTTTTATGGCCGCATTAACATTCATTTATTCATCAAAATTTTTATGCTCCGTACATTAAATAGAAATTACCCTAAATAATTTTATTGTTAAAAATTAGTATCTTTTTCCGATAATGTTACGCATTATCTTCTATTCTTACGCCTGCCAAGCCCGCGAATAACTCGAGTTCATTTTACTGTTAAATATAAACATCTCCTTTCACATCTCTAGTCATTCTTATTTTGACTACGTTAATGCATGTTGATTCATGTGTAGAAGTGCGGAAATCTTTCGAATCCCAGGAAGAATAATATGCATAGTACTAAATACAAGCAATGAGCTTCGAGATATTTGTTTAATTCATGCACAGTAAAAATTAAGATTAATAGAATGATGCCATGAAATATTTATTAATAATGTTCAATATGTAAATACGAAATACTTAATTCTTCAACTCCTTTGCACGTTTTTTACCATTTTCATATTTCTATCATCATAAGTTCATTTTCATTTGAATTTTGTGTGAATATTCTTTAAATAGAAGTAATTTAGAGATTTGTAAAAACAATCGAAACAAATTACAATTATGAAATAATAGTAATTGTATAATTTATTTCTAAATAACTATAAATTACATTTACAATCTTTAATAGCCTTTTTGACCCAGCAATCTATTGGCAAACTAAATTCTAGCGACATATGTGACACTAGTGATAATTTAAAATTCTAGTTTTAAATTAGCAATACATTTCCTTATATTAAACTCCTGAATTTTTTTTAAACGTGGCACAAATATTTTATCCTGAAATTATTGAAGCATTTACTGAAAGAGAATGCCGAACAAGTTTATTTGCTTATAAGTATTATTCAGTTCTGTCTGATTAAATTTCTTTTCATTGCATTAATTTATATCAGTTTTATTTATTAAATAATGTTATTAAAACGTTAAATATTTATTAAAACGTTAAAATGTTTTTGAAACTTAAAATTAAGTAGGCAATCTTAAATTAAAAATGGAATGTAATTCAAATAATTAGAAATTAAAAAGCCCCCTATATATTCATAATTCTACATTATATATTTAGAAAATATGGAATTCATAAATACTCTAGGAATTGGCTTCCGGTTTTATAAACATGCTTAATGAAATTAGGCTATGCCATATTTATCACATAATTTTATATTCTATCGAGGATTTTTTAAGGATTTTACCAAATATTTGTTTAACTTAACATCGGTATTAACCATATCATTGATATTTATATTGTATTTTTACTTGATATATTTCACATTGATAAAAAATTATTAATAAATTATTATTAATGAAATTCAAGTATTATAAGTTAGATTTTTCAAATATATTAGTTACGTTTAGGTGTTCATTTGTTTAGCTATACAAACAAAATATTTCATTATAATCTTGAAAATGTATGTATTGACGCATTTTGCTAAGACTGCATAATACGCTTTTTAATTATTCATTTATAATCATGCCCAAAGAGTAAAGAAATTATATAAAAGATTAATTTTTTTTTTACTTTTCTGACTATTAGTTTGTTCTAATATAGTTTATCCATGGATTTATATTCAGGGACTTAATAATTCTCATAACAGATAATTTTACCTGCTTCATAATGCCCACGCTTTTTGAAAATTTTATAGCCAGGGGAAAGTTAAAATATCTGCGTTTGAACATTATATGAAAAAAATTCATATATGATTAACTATTCTTAATAATTTCTGTATATTGAATGTTCTTTTTTTTTTTTTTTTGCACCATATATAAAAGAAAAGTGTAAAAACGCATGAAACGTTACAAATGCGTTTTAAATATATATTCGAGAATTCGGGGATATTATTAAATATTTTATAGAGTACAAAAAATGAATTTATTAACATAGATCCTTAAAATTAATTCATTGTACCTAGATATTATTAAACTATTATAGGATTTTGCGAAATTTCGGACATGGACATCATCGTAAAATATTATACAAAGCCCCCTTCCCTCTCAAAACATTCGAAGCGTATATCGTTTTAGACGGAAAGCCCACTGAACACTCAGTTTAAAGCTTTATATTTTTTAAAAATTCTTTTACACTTTCATATGTCTTTATATCTAATGTAACACACACTGGAGGTCTTCTAACACTGATTTTCATGCATTAGAAACCATATTCTATTGTAAGAATGAATTGTTTCTATACATCTGAACTTTATAGGATACCTTTTAAATGTAATATTTAGTCTTTATTCTCAACCTGCATTTACTCTGTTTATTTTTGTATATTTATATGAAATTAAATAATAGCGATTCAGTTTCTTTATGTTCAATAAGCATTATTTAGCGTCATTTTATAATTTTAAATGCAATTAATACAGAAAAATATACTTCTTTTAAACAATCGGAACACGACATAAATTACTCATATCTAGAGAATTACAAATTGAATTTCCACCAATGTTTGAATATAAATTTAGTATTTAATCAATATGTTCAGTCTCTACTAATTATTTCGATTCTCATATTGGTACATTTCCTTTAAAATCTAATCTTACACTACCCAAACTTCGATGTCATTTCAAGCATTCTTTAATGAAAACTGATTTGAAGAATTTTGCATACTGAAATGTATCAGTGAATTCAATTGTTTCTTTAGAATTTCGATGCATAAAGTTTGAAAATGCGTGTGCTCTAGGAGAAACTTACTAGTATCAAATTTATTTGCAAGTGAAACAAGGAACTACTGAAGATAATTGAAGTAAAAGTGAAAATGTTTAAATTTTTTAAAATTAACAAAAAATATGACACTGATTCTTTTAAAAAGATTATTCAAGAATAGATGTAAGTAAAGGAATATGAAAAAAGTGCTATCATCAAGAAACAAATAATCAAATTTTAAGCATATTGAATCCGAAAAATATTTAGGTTCTGCAATACCATAGGACTTGTTGGCGCAGAATATTAGTATTTACACATATTTGGCATAACATGGCTAATCTTTGGCACTATTAACAACTCTATGGTTGTAACTCTATGGTTGCAATGGGAATTTTGACGTTATGAAAAAAATGTGAGGAAAAAAGAAGGAAAAGTGTGCCTATTTCCAAATTAGGAATAATATAAAGGTAAATCAGAACAATAGTTTCTGTTTTGTGTAAAACTTTTTCACAAAAAAGAATATGATTTAATATGATTGTGACAATGAAATTTGTTAATATAACTTCTCACTGTCCTTGCAGTCTTGCTAATAAAGAGATTACTTGTAGTATACTCCGGAATAAGGAAAAAAATGTTTGTTTTTATCGAAGTCACACGATTAAGAATAACAATTTGGCTGCAATAAAGAATCATTCCGAAAAATTGATGTAATAAACGAATACATTTTTTTAAAGAATTCTGAATAAAAATATACATTTCTACACATGAAAAATATTAAATATTGATGACTCAACTATCCCAATCGCAGAAATGAGTTCTATTTGAACTAGATTACAGTTTAATTTTGAATATTTCTCGAATCTGGAAGTGTGGGGTGCAGATGACTCTTGATGACATATATAAGGGCTATGAGTTTTCGTATGAAATAGAAATCGCGGAACTTCCCACATAAGATATTTTATTCATTTTTTTAAATGGGGATACACTGTAAATGATTCTTCTCACTGATAATATACAGTGAAAGTGATTGAGATTTTGTTCGAAATTGGATAGTTGATAATAAGATGTCATTCATAACTATTTATGGCTCTTCGAATTTTAAATGAATTAAAAATTGGCAAAATTTGTATATTGATTATGGCTTGAGGTTTGGTTATTTCTTTATCGATATTTTTAAATGAAAGGATTTGGGAAGATTATCTCTGCAGACAATAGCTAAGTGAGATACTTGGACAACTGAAATTTCTAAAATGAAATAGAAAATTTTATTAAAATGCTAGTTTCTGATATTTTTGTTGAATTTATTTTTCAGATACGTTTCACAACAGAAGCCTTTCACTAATAACTTATTACTGAAATAGTGTAGCAAGAGTAAACGCTAATATGTTTTATTTTAGCTTTATATATCACAAAATAACTTCTCAACATTATGTACACCATTCACATGAGTTAGAACTTATATTTCCACTATTCCACATCTGAGCGAATGAATTTTGAGGTACGCCTCCGCCTTCGTCTATTTATTTTCCTTTGCTAATTGTCCTCATCTTCTAAACTGATCGTTTGCCCTTTGCATTTCTGCGCTCAGAATCCGACTTAAATATTAAACACCGTGGGCGAAGACTGTTCTCGATTACTTTTGTGTTAATGAGTTTCTTCGTAATTCTCATAAAGTAGTTAAATTCATTTACACAAGGCAGACTGCTGAACAAAATCATTACGATTCAAAGAAACTATTTCAACACCATATTTAATTCAAAATTGTTTGAACATTTCAGGCTATTTAAATACATGACGTGGAATTCTATAAATAAATGGAAAATTTTACTTTTATATAAAAAATTACTTTTATTTAATATTTTATTTACAGATTTATATTTAATAAAATATAATTTAATTATTTTTAGAAGCAAAATTCTATGAAGCATCCTTTTTGCATAGGATTTTAGAGGAAATCATTAAAATTCACTTTTAATTATGTATTATGCCTTAAAATTAAAAAAAAAACTGAAAAATTTACTAAAAGGATGGTGCATGAATTATATTAAAAATTCAGCATTGTTCTATTCAAAAGAAACTATTGAAAGGTATAGTATTTGAAAAGAGACGTTATCTGCCTGCTTTGTCCTTTTCTTTCCCAATTCGTCGCCCCCCTTTTTCTTCTTTCCTAAATTTCCCATATGTTCCCATATTACATTACAAATTATTGTTAATTCCTGATGTATCAATCGAGTGTTAGTTTGGCAACCTATGATCGGGTATTCATAATCTCTCCATACCACATCAATGACATGATGGCATCCTAATATCATTTATGCAGAAATCCATCAGAATTGCAACATTGGGAGGTAAAATGACAGATTTTTAAAGAATATTCGACATTTCATTCCTATTGTGATATTTTGACTGAATGGTGTATAAATGTGGCACTTTAAGAAAAAGCTTGGTGCACTAAAAAAGTGTGTTTGTGGTTTGCTATATCTCAGCGTTCACTGAAGATTATTCTTTTGGATTAAATCTGGCGTTGTATGATAGCTAATGATTGGCTCAAACGAATAGTTACCAGATGGTTTAATTTTTGTTTCTTCTACTTCTCTCTTTAGTAGTCTTTTTCTTAGGCATATAATAGATTTTCTCTAATATGTCACAGTTCTATTTATCAAATAAAATTCTCACGTGTTTCACCCACATAAAGGATTCTTGCTCTGATTATTCATTGTTATTTTCTGGTCCATAAATTGATGAGTATGCGATCATGTAAGCGGTTAGTCAAAGAAGTGAAAGCGCCACTTTGTCTTAATATATAAAGATTTTATGGGCAGATAGGCTTATGAATCTGGCGGATTATACTTCTGGAGTCGGCAACTGTTTTAGTTTGTTGGGATCCGGCTTGGGTTGCATTCGAATAAAAAACAAACAAACATATGGACTGAAAATAAAAGTTGACTAATATAACTATCAGTTCTAGATGTGCTCATAACCATTTTGTCGAATGTCCGTTGCAAAAAGAATTTTACCTCAATAATTTAAGATGAATAAAGAAATTTACCTCATAATTTCGCTTTAAAATGATGAACCAAAAACATCTTTATTAAATCTCTCTGTCTCTGTCTTTGTGTGTGTTCAAATTTAGTTTTGTCGACTTTAGAATTCAGATTTCATATACGAATAGTATTAAAAGTGTTATAAAAGTTCCCATGAATCACGAAATCGAAAATTTTCTTAATGAGCCAAAAGGATGTTAAATGGTATATATTTCTAAATTCAACAAAAGAAGAGGATTTTTTTCGAGTAACTTCATGTATTGCTTTTGAAAGAAATTAATGAGTTCACGATTATGAGCATTGTAACGTATATAACCGAGAATTCTAAAAAT